>CM055651.1:5714681-6123384 GCA_029378325.1 Elaeagnus macrophylla
CCGAAGAAGATCGAGTATGAAAGAGAGTGACAACATATGTTGAGTCTGATTCCAACCATAGTCGTCTCCATCGAAATTGATATGCATATCTCACCGCCTGAATGGCTGCTGCTAGTTCAGCCTCAAAAGCATAAGATACTCCAAGTGGAATACAGAAACAACCCTTAACAAATGATCTGGAAGTTCGAAAAACACCTGCACAACCAGATAATCCTGGTGCTCCAAAAGCAGCACCATCTGTATTAACTTTTATCCAACCCGAAGGCGGTGGCCTCCAGATAACCTCTATAATCCTTGGAGCCCGTCGTGGTATGCCTTGTATTCGAAGACGCTTAAGTACTTGTAGGTCGTCCACAGTATTTCGCATGGAACCACCCTGTGATAGACTCGCTTCACGAAGAAAACGCCATACTATGGCAAATGCTGACCTCAGTGTTGTCTTTTTGTTGTTAAACCGATAATCATTCCTAGTAGTCCAAATTACCCAGATTACTGAGACAATTCCTGCTTTCCATAAATTAGCGAGCTGTGATCCAAACTCCATTGACATTGACATCTTCCATAAGTTTAGGATAGTGGACTCTGTGCATGGTCGTCTGCCAAAGAAGAAGCATAGGAGGTCCCAGAGTGCACCTGCAAAATGACAACTTAAAAAAAGGTGTGACATAGTTTCCTCATTGGATCCACATAATGAGCAGCGAGAAGGCAAAAATTGTCCCCTTTTTTTTAACTGACAATCCGTGGGAAGTTTATTTTGAATTGCACGCCATAACAAAATAGACCTTGAGGGCGGTATGTAAGGAGCCCAAATAGCCTTACCCCAATTCTTGCGTTCTCCAACCACACGTAATGAATCATAAGCCTCTCTGGTTGTAACATCTCCCTTAATTGAATTTGTCCAAACTCTTATGTCCGAACTAATCCCAACCACTGTTGACTGGATTTCTGAGGCAATATCTGGATAGGAGACCATAAATTGTTGAGGCAGATGCCATCCGTCCTCGCGAAGGTAGTCCCTTACTAGTGAATGAATCGGTGGATCTACAGGGGGGTTGTCCAACCTATCAATTAAAGGAGTACCTAACTAGTTGTCTGTCCAAAACTTTACTGTAGAATTTTTTCCAACTAACCACCTGGACTCCTCCAAGAGGGTTAAGTAGTGAGGTCGCAAACCAGGCCAAATTGATGAGCAGACATAATAGTTCCGTGGAAAGTCATTTTTATTTAGATATCTACCACGTAAGTAAAGCAGAGTGGGAGAAGTCCCTGTGATTACTCTCCAGGCAAACTTTCTTAGCATGGCCTCATTTAAGAGACGAAGATCCCGCAAACCAAGACCTCCTTCCTCTATTGGACGACAACAATCTCTCCAAGCCACTTGAACCTGTTTAATTGTATCTATCTTTCCCGACCAAAAAAAATTGCGAATATTTTTTGTTAGTTCTTCAAGGATTTTTTTTGGCCATTTATATATCTGGAAAGAATGAAGGAAAGTACTCTGGATGATTGAAGAAATCAAGCATCGCCTTCCTGCCAAAGAGATAGTCTGCCCATTCCACGCCTCAATTTTCACACAAATTTTATCTGCTAAACTTTGAAACCAGTATTTTCTCGGAGCCCCTTTAAAAAGATTAATGCCCAAGTAAGACAAGGATGATCCACCCATGCGCATGCCAGAAATATTTCCAAGTAATGAAATGTTGCCCGAGGTAACACCATTTCCAAAGTAGATAAAAGATTTTTCTAAATTTACTACCTGACCAGAAAGGCGACCATACAGGGAGAAAGCCTCAGATAATACTCGAATGTTTGTCTCCCGTGCACGACAAAAAATAAGAATATCATCTGCATATAAAAAGTGAGTTGGTGCCCGAGTTCCTCTGGGTGAAGAAATTGGTAATAAACGTCCCGTATCAACCAATTTTTTCAGATATCTGCTGAGAAAATCTTCAGCTATGCAAAATAGCAGTGGGGATAGAGGATCCCCTGTCGAACGCCTCTAGAGCAAGGAAAATATCCCCTGGGTGAACCATTAACCAGGATTGAAATTCTCGCTGATGCGAAGAGATCTCGAATCCATCCCAGAAAAGTGTTGTCAAAACCAAAACATTTCATCACCACAGTATATATATATATAAACTTGATAATTGGACATTAACTGCAATCTTTGGTATGGTAGTCTGGTTTGAAGGTCGGTCTCACCAGAATGTTACTGCCATTACATCATAAATTAGCGTGTGGTTTATTTTTCACCAGTATATTATGATCCTACGTTAACCTCCACGTAAATGACACGTATATACTGTGCTTTACATATGAACAATAAATGGCCTAGAATCACATCATTCATCAATTAAGTGCTCCCTCACTCTAGTTTATCTCTTTAAAACTCAGATAGTCCCCCAACATCATCTATTTTCTTTTTTTTAATGTAATAATAATTTATATAATCTTAAACGTATATAGACTCTAATAGTTTAACATGTCCTCAACTTGAATGTTAAAAAATAAGAACCCTTCCCATGCTCTCATGATATCCCATTTTTAAGCCGATGGATAAGACAAAAAAGGGACCTTTACCCCATACATAGGAGAGAGGATAGCTTACCTATGAGCCAATCATGGTTGTCATTCAATTTAATCATACAATATAGCCGACTTAGTTGGTGAAGACAATCAGCATGACCAGAACCAACGTTCAATAATCTCAAATCATATCAATGTCTTTATTACTGTAGTGGTAATAATTGATTTTGCTATGTCAAATCAAACTATATTAGCAAAAATTTGCGTATTGAGAGTAATGGCAATATTTCAGAGGCCAAAGATTGGATGCAGCTAAAAAGAATATCTGAATAAGCGGAGTTTGGCGACAGAACCTACAAACTCAACATGAATCAGTCTGTCCATCTCTCAACTCCACATCACATGCAGTTAGGCTTTTACTCTTGCAGAGTCTCCGACAACATTCTCCATTCTTGAATACCATTCTCCAATCCGAGTGTGCTCCACCATGTCTCTACCAGAACTCAAATGACGAATTGGTCTCAACACCCCAAAAACGGCAAGGTCAGCCAAATTAGGCTTGGAGCCCCCTGCCACAAGAAATATACATTGGAGACAGCAGTTACAAACGCTATAGAATAACAAGATTATGACGCACATGGTATGGCAATTAGATATCAAAGCATTTGGAGAAGTATACTAACAACTGTATGATACAAAACTTGTCAAGATGTTGCAATTATAGTAATGTTACTATGCATATATTGAACGACCAAGTAGAAAGCATGTAAAACAAAGTCATGTATTTTAAAGAATATTCACAAACTACGAGAACTCGATGGAAGCATAAGAAAAATATGAGACATCTTCAGTTAACTTCAGGGTCATGTCAACAATACTGCATTCTACCTACTTATAATTGTAGCGCAGCTCAGAAAAGCTAACCTGAAAAATTGAAAACGACTATAAATGCAATGTTTTTTTTTTTTTATGCAACTGCTCAAACTTCTAGTAAGTTATTACTTCATGGCAGAACATTCAGCAATAGTGTTATCTTATTATTTCAGCATATAAAAACTTCTTCCCATCCAATTCAGGCTTGTACTGGCACAGGTAATCAAATGAATGCAAACAAAGGAAGTTAATAACATGAAAAATTGCATGCTTGCAAAATTTAAGGGCATACCAAGAAACTCCCGCCCATTCAAAGCATCCACCCATGTTTCCGCTGCTTCATACAGGGCCGCACGTTCATCCGTTATGTTATATTTCTTCTTCAGTTTCTTGGAGACAAAGTACATAGCCACAGCCCCAGCATATTTTACTGTAATTTTTTCTGTGTAACTAAAATTACCTGCAGTTACAGGAAAATTGCTCTGATGCTTTATGTTGGTAATACACCAGTATGCTGAAAGATCAATAATGGTTTCCCTAAACAAGTATTTATTTGTTTAAAAATTCAGAGTTCAATATGCATAGAATCTTAGATATAAGAAATACCCCATAAGTATGTATAGTTTCAAGATGAGACATATCTTAAAATGTGAAAAAGAAAAGAAAAAAAGGAAGCAAAATTCCTGTTAAGTTGAAGAATAAAAACTTTTACTCTCACTTGCTGAAGTATATGACATAATACACAGATCTTACCATTCCTTGTGATATAGTCAAACGACTCGAGGGCCTCTGTAGAATTTCGGTATATGTTTGGTGATAAGACATGCACCAAGTGATTATCAACCCACCTACACAACACAACCACATAGGATTAATAAATATCTAATTTATTTAAAATATAAGAAAAATCATTATAGTCTAGATGAGGCTTGAAAAGTAGATCATTCCATAGAAGCTAGGAGCAAGCATGAGATTACAGAAATGAATAAATCAGGAACATAATACCATGTACTTAAGATCCAATTGTTTTGAAAAGAAGATGCATAATCTATATAAACCAATATGCAGCCGAGTATTATATTTCTCTAATAGTCCAAGAAATGCACAATAATTATATCTATATTTCCTGCATCCCCATGCCAGGAGTTCCATGTCTGCACAAATCATGAATGTATTGCATATGCATATCAGAATACAGACCTTATTTCCCTTTACATAAAACATTCATATATTTTTCAACCCTAAAGCCAGACGTTATGCAGTGTTGAGAATAAGTACCTACTGCCTGGAGGTATTGCTCAAATTATTTTCAGACACCCAAATTAGATCGAATGGCCCTAAGTAGATCGAGTGACAAGGCAAACTCTTGCTTTCATATCATGCGGCCTATATACATCTCCAATTATATAAACTTCAGGAATAAACATATTTCAAAGACCTGAGAGTTGGCAGAAAAAACCATGGTCCCAACAGATAGCTTGAACCGTTAAACATGCAACCTTTGTGTACATCTACTCCAAACCAGTGATACACTTTTTTCTTTTTCTACTGCATTTAGGGAAGTTAAACATAGTAACCAACAAAAGGAAAGTAACATACTGGCGCCACGTTTTCTCTTCATCATTATCTGGAGTTGATTTAGCTACTCTCTCAGGATGAATTTTAGTTCCCAACTGATCAATTATTGCTGCAAAAAGAGCACAATCATTTTAATTAAATTAAGGATTTCAAATGATGAATAATCAAAATAATTTAGATATTTGATTTAACTGAAGACAAGAAAATCAGCGTTAAGTCAAACTATCAGTACTGAACTCTAAAAGCAAGAAATCTGAACCATCTGTTAAATGCCACAAGGACAACAACCTGATGAATCAACCAGCTGCTCACCATCAACCATCAAAATGGGCACCTTCTTATAGTCAGACCATTTGATTTCTTTCTTACTAATTGGGTTGACCTCCACAACTTTGTAGGGTATATCATAGTAGTCCAAGAATGCTGCAGCATAAATAACACTTCATAAAATTATAAGCAGACACAATAAATCAGCATGTAGAAAAATCATTAATGCAAAGCACTACAAGGGCCTTTACAATATGAATGCTGCAAGTGAAAACAGGGATACCAAAATGTATTCTATGCTGGTTAAGAACATGCCAAATCACCAAAACGTATTCCAAATTCTTAAATGACACATGAAAGCTTAAATTGACGAAATAAAAATAACCAAAAACCTGGTTCAACACTTCATAAAACATATATACTAGTGTTTTTTTTTTTTTTTTTCCACTAACCTTTTCGAGATGATAATATGGAGATTTGACATAGCTTTTTCTCTTTTTATAATTCAATAGAATGTTTGTTTCCTACAAATAAATTCTAAACAGCTTTTACTTTGCACTTTGCAGCCGAACAATTTACTTGTTTTCTGGCTTTATTGAAATGAAGAATGGCAAACAATCTCAAGTCTTGAGCTTTTAGTCTTTTCTTTTCTTTTCTTTTCTTTTTTTCTCCCCAAAGGGGGAGGAAAAAAGAAACAACAAATCAATTCAGTTCAATCCTTTTTCTTTCTTTCTCTTTTACTATTTAAGTAGCGAAAGAAATGGAGGATTTGAATGAAGTTAGCAGAAAGGAACTAATATGTGTAATTTGACAACTCGTTTAGTAGTTATGACCACGATTGGGGCATTGATTTTTCGGGGAAAAGAATTGTTAAGAAGCCTAAACGAGTTTGCAAAAATTACAATGCAACAAACACCACAAACAATATAAAGATTAATATACAAAAACACAGGGAAAAAAGGAGCAATTAGAGCACCTTTAACTTTGTTGCAAAATGGACACGCTTCGTACTGGTAAAGAACAACCTCTTTGGGAACAAGTTCAGGGGGAGGCAACTCTTTGGCGTAAACCTCCTCCTGGGACAGAGCCGACAAAGTGGCGAAGGATACTACAGCTCCGGCGATACCAATCGACAAAGTCCGACCCGAGCCGCCGGAAAATAATGAAGGGAGCCACCCTACACGGTGGGAGTGAGAAAAGCGTCCCGTGGTATTGCTAGCGTAGAGTGCAACCTGCAGAAACCGGTGATTGGCGCCGGCAGTCGTGGAAGCAGAAGAGATGCCACGGAAGGTGGTCAGTGTTCGGTAGAAAGTAGAAGCTCTTCTCATACTCATAGTGTAATCGTGATTCAAAGTTTTGCAAAGAAGAGATCACAAGTTCAGAAAATCGATCTCTGATGTGGTTTAGCTAATGAACTTAGATTATTGTTGGTTATTCTTTTGGGGCCAAATATACGGGCTTTTCTTGAGTCGAACGGGTTTTATGTCGGTTTAGAGAATGCTTGAACCAGAAGCAAAAGGGTTTTGGATTTGAGATTTTTTTTAATTAAAAAAAATTGGTCTATAAATTCTTACATAAGTTTACAAAATTTTAAAATTTTACACATAAATTTTTAAACTTTTAAATCATAATATTTAATCTCTAAATTTTTAAACTTTTAAATCATAATATTTAATCTCTAAATTTTTAAAATTTTACTGTTAAATTCTAAAATTTTAATTCATATTTTAGTAATCAAACTATAACTTATGTATGAACTTTTGAAAATTTAAGAGTAAATTGTAAAATTCAAAAACTATAGAGACACATGTAAAATTTTAAAGACTTAATTATATAATTAAAGTTTAAAAATTTGTATGTAAATTTATCCAAAATTTGAAAATTAATATAATAATTTAACCATGAAAAAGCTAATAATTTATACACATCTTGCAAATGACTTTTAGTCAAATGACATATACCACCTTTATATAACCATTTTGGTATAAGGTAAATTTCTCGGATTCAAGACTTAAAAATATAAATAATAAAATCCAAAAACATAAAATAATAAAAAACTTTTTTTTCCCTCGTTTAACCTCTCTCCAATGTGTATTCATATTTTTCTTTGTTAAAAGTGATTTTTTTTTCTCTTTCTATTAGTTTTTAAATCAGTTAAAAATAAAATTATGATGTACATAGAATCATATGAAAAAGAATAAGAGAACAAAGGTAAGATAGACTCATATGCCAAATTTTTAGCTTCCTATTTAGATCAATTTCCTATTTAGACCATTTTTCCTATTTAGACTACAACACTCAAGCCTATAAATAAAACATGTAGTAGCCAAAGCAATTGATTCACATATTCCACCACTAACCTAATTTTTAGAGAATAAGACAATAAATTTAGAGATAAATACATCAAGAGAAGGAATGAAGATTGAAGGCTTGGAGTTGGTATTTGATAAAAGATTGGGTATATCTTTTCTTTCCTACATTTGTATTTTCTTCTCTTTTGTAATTTTCTCAATATTGGGATTTATTGTACGTGATTATGAGTAGTTAAATATATTATTAGGATACTCTTGAACTCAACTTATTTATGCAATTAATTAATTTATTTTTCCATCTTTTGTGATTTGTAGTATTTAAATAATCTATTCTTACTACTTTCAATTGAGTGAGATAATTAGGTGATAAATATCAAGAGGCCATCTAATTTTTAGTTATGATTAATTAACATGGAATGCTTTATTTAATCTAATTTGTATGCAATTATACTATAGAGACAATTCGGTAGCTTTAAGAGAAATATCTAATTGTTTGTCTGGATTGAATAACATGCATAGTTTTCAGACATATTCTTGTGTATGTAGTCCATAAATACGTTCTTAATGAGTTAAATGCAACCTAGTTAGTGTGACATGTGACAGAGGTGATTATGTTGATTGTTATAATGCATGTAATTTACTTGAGAGGAATGCAAGCTAGTCTAAGACATTGGATCCAGTATCATATCATGAATTATTTTAAATGGCAAATTCATTCTTGTGTGGGAAGTTGAGAGATAGTAAAATCCTAGAAACTCTTCGCACTTAATTAGTTAGTATGTATGAGTTTGATCAAATCTTGTAAATATTTTATATTTGTTATTTTTATTATTTGCACCTGTTTGTTTTTTATTATCTTAAATAGTTTATAATAATCATAGTTCGATACTCAAATACTTATTAGCCCAATCCTCACGGGTATAACAACTCAATCTTTAAACACTTATCACTTGTTCATTGACTTGTGCACTTGCAGAATCTATGTCACCTTTTCAGACTGTGAGGCTCTATTTAAAGGGTTTGGTTGGATGACATTTTGATAAATAACCCATATTAATTAATATTTATGTTATTTAATAATAATAAAAATATCTTCAGCAATTAATACGAATTATTTAATGAAGATTTACTTGCTTGTTTGCTGACTATACCATTTGACTTTTCAACTGCTGACATATACTAATCAAATAGTGTCACATGTACCTGGTTTAATTTTTAGACAATACAAGCCTTTTAGGCCACCAAGGCTGCTTTGGAGGGGTAGATGGTCTAGATTTTGTCATGGAGTATAGTGGCTCAACGACAGTTGGCTTTAGGAGGTCTTGATTGAGATGGACAGCTGGTATCTCGACTATCTTCATGCCATAATGTTCTCATAGTCATAAGCTTTCCAACATCAGTTTTCAGGCAGTAATCCAAGTCTTGGTTGGAAAGTTATAAGAGGCCAAAGTTCGGGAAAAAAGTAACTATAGGCTCACTGTTAACTTCCCAAAAGAGATTGATTCTGAGCATTATTCTCCAAATTCTTTTTGTTATCTGATTCCTTCGATCCCTACTTGATGGGCAGTTAAGATCAGACCATCAGTCTATTTAAAGACATGGTCACTCTCAACTAATTCACTTCATAATCCAAAGGTTAGAGCTTTGGAGAGAAAGAGTTTTTTTAACAACATTTAACTCTATTCATGTAAGGTAAGTGGATCAAAATTTACTTTTTTACCCTTTTTTTCTTCAAATTGCTTTGAATACATGCATGGATTAGGAAATTGGTAGAACATATGGACCCTTGGAATTTTTTTACTTTTCCTTTGCCTTGATCCAACTTAGTAGGTTAGGAAATATTCTGAAAGGTTTGTAATTTTTTATGAGCTAGGAGATAACTGTTTATTGAGAATATTATTGCCTTACACCCTAGGAACTCATGACTAGTAGGAGAGCACACACTCACATCCAAAAATCACAGCATTGTAGCATATCAAACATGGTAGACTAGTATGCTAAAATATTGGAAGTGGGAATAGGAACCCAGGCTAGAGCGAGACACAATAAGAACGTTAGAATTGGAGGGTCCAATAGTTAAATCAAGATGAGACCGGACAGATGGCATTACGGCATGGGTGTGGACTACTGAGGAGGGTAGGTCGACCAATCGATTAGTTGGACCGACAACCTCCAACCTGACGACTTCGACACTAATTTAGGTCCTTTGTTCTATTTTTCTTCCCATTTCGGCCGCATTGCTTTTGTTAAGGATTACGGTTCTATTTCTGGCAAAGATGCTTCTGAAGAAGATCCAAATGTTGACCTAGTGTTCAACTTAGGCTATGGAGTTAACTCTTTGGTGCCCTTCACTACTCAACTTTTTGTGGATAAGTTGAGCGAGTTATTTGAGATCCCTAACTCCATTGGTATTATCCTCCTCGATGATGGCATCTTCCCTAGTAGTCCTAAAGGGATCACTATTTTAACCGATCAAATGTTTCCCAATCTTTGACTCCTGTTCCTGTCGTTGGTGCGGCGTTTCCTCTGTAGGATAGAGGTCCCTCCTAGGCTGTTCCCCCTAATGCTTGGAAGATCTTGTTATCTTGCTATGTCCTGTGGAAGGAGGAAGGTAGAGAAATGAGCCATGCAAAGTTCAAATCATAACCAGTTGATGGAGGCTAGTTTGGTCTTAAGCCCTTCAATGGTTGCAAGTTGATCCTTAAATTGCCCAAGTCCAACAAGAGTTGGAGGAATTTTTGGTTCATTGTTGTTAGGGCTTATAATGTGGCATGTCCTGACCTGGGCCACACCCACATAGTTTGTTCCCAGTGGTGAGCAGCTTATGCATACATGACTTATCCTGTGGAATTTACTTTATATTTTTTTTGGTCTTGTGCTAACTCTTTCTTAAGGTTAGCCATTTATTTTGTGATCACAACCGAATTTATAAGTGTATCTTTCATACATATTTGCTTCATCTGCCTCTTCCATTTTGATGGTCTTCATGTTATAGTTGTTGAATGTGTAGCTCCAATTGCTTATTTACATTGTTGTGGTCAATCTACAAGCACTTATGTAGTTATGTTGTTCAATTTTTAACTTGCTTAAATTAACATTATCTTACGATTACAAAGCCATACAAATACGTTCCTTGTCGAATCAAAATTTAAATGAATGATTTAGGATAGCAATGAATTTTTTTTACATTTATCTTATACTTTGTATTGTTTAGAAAAAAGGGTCATTAGATGCTGTAGAGCAGGTTGGAAAGGCTCATGCATGTGCTGGTCAATTAGAGAAGTTAGATGATGTGACTAAATGAGTTATGTACTCTGTACTATAGATATCATTGCATCCTTTTAAATTTCTATTTCTAATGCAGGTTGAAAAGCTTCACAGGGAAGTTGAACCACAAAAGAAGGAGGTTGTGCAAGCCCAGGCAAGTGAATCTTAAAAGAAGACTTAGAGAATTTGGTTCCAATGTAGAAAATATATGTTACTTATTTGAATCTCGTTATAACAGTAGTTAATTATGATTTCATCTCACTTCACCCCTTCTTAGGCTATAACAATAGTTTTACAATACTGCACTCTCCTTTGAATTTTTTTTTTTTTTTTCATTTTTGACAACTTGTCGTTGACATTTGGTGCTAAAAGTCTATAAAAATTTGTACCATTTTTGAAGTCATATTAGACACATATTCTAATTTAGTATTTTATCTATAATTAAGATTATTGTCTCTAATAGCATTGTAATTGTGTGTAATTCATGAGCATGTTAGACAATGGATGTGCATGATATTTTACAAAAAATTAAGAACCGTAATACTCATCATGCACTTAAAATGGTTGAGGTAAGTAAATCATGTTACATGACACACTACGCTAGATATCTACTTAGTGCTGGTTCTCACGTGTGGTCTACCTTTCCAATTTTCTCAGGTAGAAATGATGAAAGCAAAGTTTGAGACCAGTTCAAGATCTAAAGACTTATTGGAGGTATTGGATTTAATTCACTTAGTCTTTCATTTTACTCCATCTTAAAAACTGTTTCTCTTTTCCAAGGAATTTTCAGAACATCATCCAGTCATACAAAATATGTTGTGCTCTAATTTTTATTATTGTTTTTTTAGGAGTATTCTCACATTCACCTGTTCATGTTCTACTGAGTTCATGTGTGGTGTATGGCATTGGAATGTTATCAAATTTTTTCACCTTCTACTTTACTTGATTAGTTATTTTTTTCCTTCTAAATAGAATGTTCATCCTTCAAATATCTTGGATTTTGGAGTGGTGAGATTAGTCAATTTAATATTTTATTCATGGAACTTTTGGAATTATTTATCATATAACATATTGCTTATCCATCCCAATAATTGGATAATTTTGATTTTGAAATTTGGAATTTATCTATCCTCATATTATTGTTCTATATTTTTATACCAAGGTTTTCTATTGAATCTTCTATTTTCATTGTATTTGTTCTCTCAGTGTATATTTGAGGTCAATATCTATAATATTAGTGTAATCATGCATTTTATGCTCTTTAATGCTTCATTGAAAGATATGATTATACCATTTGGTTTTTCTGGATTATCGTGTACCAGATAAGGTAATTTTGAGAATGAATTTTTCTTATTGGGCTAAATTAGGGGAACAATTGAAAATGAATGTTGTAAGATGAATCGAGATAATATATATATTCTGAAAATTCTTGTAAGAGATTTTGTTTATACAGGTTTTGATAAAGTAGGGGTATGATGCAGGAATCTAAAAAAAATTTATTTTAGGACAGTCAATAGCCATCTTATTAAAATTATATAAGACGATTAATAAATGTCCTGAAAGAATTTTTATAGGACAGCTATTGAGTGTCCAATTTGTCGAATTCTTTTAGAAAGTACGATTATATTGACTGTCCTATTTTACCCTTTTTGTAGTAGAGATTGATCTTCAAAATCCATATGCAACTAATGGGTTTCACATGTTTCGAAAATGGAACATCCCACATGTCATTGTCCTTAATGAATTCCATCTCATTCATGCATAAATCTACTTCTGAGACGTAGAACTTTATATGGCTTGATGTAAGTTGATTGGATCTTCTTCCATCACTCCAATATAAACCTCATGTTCTTAGAGAAATATAATATAGTCATCTAACACTATACATCCTTTCTCGAATGGATATCCTTAAGGGCACAGGTTCTTGAGAAGGTGAAGTTTGATTTTTTGGAACAACTTCTTGAATGAGAGGTTCTCTGACATTGTCTTGACTCTTGAACAAAGTGAGGAATGGATTCCTGATCAATACCAATACCAACTGTGGGCATGTCTACATATTCCTCTTCAAAGACAAAGTCTCCAACTATATCTCCCACAGAAAGCTCGACACATTCAAAGAATTGGACATTTCCTGACTCAAAAATAGACTTAGACATGGGATAATAAACTTGTACCCCTAGATCTTTCAGAGTATGTAATAAAATTGCAACTCATCGTACTTAAGTCTAGTTTCTTTTCATTAGGTTTATAAGATTTTACCTCAGCTGGACATTCCCAAATGTGCAAGTGCTGAAAACTAAGCTTCTTGCACGTCCAAAGTTCATAAGCAGTTTTGGCTGTTGCTTTAGTTAGAACCCTGTTAAGAATATACATTGCAATCTTTAAAGCTTCTCCCCAAAATAATTTTGGTAAGGTAGAATGGCAAATCATACTCCTTTAAGGGTGTTGTTTCGTCTTTCAGCAACATCATTCATAGTGGGTGAATCATTCATATTGTACTGTGAGACTACATCACATTCTTATAGAAACTTAGCAAATGTTCATGGACGCTGTTCACCTGAACCATCATATTTGTCATAATACTCACCACCATGATCATATCTAATGCTTTTGATTCTTTTGTTGAGTTGGTTCTCAACTTCAGCCTTATAATTTTTAACACATCCAACGACTTACTTTTCATGAATAAAATATATATAGTCATACCTAGAAAAATTATCTACGAGCATTATAAAATATTGTTGACCATTTCAAGGGTCTATAGGACATATAGAAAAATTACTTTATGTTGACATAAGGTATGTATAAGTTCTAAGATTTTCAAAGTCCTATTGGCTTCAAATATCATTTTATTGGTTTTTTTGCCCCATATATAGTAACAAAAATATCAAAATCTGTAAAATTTAAGTGGTTTAGAATATCGTCTAATACAAGACATTCTATGCTCTGTTTGGAAATATGACATAGTTTCCTGTGTCAAAACACAACCCAATTCTCACTGGTTAATTTTTTTTTATACCTTATGTACTTAATTGTAAGGATTCATTAAATAAAGTAATTGTATCAATTAAATAAAAATTATCATAACCTGACTAAGAACCAAAATCAACCAATTTTGAATCATAAAACAAACTAAATTTTTCATTCTCAAAGTGTGTCTTCAGTTGAGGAGAAGGCTCAGGATATTGCAGGACTAGGGATGAGGCTCAGGTCCAAGTCTCAGTTAGGACTTAAAAAGATAGTACAAGAGACATCTATCTTTGTGGTTTTGTCTAAGGACACTGGTCGTTGATAGTAAACTTAGGACTTAGACCTAGGTAGTTCTTTTCCCTTTGTTTTTTTACTTTTACAGTAGTACTTGGCGAGCATAGTTACTTAGCCTTTAGATTATAGTTGCTCTTGGGAGCATGACTTGAATAATATATCAACATTGATTTTTGTTTTTCACTCCACATTTGACTTGGCAATCTTTTATTCTTTTCTTGCTTGTGAATGCAGAAACAGAGCTGTCTCTCATGGCCGACCTTGTGTTTTTTTTTTTTTTTCTTTTGGAACTTGGAGTAGGGACCTACCTTTGGTACTTTGTAACTTTGGTAAGTCAATCTTGGTGCCCAAGTGACCTCGAGATACCTCATTTGTTACCTTGATGTCCTTAGGAAATCATATTTGGGATTTATTATCCTTGGGATAGCATCATTTGCTTAGTGTTGAACTTGGACCTTGGAAAATACACTTAGCTCAACTATCGTAACCTCAACAAGGAGAGCTTTTTAATCTTTGGATGCTGGATCATAGGAATGTACTCCGTGGTATTTTTAAGAAGTTAGGCTATGGGAGTACTTCAATAAGATAATTACCACTGAAGAACACAAGTCCACCTAGTAAACTTGAGATTTTTTAGAATTGTCTCGCTTCTTTGAGAAATTCTTTAGAAGTCAGTATAACATGACTGAAGTAGGTTCGCCCCAGCCACTTAGGATGAGCAAAGTGCCAACCCCCATAGTGGGTCCAAAAAGTTCTGAAGGGCATAAACAGGGCATACGACGACCGATACAGAGCTGGACATGACCAACACGGAATCAAATATGATCGACAAGGGATCGGGGCAGGCTAGGTGATTGGCCAGTCAACTTGCTATTTGGCAGCGGTGAGCTTGCAATGCAGGAGACGTGGGCGACATGCTTGTAAGGGCTGGCCGATGCAATGCACTTGGTTGGTTGGTTAGCTTGCCGATAGTCTAATCGAACTAGCAAGGCTAGTGGTGCCCCAACTCCTACGTGTCATTTTTCTTCCTTCGGCTCAACGAAATTGCATCTACTATGTTTGTGGCAACAGTTTCCTACTGGCCCCATGGCCAGCAGTCCTGTATTGTCGGTGTTGTGATGTTCTCCAACCTAACTTTCCTATACTCCAAATTTTTGTTAAGGTCATCTCTTTCCTAAGGGTCTTGTTTTGTTGCTGAAGTCCTAAATCCCAATTCTATTGCTGAATCTTGATTCCATTCTTTTTAGTGTGGAACCTTATTGAGTCTAAAGTATTTCATTTCTCAATTCTATGAATTCTCTAGTCTTCCTAAGTCCCTAGGGTTGATGTTTCCCCAAGTGCCTTAGGAAAATTTTAAAATTCTAAAAAATTGGTATGATCATGTCTGATGATCTGTCTAGTGATTTGGCATCCCAACTTATTGCTTGGTTGACTTCATGAGTAAGACAAGTAACAATTGATCTCTGATGTGTGGCATGCCTAGGTCCAAAGGAGTTCTCAAGTAAGTTTCTTGAGTTACTACCCAAACTTGGACTAATGTCTGGATCCTGTGGAAGTTGTCACAAGTACTAACTTTTGCACCATTTCCTCCTTGACTTTTCCCACTAAGACATTAGTGGACCATTGTCGGGATCCTACATCAAGAGTGTTGCAATTGCCTAAAGGGGTGTGATCCCGCATTGGCCTTACACAACACTAGTTCCATTAAGACAATGGCTAGGTAGGTGGGCTACCATGTTCTTAGGTAAAACTTAATCTACACTTGATCCGAGATAGCTGGTAGTATGGTCCCAAGTGTAACGAGGAGCTTTTGGGGCTTCAAGTCTTCTTCCTGGGGAATTGTCAATGTTCTGGTCCAATGGAAGGTTGTGTTACACTCCTACCTTGGTGCATGGTATGGCGCTACTCGTTGAGGGGCCAAGACACAATTTTGAAGAGGGTGTTACTCTTCTAATTCTCACCCAACAAGATAATGCGTAGCAGTTGTCCTGTGGACAACTACTAAAGTTCAAATAATGCCTTGATCTTGTATGAGCTCTTTGTAGGAGCTAATAGGTGGGTGCCTCGCATCGTTTCCTCACAAGGTTCGGTCCATTGAGACACTAGTTAACCATCATCTGGATCCTAGATCATGAGCATTGCACGACACCAGTTCCATTAAGATGATGGTAGCATGAGGCATGGATGCTTAGCTCCCTAGGTAAGACTTAATCATGACTTGGTCCAAGGTAGATGATCCAACTATCCCAAGTATGACTAAGGGGCTTTGGTGCCTTAAGTCTTTTCCATGGTATGAGATGCATTGGCCTAATGGAAGGTTGTGTAAGTCTAATGCATGATTATAGGGAAGGAATAGCCGTCTTGATCTATGAAGGATGAATTTGGTCGCAATCACCACTAGTTCCAAGTTTTGAGCCTCAAGTGTCCTTGGAGTAAGGGAGGCGAGGCTCCGTTCACGCCACAAGTTTGTCCCAAGTCCAAACACGAACTATAGATAGTGAAGCTTCCTGATTCCTAACTCTAGCTTATCTCAGTTATCAGGTCCCGATGAGGGCCAAGGCTCACTCCCGGGGGTAGTAGCGGGCAATAGTACAAAGCTGGAGTTGACTGAATGAGTTATTGAAGCTTATTCCAAGTTGTAGCGCCTGGATCATAGCTGAGTCCAAGGTAAGATTAGCTAAATTTCTGATGACTCTAGTCTTGAGCCTGGCCATCGTCTTGATCCTAGATCATAGTCATTGTGGGTGCTAAAGAGGTATTGGGCCCGCTTTCTTTCCCTATTAGAAAATGATCCATTTAAACAATGGTGGCCACTATTTTGATCTAGGATCACAATCATCGTAGGTATCAAAAGGGTGTGGTCCTAATTCCTTTCCCATATAGGATGCAATCCATTGAGACAATGATGAGACAAGACAGGTCAATGTCGGGAATCCTAGCCTAAGAGTTACGAACTTTGGGGCCCTATGTGAATGTTGGGAATCATAACCTAAGAGTTAAGATCTTTAGAGGCCTAAGTGGATGTTGGAAATCTTGGCCTAATAGTTGAGACCTCTGGATCTCAAGTGGATGTTGGAAATCCTAGCCTAAGAGTTTAGGTCTCTAGGGTCCCAAGTGGATGTCGGGAACCTTGGCCTTAAAGTTGAGATATATAGCAATAATTACAAAGTGAAATTACAAGTGCCAAAGTGGCTAAATTGTTTATTCATTCTCTCTTTTTTTGGTGTTGGTGTTGACATAGCCACACAAGACCTCACCTAACACTATTGAAAAATAAATTACAAATGAGGAGAGTTAGTCTTCACTCTAATGCCTACTGATAGTATCTCTTGATGTAGAATTGGTAGGCCAATGTGGCTTTTCCCAAGCTCCTTAAGTGTGGATCTTGGTGAACTTTCTGAGAATGCTTCTAGTGTACCTCCTGGGTAGTCAAGCTAAAACCTGAACCCTAACTTTTTGAGTGTCCATGAGTCGGAGTGAAAGTTTTCATAGATCCTACTCACTTGGAGCTAAGGTCGCTCCCAGTCCCCTGGGGTGGGGGAATTAGCTTGGAAGGTAACAATCTGAAGTTGATGTGCACGTATTCAACTTTCCTGGGATTTTTTTTTTTTGCCAAGTGTTTTCTAGGTGATGAGCTATTGGATCACCCTATGCTAAGAACATTTGAAATCAATTGTGCAATGAGAACTTGTTTCTGGATTCTATTTTTGTCTTAGAAGTCTTTTTCAAATGCCTCAAAGTGTGAGGCTCCATCCTACTCAAGATGTGTACTTGGACGAGAATGAGAGTACTCTAGTTTTTTGTATGCTAAGACTTCAAGTTGCTATGCTCTGGAGGCAATATTGATCACATGTCTTTGCTACTTCTAAGAAATTTGTTCTAGCTTGACAAGACTTGAATGGTGGTGACCTAGATGTCTCGTCCTAGGGTCTAGTGATTCTAGATGCCACTCTCTTGAAAGTAGTGTACCTACCTCACCAAGTCTGATTTGGATCCCCAATCTTGTTCAACAATTCAAAATATGGTAAGCTAGGAGGTGCGACGTAGAGGGTAGCTTGTCTGAATAGCTAATCATAGAAGGTAGCAATCCACCAAGTTTGACCCGGCTTGGGTGGCGGTGTTCAAGAATGCATAATGCCTTGGGTGGTGTTCTAGACAGCGCAGCCCCCTAGGTGAAACCTATCCTGCTAAGGCATGGTCTTCCTTCTGGTGTGAATCCCTATTCTTCTAGATCAATGTATGTCCAGTAACTATAGCCATGGTCATCCACCTCAGGATCAATGACATTATTGGCGTGGTTTTCGTAGTTTGACTGCGTTGGTTAACTAACCTTGGGTGTGATTACCCGAGGCGAGCCAAGCAAATCTGGTCTAAACTACAAGTGTCGATACAAATGGCAGACATTGGAATGGATGATAAAAATTATTGGAGCTTAGTGCCAATGGATGCTTGGTAAATCAGGCTAGTCTGGCTTATCCTGCTAATGGTGTGCAGCAAGTCCAAGTGTGGCTACTGTTCTCTCATGATGAAATGTCTAGTTTCCTCAGCTGGTTCAATAATCGGAGCGCGACTCAACATAGGATCTATTTCCTTCTCAAGTGCTTTTAGGAGTTTCCCATCAGAAGCTTACAACTTGACTTGGGTCTGGATTGCTAGTGGTAATGATACAAAATCAGGGCTACTAGGTATCTTCTAGGTGTGCCTATTCTCTGGAAGCACGTTGAGCGTAGGTTGGTGGTCCTAGTGGCCATCCTGATCATGATTCTACTAGGAAAGTTAAATTTCATCATAAACACATTAAGAGCTCATCGTAGTGGTTTGATAGATCAAGCATGTTTTTTTGGAGGAAATGGATGAAGAACGTGATGAAGAACACGATAATTTTTTTTGAGTTTTCACTAGTTTGATCTATCAAACACCAAATTTTTGTTCCCACAGACAGAGCTAAATGTTGGATTTAATTTCTATTCAATTGCATTCCAACCTATAAGTCACTAGCAAATCACCTCAATACCTCCTATTCTCTTCTTAAAATAATTACTAAAATATCACTCAAAACTACTTCTAATATTTTCATCCCAAACACCTAAATGTTTCTCTTAAAATCACTTTTAAGTAAAGTACTTCTCTTGAAATCACTTCTAAAATAAGCACATCCAAATGCGCTCTAAAATGTCTTTATTGAAGAGTTACATGACAATTTGGACCATAATCCCACATTTGATTATGAGCATCTATATTTAGGGGTGGAAATTTATATAAGTTGTGTGTATTCATATTGTATTTGTTTGTGTTGTACATGTTTGTATTTTTCTCCCAAATTCATATTTTTTTTAATATTATATAAAATTAAACAACAATTAGCCTATTAATTTATTTATAGTAGTAAAAAATTCAATAATTTTAGAGTAACAAAAATTAATAGTTAATTCTAATTAAATATCGCAGTGTATTGGATTCATGTTCTAAATTATAATTTGAGTCTTCATTCCTACTACATTCATCTTAAACCACTTTTGTAGATATGGACGCTCTTTGGCAGATTAAGGGGGAGGCTGGTGGTGGACTGGTGGTACATTTCCCTTAGAACATGAGTAATACGCGGATTGTAATTGTTTGGTAAATTATGTGAAACTAAACATTGTAATTCTTTTATTTTTATTTATAATATTTATATTCTTGTAATTATTGAAAATGACACGGGATGAGTTATGTAATTATTTTAGTACTTTTAATACCTTAATATGAAATCGTACATGACTTAAGTATTTTTATTTTATTTTTTATGCAAAGACATAACTAAATATTTATTTTCAATAGTTAATGAAAATAAGTGACATGAAAATTAAATACTCATTTTCAATAATTATAAAACATCTTCTCATCACTTTTTTTTTTTTTCCATAGTTACGATTTAGAAAAATAATAATAATAATAAAGCCCAACATTTTCTTTTAAGAAAAATTTAAATTTTATTCATTTAAATGAAAAATACATGAATAATTAAACTAATAAAATAAAATTGCATCTAATTATCATAATTAAGAGTTATTTGTAGTATAGAAGCAAATTGTTTTCGAGCTTTGTTTTCTAGCTTCCTGAGTCTTAATTGTATGGCTTTTCTAATTGATAAGATAACAGATCTTAAATTCACCTCAATTATTTGTGCCTTGAAATCTTCACATTTTGAATTATAAAAACAACTAAATAAAAAGTATAATACGTAGATCTAAATCTAGAAACAAAACAAACCAAACAAAAAACATAACAAAATATGCTTAAAATCACCATTATATGCAAACATAGGTGAAATAAAAATTACACTATATTAAAATTTAGGTAAAAGAAAAATCACTCTAGATCAAAATATCCAATAAATCCACTAGCTGAGATTTGAGATTATCCTACCAAATAAGACTTGAGATTATCTTATAAAAATAACATAGAGATTTAAAAAAAAACACTCAATAATGTCAATACATTTGGGTTAAAATTAAATGTTAATTATATTATATTTAATGAAATAGAAGATTTCCTATTCTATTATTCTTTTATACTTGGCAATTTTGTTATATATATATATATTTAAAAAAAATAAAAATAACACATCAAAACTTACAATAATAAAAATAACACCATTTATGTTTAAATCATATATTTTCATAATTTAAAAAAAATTATTACATCATTTCTTTAATGTCGTCTAATTGTATATCATTCAAATTAAATTGCAGTAATTTAGACTCATTCAATATTGAACGTCATCTAATTAAATATCGTTCAATGTTATTGGACTATTAATTTTGTTATTATAAATTTTAGAAATCATTTCTAGTATTTTTCTCTTTTTTTTATATTCAAAAAAATTAAAGTTGTGAATTATTTCAAATCTCTCATAAAAGCTTATCGCCATAAAAAAATTCAAGCTTATGTGATCATGTCACCTTATTTTACACGAGCAATTTTCCTTTGATCCTGTTTCTCCAATGTTTTTGTTTTTGTTTTTATTTTTATCTTTATCTAGACAATTCATTTTCAATTTTGGACATATACTATTAAAAATAAACATCATTGATACACATGTTCAATAATAAAGTTCATAATTCAACATTTATTCTTTAAAGTCTAGTATGAGGCTTTAACTATAGGATAATCATTTGTTACTAGATTTACTCAAATTTCAAAGATATTTATATAATTAGCACCAAAAAAAATTTTATACACATATTCAAAACCATAACAAACCACAATGAAAAGACCCGTAATCTTATACAATATTTCCATTTTACTATATGTTGGCCAACCATCAAAATTTAGATGTTTTTACACTTTAACTAGTCTAATTGTCACTTTGCATGCACTCTACAAGATCTCTTATGCTCCTTTGCTAGACGACTATGCACTGACTTTTTATCCTTCACTTATAAACAATCGCAATGGCAATTGATTTTGGGTCACAATTTGATAATTTATGAAAAGTACGGATTGTTTTAATCATTCAGATGATATGAACAGTGATAAATGATTATCGATTTGACAGCAAATTGAAACACTAAGTTCTGCTTTGGCCACAATTTGACGATTTATTCATGAAGCGGACAAAATGGATCTATGCAAAATACAGTAGATGATCTTCAAGTGCTTGGGCTTCCCACGACTGGCTCTAAGGATTATAGAGGTTGTTTGGAGGGTACCACCCTCGACATGGATAAATGTAAATAAAGACGGTGCAGCTTTTGAGGCACCATACTTATGTGACTGCACAAATGTTTTTCGAACTTTAAGATCATTTATTAAGGGTTGTTTCTCTATCTCGCTTAAGGTCTCATTTGCTTTTGACGCAAAGCTTGTAGTAGTTATTCATGCAATGATGTATGCATATAAATTTGGGTGGAAGCAACTTTGATTGGAGTCAGACTCAACATATGTCATTACTCTTTTTCAAACTCGATCCCTTTTTTTTTTTTTTTTTTTTGCCTTAGAGATGATATTCAACTTGAGCTAATTGTTTAGAAAAAGTTACCCACATAGAGTTCCACTGCTTACATATTTACAAAGAGGATAATGTTGTAGCTGATAGTATAGCCTTTAGAACTCCTAATTTTTGTACAACGACTTGGTGATAAAATGCACCATCTATAGCTAATTCTTTCATTTTCTTGAGTGTTAACAACAAATTCAATTATAGGTTTTGCAAAGAATAGATTTGATTTGTATTCTTTATCATGATATTTAATAATACTAGTAGTTAACAGGCTAGTTAACGGACTGCATAAAAAAAGTGCTAAGGAGGTGTCAACTTAATTGGAATGTCTTAATGCGCTCACTGAAACCTACTAGTTACAACCTTTCATTAAAATAGTCCTCTATCCCATTTATGTTGTCTAATTGCATGCATCATCAATTAAAATATATTAAAATAAGCCAAAAGTGGTAGTTGAAAACATCTCAACAGTCATTATATAGATCAAGTAATATGTTATTAATTGAATATAAAGTTTATAATATGATAATAAAATGATAAAAAGATTGTGAGACTACATACTAACAAAAGGTTAATAAAATTATGCTATGTAAATTGATGTATGTATTATTAAAGTTGTGGAAAAAAAAAAACATTATTGGTATAATAAACTGTTAGAGGTTATCAGTAAACTAACTCTTCTAAAGGTTTAACATGTTAGGAGGAAACAAATTATACTTTTATACATTCATCACTCCCATATATATTACCTTTATGCACCATACAAGTAAAACACTTGCAATTCAACAATTAAAGTTGCTAGATTTTGAACATGATACCTTCAACTCTAATAGTATGTTAGAAATTTTTGGTTACCAATTCTCCCAAAAACTTAAGTTATGAAGAAGATCAATAATTATTTTATACACACCTAGAGTTGAATGGGTGAAATAGTTCCATCTCCATTTCAGTGTCTTTTTCTTTTTTATGGGAAAGTGTCATTTTATAAAATTATTTCTATTATTAAGGGGGAAAAAATGTAGACATTAGTAATTTTTGTATTTTATATATATTGGACAATTATTTCAAATAGCAAAAAAGCTTTCTTTTCTTTTTTTCAAAATGACACAATAAGTTAACAAATCTTCAAAATATATTTTACCATCTCTCCAACTTAGGCTTTGACCAAAAGTTGATTGTAGTAATGTGTGATCAAAACTTTAAAATAAACAGTTATTTACTCACACATGCAATCATTTTGGGTCGAATCCACACAATGGAAGTGCACTATGATGGTTTCTAAGAAAAGAGAGTTCGTGGTTTTACAACTTCAATAACTAAACAAAGAGGATTCAACAAAGAGTGATACCTTTTCCTATAGCTGTGATAGAGCCCTTGGAAGACAACTGATAAACTGGAAGAACATGCAACTCTAATGGTTCATTACTTCTTCAAGATATACATACCATCTCGTAGTTCTAACTTTTCTTCAGAAACTAAACCAGATAAGAAGCTCTGCAGCTGTTGAATAGTTTTGTCATAAGGAGGATCGGCTATGCAGAACATCTGCAGCATTTTCTTAAATATTAACAAGTGTTTGTTTTGTTTGTTAACAACTTGTTTGAAGGAAAATTCAGTCTTAGATACCTTAAGGGTGTTATGAATTCGATCTAAGACCATACTTCCGAAATTTGTAAGCATCCCCACAATGAACTTCTGCAATGAAAATGCAATTGAGAAGGTCAGATCAAAGAACAGCAATACATTGGATTGTTTCTTTAGTTTGGTATTTGACTGAAGTATCCATTGTAACCGTAGTTTTTCTAAGCATCATTCAAGCAGCTTCTTGAAAGAACAGTTTCTAATTCTATACAAAAATTTACTAACATAATTCTTTAGAAACACTTTCCTGGCTACAATGAAATTTGATAGAATGTCAAGAAAAGTCAAGTGTATCCTATACCTCATATACGGTCATTTCTTTGTGTAGTTGATCCTCAGCAGAAGCAACGGATTTTTCTCCCTCCTCATCACCTACAAGATCTTCGCTACTCCCACTGTTGCCACCATTTTTATTAGGATCAATGATGCATTCCACCAGGTTAAACACATGATCATTAGAGTCTGTTCCATGTGATTCTGCAATAATCCCCTGCAGAACAACAAGACAAAATCAATTTTCCGCATGATATTCAAGCCCTAAAATTTTAATGAGGATAATTAAATCACATGTTTGAATATAATCAAACATTTAAAACAAAAACAATAATGAAAAGAATTGACAATAGAACTTTAAAAAAATGTTGAATACTATCATAACTCAAAGCAGCAAACTCAGACCCAAGGCGAGGGCAAGGGCGAGGGATTAATAGAACAAGGCCTAATTTGCATACAATTATTGATCATATTCTAGTAGGTTTCCATTTTCAAGACATTTTCAATAATCAAAGACCTCCTTTTTTTCTTTTGGGACAACATATATGTATTCTATTCATATGCCAACATGAGCAATCAAAGCTCATTACAAGCAAACAATCAGCTCTATTACCAAAGAGATACAAGCTACAGCCACAGGAAAATAGGCACTTGAAGCAGTAAGTTTTAGCCCGACACAAAATAACCAAAACACCCATACTCACAAACACACTGCTAAAACACTCGGCCAACCACTACAAGTATCAACTAGATATCCGGCTAGGAAACTAACTAGCACACAACTTACAGCAAAACACAAACAGTAACAAGACAAACACCAAAACAAAGAGTATTAACCAAAGCTAAAGCATTAGACCAAAACAAAACACTAAAAGACTTCAAACAGAGCAGGACAAACCAACCAAATCACCATCATATAGATCACCAACACATAATGCCAGTCTATTTTGACATTAAATCGGATTCCCAATCTCCAAACACCACACCAACCAAGCTCTCCTACACATCCAGAAGTCCAGGCAAGCTCCAGAAAGAAGACTGGAAAATATATTGTTTGTTTGTTTCTAAATGAATATGATTTGTACATAATACATATATTTATACTAAAAATAAAAAACTAAAAAAGGATATTAATTTAATACAATTATATCTACCATATGTAGCTTTGATTTACTTTCTTATTTTTTTCTTAATTTACCATGTTAGGTTATTGTCCCAAATATGTACAACTCTCCAGCTATAAATGGTCAATGATTTCGACACTCTCACTCAAGTCCATAAATGTTAATAATATTCAAGTTACAGAAGAAATCATCATGTTATTCAAGATTAAATAGGATTATTTTTCTTAATTCTATTGAAAAATAATACACGTATATATACACAAAACTAGGATTCTAACTTAAGAAAGTTATTAATTAAGATCCCTATAATTAAGCTAATTAGTTATATATACCTATACAGCTAATCACAATTAATATATATCTAACACTCCTCTCAAATTAGAGCATAGATATTAATCATGCCCAACTTGTTGCAAAGATAATCAACCCGAACCCCATTTAAAGCTTTCGTGAAGATATCTCATAGTTGTTCTCCAATCTTCACATATCCTGTAAAAATCAAACCTTGCTGAATTTTCTCGCGGACGAAATGACAATCAATTTCAATGTGTTTAGTTCGCTCATGAAACACAGGATTAGAAGCAATATGAAGAGAAGCTTGGTTATCACACCACAATTTTGCTGGTACTGAAGTTTTAAGACCTACTTCATTCAAGAGCTGGTATATCCACATTATCTAACAGGCAGATTGTGCCATAGCCCTATATTTTGACTCTGCACTCAATCGTGACACAACATTCTGCTTCTTACTCTTCCATGAGACCAAATTTCCTCCAACAAAAATACAATAACTTGATGTGAATCTTCTATCCACTTTAAAGCCTGCCCAATCTGCATCTGAAAAACATTCAATATGAGTGTGCCCATGATTTGCATACAAGATACCACGTCCAGGTGCTTCTTTCAAGTAACACAAAATTTGCTCTAACGCTGCCCAATGGTGAACTGTTGGGGATGACATAAATTGACTAACAACACTGATCGAATATGCAATGTCTGGACGAGTCACAGTAAAGTAATACAACTTTCCAACCAACCTTCGATATCTCTCAGCATCTTTAAATAGTTGGTGAAGTGGCTAATCCAAATTAATGAGATAATGCAATGAGATTCAAATAGTATTTAGCATATTAGTAGTGAACAACAAAGTTCGAGCCAATTTAAGGAAGTGTCGATTTTTTCGTTAAATTATCCTATTTTGTTGGGGAGTATTAACATATGAACTTTGATGTAGAATGCCATGGTGTTAAAGGTATTCTTGGAAGGTATAGTTAAAGTATTCAGTGCCATTATCAGTATGAAAAGTTTGAATTTGGGCCTAAATCTGGGTTTGAATCATTTTGTGAAAATTAAGGAAAACATTTCGACCTTCAATTTTGTCTTTTTGTAGATAAACCCAACAAACTCGAATATGATCATTAATAAAGATGACAAATCATTTATGCTATACACGATTAGGAATACAAGATGGATCCCAAGCATCACTTTGAATTAGGATAAATGGTTTAGACTGTCTATAAGGGTTTTGAGGGAAAGAAGTATGGTGATGTTTTGCATACTCACAAATACTAAAAACTACATTCTTTATTATTCAAGAACATTGATGAAAATAACTATTTTAAATACTGAAAGAATGTCTCATTCTATAATGCCATAATAAAATTTTACTATTATTAGGGATAGAAACATTATCACAAGTACTAGTTTGACAACACTCATTTCAACTTCAGAAAAATAATACAGACCATCACACTTGTTAACACTGACAGTTTTTTGTCATTTTGCTAATAGAAATTAAATTGCATGATAAATTTTGGAGAGCCGAATACTCCCTTTTCCAATGACAAATGAGAGAGATCCATCTGCATTTTTAACTTTAAAATTTCCAGCAGAAGGTAAGTGGTAAATAAATGATAAATATCAATCATATGATCTGTCGCACTAGAATCAATAATCCATAGGATTTTGGTTTTAGAAGTTGTAACAAGGGCACTTGAAATGTTGCCTTTCGTAAATTAATAAGGTAACGATGATGCACTTGTGAATGTTTGTCCATAATTTTGAAAATTTGACAACTTGCATAATTAATCCAATCATTCTAGATTAAAAACTCCCCCTGACTGGTGATCTTTTAAGTTTTGGTAGCTTTGAGGTCTGCTTCGTGGTTTTCAATCCATGGGTTTTCCGTGAATTTCCCAATATGACTTTCGTCTGTTCGGGGCTTTCAATAGTGCTTACAAAATGGTAACTTTAGTCGAGAATTTAGGCCATTTCTTAACTTGTTTCCATAGGACCCATGAGTTAAATTAGTTGTAGGCCCATTATCCAAATAAGACCCAAATTTAGTTTGCAATCAATGGGCTAATTTTATACTACACTTAATACTAGGCCCATTTCATGGCCCATCTCACATACCCATCAGCCCATTTCCTTTGTCACTTCGCATACCTAGTCCACTTCTGTTATCACTTCCATAGCCTGTTTTGCAAAGAGAGCCAACTCCGGGAGCCATGGACGTATAGCAAAGATAGGAGTCGCCCCGAGAGCTAGTGTCGCCGTCGTCTAGCATCACCATTGCCCTTTTTTGTCTCACCGAAGTCCAACAAATACTTCTCTAACAGATGGTAGTGGTCAGCGACTCAATCCTTCCACGAACATCATCGAGGCTACGATTCAATCCAGCCAGGAACTCAAATGTTTTCTCGATTTTCACTTTTTTTGGATACCGAAAACTATAGCCGACAAACTTCCATGCTTCTTTTGTTCACAAATCTAATTCTTGCCACAAAGAAATCATCACCAGGTAATAACTGGTAACCTCCATCTCTCCTTTTTCATCTACCTAAGTTTCGTTTTTATTCCATAAATTTTGGATTCATCTTCACCATCTAAATAGGTGAGTTTAACGGCCTCCCACACTTCTTTTGCAGTGGGTAAAAACATATATGTTTTCCCAAAGGCCGGGAGCATGGTATTGATGACCTATGTAATTACCATTGAATTTTCTGAACTCCATTGTTGGAACGCATTGGTGTCTGTTGGCTTCTTCGTTTCTCTAGTCAAGTACTCTATCTTCCCTTTCACATTGATTACGAGTTTAATGAACTAAGACCATTTTCTGTAATTGTTGCCATTTAATGTTTTTGTTAGAAAAAATAGGTAAATTCCCACAACAAGATTTTCAGGGGAACAAAACGATAAATAAAGCAGGAACAAGGAAATAACACACAGTGAATTTTAAGTGATTTATCTAAAAAATTAACTGAGCTATTCTACAGAGCTGCTACAGCTCACTTTCACTATAGGAGATAATATTACAGTGTTTAAATACAACATTCCAACTCACAACCTAAAACCCAATACACCAAAATTAATATTTCTCTTCTCTCACTCTTAGCAGATATAATTTTTCTTTCTACTGAGATGCTTAACAAATGCTCAAATCTTCTCTATTTCTAGAGCAAATGATATACTATTCAGAATCAAATTATTGTGTGAATACAATCCTTCATTTTCTTCTATCGTGGGCTGTATTAATTGTTTTGTAATATTTTTCTTAGGTTGTTGCTGAAAAGCTCCTATTTTCTCTGCCGATGCTACAAGCATTAATGGTGTTGTAACTGGCTTACTCTTTGCTTCTAAAGAGTCGACAAATGTGGGCACCTCCCTTGACAATGTCCCACTTGAAGAATGATTTCAATCATGTCTCTAAACACGATCACGGCAGCAACTCTCTCTAGATTTGTCACATCCGCAGGCCAGTTTATTAATGATCACCGTCTTTGTAAACTTGTCTAATTCTTCCAAGAAACCTTGCAACCAAATCATCTCTTTGCTAGCTTCTGTGATTGCAACATATTCAGCTTCAATGGTGGAAAGAGCAACAATCTTCTATAGTTGAGAAACCTAACTCACTACTGTATCGCCAAGAGTATAAACATACCCTGTAGTGCTCTTTCTATTATCAACATTACCGACTAAGTCAGCATCCATATGGCCTTCAAGAGCTATCTCTACTTTTGAAGCACAATGCCATATTTGTGGTTCTTCGCAGATATCTGAGAATCCACTTAACAACCTCCTAGTGTGTTTTGCTTGGATTGTTCATCTACTTACAACTCTCATTGCATGTGCAATATCAGGTCTGGTACAAACCATGGCATATATCAAACTTCCAATAACTGAAGCATATGGAACATTTTTCATACAAGCACGTTCTGCAACTTTAGATGATTGCTCCTTGGATAGTTTGAAATGAACACCTAAGAGAGTGCTAATTGATTTTGCATCCTTCATATTGAACCTATCAAGTACTTTGCTGATATAAACTTGTGAAAACATTAAGGTTCCTAATACCTTGTCTTGGTTGATCCTCATTCCAACAATCTACTTTGCAGCGCCCAGATCTTTCATCGCAAAATGTCCTGACAATTGCCTTTTCACATTGTTTATCTCTTGAATAATTTGACCCAACAATCAATATGTCATCTATATACAAGAGTAAAATAATATTGTTGTTGTCGAACTTCTTTACATAGCAACAATGATTTGCTCGGCATTTGGTGAAGCCACTACTGCTCATAAAAGAATCAAACTTTTTGTATCATTGTCTCGGATCTTATTATGTAGACCATACAAGCTCTTTTTCAACTTGCATACCAAGTTCTCTTTGCCTACCAAGTCCTCACACAAGCCGTTGTCCACTGACTTCACATCTGGTAGTTTTCCTTTTGACAGAAGTACCTTCATCCCTTTCTCACTCATACGGCCAAGCCTTTGGTGCCACATATTTGATTTTCTATAAGTTACATAAAGGTACCTATTTTATTTCCATTAGCTAAAACCATAGCTCTTTTTGTTATCTTTCACGTGCGATTCGTGAAGGTTGTTAAATAACCTTACTCATCAAACTGTTCTATTGAAATTAAATTTCTTTTAAGACCTAAAATATATCACATTCTTCAACTTTCACACAATATATCACATTCTTCAACTTTCACACAATCTCGTTTGGCAACTTCACTCGAACATCTACTTTGCCCACAATCTCCAAAGGCTTATCATCTACTAAATGAACTTTTTCGAAATCACCACCGATGTAATTTTTCATGATTTTACGACAAGAGTTAGAGTGAAATGATGCACCAAAATTCAAAATCTAGGACACAATCGAGCTGATGACACTCAAGATAAGAACATCACCTATTTCCCCAGCAACATTTGCGGTTTCTTTTTCACCATTATTTTTTCCTGGTGCTCAACAATCTTCTCATATGTCTTTTTCGTCTGCAATTCTAACAATTTAAGTTTGCTTTGCTAAATATTGATTTGCTTCGACTAGACTTAGACTTTCTTCTGCTAAAGTTCCTCTCAAGCATTCTTCCTCGGGATTTTGTATATAAGGTTGAAGATGATGCCTCAATAGATTCCTTTCAACGAATTCCGTCACTTAGAATCAAATCACGAGCAATATCCTTTTCATCATCATGCTCCTTGAGGAATTACTTATTGCTATCACTGTGCTATTCCAGCTTTCTAGTAAAGAGGACAAGAGAATCAAAGCTTAAATTTCGTCATCAAAATTAATGCTTACTGAACTCAACTGTGTTAGAGTAGAGTTACGAACATTTAGGTGATCGATAACTGATGCTCCTTCTAACATCTTAAAATTGAATAACTTTCTCATCAAATGTACTTTATTTGAAGCAGTCGATTTTTCGTACATATTTGATAAGACTTTCATTAGATCTGTCATCGTTGTTTCCTTTGCAATATTGAAGGCAACGTTGCGAGACCATGTTAACTGGATTGTTCTTAGCGCCTGCATGTCAATAAGATCCTAAACTTCTTGCTTCATACTGTCTAGTTTTGTTCCTGAGAAGAATTTGTGCATATTTTTCTGGTATAGATAATCTTGAATCTGCATTTTCCAAAAATTAATATCTGACCCATTGAATTTCTCAATTTTAACTTTTTCTTTGACTACTGCTATTGCTCAACTTAAATTTGGTAACTACAAAATCAAGTTGCAAAATAATGCTATGTGAATAGTAACTTTTACACAACGTGATTTTTGGTACAAGGATTTCACAATCTTGAGTCTGATACCAGTTATTGAAAAAAAATTGGTAAATTTTCACAACCAGATTTACAGAAGAACAAAACAATAAATAAAGTAGAGCAAAAATAAGGACATTACACGCAGAGAATTTTACATGGTTCATCCCAAAAACTAACTAGGCTACTCCACAAAGCTGCTATAGCTCACTTTTACTATGGGAGATAATATTACAGTATTTAAATGCAACATTCCAACTCACAATCCAAAACTCAATACACCCAAATAAATATTTCTCTTATCTCACTCTTAGCATATATAATTTTTCTTTCTGCTGAAATGCTTAACAAATGCTCAAATCTTTTCTATTTATAGAGCAAAAGAGATACTATTTAGAAGCAAATTATTGAGTGAATACAATCTTTCATTACCTTCTATTGTGGGCTGTATTAATTATTCTGCAATATTTTTCTTGCGTTTCTCTGCCAGTGCTGCAAGCATTAATGGTGTTACAATTGGCTTACACTTTGATTCCAAAGAGTCAACAAATGTGGGCACCACCCTTGACATTCTCCACCACAAATTGTATACCTGTGGTATTAAGGTTACTAGAATTCATGGTAGGAAAAATTTGGTTGTTATCTAGGTGTTTTCTAAGCTAGTTTTAGACTCTTGAATATTCAAGATTAGGTCAGACATAACTTGGTTCTAGATTGAACCTGCTTTGATACCATCTAGAAAGGAGTGAAAATATATTGTTAGTTTATTTCTAAATGAATATGATTTGTACATAATACATATATTTATACTAAAAATAAAAAACCAAAAAAAGATATTAATTTAATACAATTATCTCTACCATATGTGGCTTTGATTTACTTTCCAATTTTTTTCTAAATTTACCATGTTAGGTTACTTTTCTAAATATGTACAACTCTGCGCCTGTAAATGGTCGATGCTTTCAATACAAGCACTCCAGCTCCTTCACACCACCAACCTTAGTCTCCCATCTTACCTCTTCTCCCCTGTCCAACAGCCTACTAAGCATAGCTTCTAGCTTGAACACTCTGATCCAAAGACACTACCTCCAGTTAGCAAAGCTGGGGAACAATGCACACCAACACTAGTACCTGAACCATCAGTAGGATACAAATTCTCCTTCTCCAAATCAAACACCCTAAGCTTCTCAATCAACTGCACACCTTTACCACCTTCCCTAGCACTTAAACCTGGAGACTAATTAGAAGCTTTCCTTCCCCCCCTCCCCTTCAACAGCTCAAGTACTCTCATTCCCACATCAAACCAAAGCCATTCACCAAACCATGCATTCCTACCACCAAAGCCAACCCCACCCCCTGACCATTGAGTCCTAATCTCAAGTGTCAAATGACTACAAGTATAGCAAAACCTTGGAATCTCTCGTACTTGATCTCAATCCACACTCTCATGCATTGCTAAGAGAATCCACACACCAAGCAGAAGAGGCTGACTCGGCAAGAACTCCAACCTAACCCTAATAGCCTTAGCATAACCTCTCCAGCGAGAAACGAGCAATTTCCAAGATACAATCAACTAATCCCACAATCCCACTCACAATTGGCACACACCTCCAATCAGCTAGCATCTTGCATATGAATCAAAATAGGCGTCAAATTAAAATCAAGAGTCGATGGAGATATACTTGGCTTCATCTTTTGAAACACAAGCAATCCATTCCCAAAGTTTTACAAAGCACGTCGAAGAACTTGCTCCAAATGAACACTCTCCACAAAATATGATCACAATGCTCCAATTAAGCACAAGCAATAGCAAATGAAGATATACTTGGCTTCATCCTTTGAAACACAAGCAATTCATTCTCAAAGTTCCACAAAAAAGTCCAAGAACTTGCTCCAAGTAAACACTCTCCTCAAAATAAACGATAATAATGCTCAAATCAAGCACTTTCATATCTAAAACACCACTCAAGATCCAAAGTCTACGATAAACTTGAAGTAGCGCCTTAGGATTCAATACTCTTCCTAACACCAGTCGAACTCCAAGAGCAAGCTCAAGATTATCCTCCACATTTCAATTAAATTGTCAAGATCCACATTGAAGTCCAAATCCTCCGTATCATCTGCCATCGCTTCCATTTTGCAACCAAACTTAAAAAGGACAAAACCTAGGGTTTTAGAGTAGTGGAACAACCACAAATCAAAGGAAGACTCCTACAAATCGAATTAGAACTACAACACAATCAACAAGAACCGAGAAGTCGAGAGCAATCACAAACAATATGAAAGAGGTTACAAATAGAACGAGTAGCACGAGAGAAGATTTAGAACGATAGCAAATAAAGAGAGATGCTTTCGGAGAGATTGGTACATGGGGATCGTTTAAAATGTCAATGTTGATTAATCAATGATCAACTTAGAATATCAATAACAAATTAAGTTTCATTCATTTTATAGGTAATAAAATGTTCACATGCACAAAGGCTAGCAAGCTTAGGGAAGAAATGAAAAGAGTTTGTCAACCATACCTTAGTTAGCCAAAAATTTATCCGGCGGTTTAGCACATCCATGGGAATCCCAACTGCAGCTGCAAGATTCTTCGAGGTCCAACTGAAAGTAGAAGATATTAACTTTGCAACTTTATGAGGAACGACACAAGAAGGAAACACCCAGGTACCTTGTTTGGTTCTGAAATTGTATAATTATTGCTGCATGCGTGGGAGCTACTGTAAACTTCACTGCTCTGTCGTCAAACTGCAACTCCAGCTAAAATCAGACAGCAATGAAAGAAGTGGGATGTCACTTGAATCATTCAAAAGAGGGACAAAAAAGGTAAAGAGGTCAAAATCCTCCATATTGAGGACATTAAATATCAGAACTTAGAATGCTCTCCTGCCAATTAGAGGATATCCAAAACATATTTCAACCATTTTGAAGCATCAAACCTTGACTGCACCAAGGTTTTTCTTCCATAGTAGCTTTCGAGGGGTCTTGATCTCATGAAACCTCTTAGCATAATCAGAGAGAAGCTGTTCAACAGGCTGAGGCACAATGAGGGACTCATCCTGAAAATATTTAAGGCTATTAGACTGCAACATAACAATGAAAATCCATGTGCTCCTCATGTAAAGCTTCTATGATAGTACCAAAGGCAAAAACTAGCTACCTGAATTGGAGGCCAGAAATTTGAAGATATGATTGTAGCATCAAGAATATCCATGGGTAAGGCAGGATCTCCTTGATCAGCGTCTTAAAATATAAAGCAAAACAAGTGAATTAAAAAGATCTATTATTGTAGAAATAGCATAAAAATATTCTTAAAGAGAAAGAACTGAGAAATTATAAACTACCGGTGTTAGAATTCTGTTTTATGGTGGCTTTGATGTTGGAGTTTGTTCTCTTTGAACTAATCAAGTCATTTAGCATTATTTCACACTTCTGCATGCTGCTTTCTCCAAAATGTATCTGAAAAGTGAAATGGCATAGCAATACACATTAAGAACATAGTATGATTTTGAGCCTAAACAATGTCATCTTCAGCCAGTGTTCCTGCTCAAAAGAATGAAAGGCAAAAGCAATATACAGAAACACCTGCCTTTAAAAGTTCGAGAGTACGAATCTCTGTGTCAATGTCATAATCAGATTTATTCAGAAGTTTTTCTGCCAGCATTACACGATATTCATTAACAAGTTGATCTTTTGATCCAATGATGCCAACTATCATCCCAAGTATGTCAACCTTCCTCCGACTCCTGCTACCCTTCAAAGGGTCGGCTTCCACAGGATCAGGCTCCCAACTAAAGAAAGAACCCATCAAATAAATAAATGAGATACAAAACAAGTAAAAGAAATTACCATATCTTGTCAATTAATATGTTCTAAGATATTCTTACAATGTTTAAACAATTCAGTACAATTTAACCATGGTTATAATAGCATAGACATACCGCATGGCATTTATCCACGCTTGCCTGTCATCAGTGTGGAAATCGTCATCAAGACCACTATTTTCTTGACTTTCTTCATCTCTATTTAGTTCTTCAAGAAGGCTATCTCCAGTATTTCCAGATACATTCGGATTCCCACCAGTCCCATCTGTAAGCATGGTAACTATACATTTTATGGTGTCTTTCCTACCCCTTAGATAGTCTCTTATTGGTTCACCAACTGCTTCAAGGAATACTCCTGCTGGATCTATAGTTCTGAGTGCTTTGATAGTTGACACATATTGATGTAATATGTCATTAGTGGAGGCACCTGCAGTAAGCAAGCGATATCGAAGTGCAGATATAAATGACTCAACCAACTTCGAGTGCTGACCAGTGTATTCAAGACACTGTTTTAAATCTTCAATCGCAGGTGAACTGCATCATGGGAAGGAAATGGGACTAATGGAAAACCGAAAAATGTTGAATAATAATACAAGCAAGCTTTAGTCATACAACAACAAAGAAAAATTTCCCAAGGAGGTATGAGGAAATTGCCAATTATTTCAACTTAATTATAGCATAGTACTGTCCATATTGAAATTTGAAAGAACTCATTGTCTTTCAAGTTTACGAAAAATACAAGGTCAAATTTTCTCAGGAAAAACACTGTTTATTGAACGACAAAACATGCCACTTAAGCATGTTTGTTACAAAATGCTAATCATATGTATATGCATGCCTTGAACATAAGCAAGGCAAGAATAATTCTTAGAAATTAGCATGACAGTAAAAAAATGTTAGTGCCTTCTACTTGTTCCGTTATGTGGAATTTCAGAGAACCCATACCGAGTAAAATTCTTAGTGGCTGCATATTCTGAGTTCCTTGTATTTTAAGAAACTATACAGCTGATAAAAGAATGATTTCCAGGATAGTCTACTTATATGATGTGAAATTGAGGATAACCAGAGTTAGGGGAATACCTGTCAGGGTAGTCTACAATAATCTCAAAAAGCTTGGCTATTCTTAAATCTTGCAGAGTTTCATATGCAAAGTACTCTAGTCGAAGCTTCCATCTAACAAGTCCTTCAGAAGGAGGGTCAGTTCCAGGATAGCATGATGGGTGTGAAGCCAGAGGTGATTTGAGACCAGATGAAACACTATCACAAGTAGTGGAGTCTCCAAGATAAGCAAGAAGAGCATTCAAGAACTGAAGAGGCACAGCCTGCACAGTGTATATCCAAGTAACAGGAAGTATTAATCAGTAAGCAGTAACAAAATTCTGTATTAAAAAACAAGCTAACAGGGAAAAGAACAGAAACATTTAATAAGAATTAAGGCAATAGAACATACAAAGGCAAATGATTATCATCATTTCTGCAGTTGATGCAAAGCGTGGTAGCATATTAGCATTACAGTAGCTTCTTTAGTAAATCAAGATTCAAGATGACATGTGGAAAAAAGCTAGGGTTTATGCTTCATAGGTCAGGTCAAGTATCTAGTTTTGGGCCATAATTGTCATATGTGCAAAACCATTATCAATAAGAAAGCTATCACGTTTGTAGGTGGCATTCTCAATGAAATGCCAAGCAGCAATCCATCACATGGTGAAATAGGCAGGCATAATTAATGTCATCTCTTTCAATTGCTCTATGCCTAGGTTAAATCAAAGAACTTTTCAAATACAATAATATTGAATAAATGAATTGTTCCCTAACAGAAGCATCTATATGAGATGAAAAACACACTGGTAAAACACAAATAAGGGGAAAAAGACCTGTATCCACTCCTTAATGGACTCCAAAACAGAAGTCCGATAATCATCACCAGCAAGATCATGTACTGTAGCCTGCCGTACGAGAAGGAAAACGTTAATCTTCCTTGAAGAGAAGGGAGAGGAGAAATAGAGTAATATGGAATTACTGGATGCAAGTCACAAAAACATAATACAGGTTACCTTTAGAAGCAAAAAGATAGCAGAAGCATAGGCATCTTCAGTCATGGACGTGAATCCAAGACTTCTGAGATGTTGAACAACCTTGCCAATGTTCATTACCAACTTATTGTTTTCTGATAACCGTCCTTGACAAAAGCTTTCATCAATATCCATTTGACCATGCTGATTGAAGACTTTGCTTTTGTCTTCTACATCTATTTTGTATTTATCATGGCTGTTGTCATTAAATTCTCCAGCCATGATAGTACTTAGTTCCTCCAACCTTCCCTTAAAATACCAGTGGAGTATCTCTAAAAATAATATATGCATGAAAAAAAATGTAGTCATCAAATTACTATGAGAAAATTGCACGTGTAAAAGCAAAGGAAAATAAATAAATAAGAGGAAAGGATGTGTGTCTGGTAGCCATGGTTTCAAAAAAAGTTGTGAGGCGAGGGCTATTTTTCCGCCTGGGCGGCAGCCTTGAGGCTAGCTTATTTGAGCTGAAAAAATTATACACCTTTCGTTGTTGAAGTTTAAGCTTTTCTTCACGCACTAATGCTATGCACTGAGACTATTGAGAAATATAGCCTCTATTTAGTACCAAGAAAAAATGGGTGAGCTAAAATGTAAAATTAAGGCTCAGCTTATACTCCTAGATAAAGCCCATTAACATTACATCCAAAGCAAGAAAATAGAAGCTAAAAAAATCAATAAAATAACCGACAAAGTGATAATTAAACTAAAAAATCCTTAATTTTTACGGTGAAATTTCTTAACGTCCCCTTTCTTCCTCTTCTTCTACCTTCAATCTTATTCTTCTTGGTTCCTTCTTCTTTCAGCAACCTTATTTTCCCTCCAATAAATAGTTTTCGAAAAACACAAGCAGATATATTCTTTTTTATTAAAAGAAGGTTGAATCACAAAGAAAATGAGTTGAAGTAAAAGATAGTGAACTAAAGAAAAGAGATAAAAGAATTAATTACTAGATGAATATGATAGTCATGACAATGATAATGATAATCCTTTTGGTTATTATGGAAACTATCCTTTTGGTGATGAATGGAATGAGAATAATAATAATACTTGTGATGATAAAAAAGAGAATGAAGAATATGATGATAATGATGGGCTCTAAATACAAAGCATGTCATAGTCCAATGTTAAGTAGCTAAATTTTTTATAAACTTTATTAATATCTTTTTTATATTTTAGTGGTAGTTGAATTACTATATTATGAACTATTTGATATTATTGTGGTTATTATGATGTTATTTTGTTATAATTTATCCTTTTTATTATTTATTTAAAAGTTTTTTTTAATTTCTTTTTTAATTTGAGGCTTAATCATCACCTCGCTTCAGTAAAAGGGTTACGCATTGAGGCTAGAATATGCCTTTTAAAACATTGTTGGTAGCACAATCCAAATGAAAAATACATTAATGTAGAAGTACATAGATAAAAAAATAAAAATAAAACTAAGTACATATGCACATGCACATCTATAAACTGAGAAATTCATGCATACATAAGTACATAAACATACACATACCTGGAAAATGACGAGGAAGAGTAGCCATGAGAACTGAAGACACCCGCAATTGGTATTTAGCAAAGAGGTATACCCTCTCCACATCTGAATTTTGTTTTTCCTCTTTTAAGCAATCCTTATATGACTGTAAAGCATGCACCAGCATAAATAAGCACTTTTCCTCATATTGCTTTTCTGCAGATATTTCTTCCAAAGCCTCGCATAAAACTTCCTGAACATCATCCACACCAACCTGATTCCAAAGGTTACAGCCATCAAAATCTACTAAAGCAAAAACAAACTCAATTCAACACCATCAATATCTTCTTACTTACATTTACTTCAGGATTGTTCCTATCAAGTACGGATACATCACTGTAAGCATCAAAGTGCCGCCAAAAATTGAAAGCACCGTTTTTCTCAAAGGTTTCCTACCACCAAGGAAAATGCAACGCCACAATGCAATACGTGTCAAGGGTTTAATTCAAAAATTTCTCAAGGGTAATCCAAATATGAGTCGGACCCAAGTTATGAAATGTTGCACAAAGTATTGGGACTATGTTCAAACCAACATGAAATGTCATACCTCGATTGCCCGAAGGAAGTGGTCTTTAACAAGAGAGTCGAGGCCGTGCTTGCAAAGTCCATGAACGTGAGTGACGAACTCCGAACCCGCTGAGAGATCTCCCTCGCTATTGAGAAGGGATTCCGTGGTAGCACATAACCCACCGTAGCTTTCAACGATTGCTTGAATGGAATCGTCGCTGAGAGTGTCCAAAAGCCCTAGATTGAAACCGGATGAGCTCCAATCTTCCATTAGAAAGCCTTCAAACCCTGTAAACTGGCTCAACAAAATCAAAACTTTTGTTTTAGGGCATTTGCCGCCATTTCTGATAATGTTGCGCTGAACTGGGTATGAACTACGTGTGAAAATTTATGGTGCAGCACGATTTTTTTAGATTTTGTCCTAGGGAAATTATGGAAAATTTCCAAATTTAACTTTCAAACGTCATATTAAAAAATAAAATATTTAAAAATATAAAATTAGATTGCCTCAGTATTTTAATCATTATGATAAGTGGTCGAAAAAATATAATAAAAAAGTATATTGAGAGGTGAAGATTTGGTGATAAGAACAAGAAAGGGATTTAAGTATAATGACCTTACAGATAAATTGTTTGTAAAGTTGAAGATCGATAAGTAGAAGTATGAAATTTAGTGAAATACTTCTATAAGAATAATCTGACACTATCTACAATTTTAATAGGTGATGATGAAGATTTTTTTAACATTCATATTCAAGATAATCAAAGTACGACTCTTGTATATGTCACAAAAAATGAGATAAGATCTGTAGCTATAAGCCATTCTATCTGCTATGAGCAATTTCTTAATATTAGAGGTCGTCCTGTAAATTACTTGAGCGATAGTCATACACACGATAGATCTTCAAATCTCAATACAAATTGTAATAATTTTTGGTAGTATTAGTGATGATGAAAGTGTTGATCGCTATTCAGATTTTAGGCAGATGGGTGATGATGAACATCTTCATATGATTAGAGAGTATGAATTAGAATGTGGTATTGTTAATGAAAACGTGAATCATGACATAACATCAATGTCATCAATACAATCAATTTAGAATTGTACAACAACATTAGTTCAATCTTCTAGGCACATTCTAAAAATGGTTTATCCCAATTTGAAGGAAGAATTGTGATAAGTGATCGAAAAGTACTAACATTTCATGATTTATTGTAGTTAATTATTAAAAATAGATTTGTTATAACTTATTTATTTGATTATTTTCATAAATCTATTAATTCGGAATCACAAGTATGTTTTAGTGTATTTTAGGTGTTTTTAAAGTCAAATGAGTTGAATAACGCAAACACGCAACGACGGAATACTTACGGCGGTCGGATCACAATTTAGAGGGAACACGAGTTAAATTATGTAAGCCTTACATAACGAGCCAGCACATATGTAAGGAATATATATGAAGAATCAGAATACAACACACACTACGGCAAGAAAAATGTGTGTCGTAGCGAGTACCTCTCGAGTTTTGACCATTGTTTCAAATTTATTGTTGTGCCGCGGCGGGGAACTAGTTATGCCGCGGCGCGCCTATACCTGGGACAATTAGAATTCTATGTAACCCTTACATCTATAAATACCCCTTTAAGAGTCCTTGTTACAATACTTCAATTTTGTGAACCAACTAGAGACTCAATCAGATTTTAGGAGCTTTTTCATACTCAAAGAAGCAAGGAAATTAATTCTAAAGATTCAAGAAGTCATTAAAGATCGAAGATCAAGCCTTTGGAAAAGAACGTCATTCAATCCAATTGTGGTATTTAGATCTAGGATTTCTTTTTGTTATAGAATTTCCTTTTCTTCTTCTTACTTCTTTGAGTGTATGTTCAAATTAAATTTATCTATAAATATTAATATGAACATGAATAGCTAATTTTATTATGAGTGTTTAGTTTGTGTTGCCATGTTTGCTATAACTGTTGCGGTAAATATTTTTATTACTTTGAAATAAAATAAATTACATTTTGATTAAGAGCATGTCAGATGTTTAATTGTGAATTTTTATGGGCCAATTTGAGATTCATAGTTAGATTAAAAAATATTAGAGTTTGGTTTTAGGAACGTCACCTTAACTTTACTTTGAAAAACTTAATCAAAACTTCAAATTAATGACCTAGTCATGCATTAGTTTGATTGACATATTTTTCTTGTGCATAATTTGGTTGCTATTTGATATACTCGATCGTAGGATATTGTTTAGTTAATCAACAAAGAGAATTATCCGATCGTAGGAATTTTCGTAATTAAAAGGAAAGCTGGTAATATTTGTTTATTAGAACGTTCATATTAATTCACCATAACTTTTCAATGCAAGCATGGTCAACCCAACTAAACGTCCATGCATCCTTCATTGATACTGAACACTTTTTTGAGTTAATTCAAAATTTGCATATTTGTTTGTCCAACACTATTGATCTTGTTCACAAATTAAACTGCATTTATAGTTTTATTAGATTTAGGATTCTAATTATCTAGAGTTTTAGGGATACTAGGATTTTATTTAGTTAATGTTTTAATTGCCTTAATACTCTAATTAGATTAAGATAAATGTTGTTTAGAACCATTGTAATTCCTTGAGAAATCGACCTCGGAGATTTGCTTATCACTTGCTACAAGTGATTCGTACACTTGCGAATACTATAATTTGCACATCAAGTTTTTGACACCGTTGCTGGGGAATTGGCATTTTAAATAATTTTCTTTTTAACTTTTTTAGAGTTTCTAAATTAGGGGAAGAAGTAGTTGGTCGCTACTGATGTACAAATTATAGTACTCGCAAGCGCACAAATCACTTATAGTCTAGTGATAAATAAACTTCCGAGGTCGATCTCTCGCGGAGTTGCAGTGGTTTTAAAATTCTTTAATTATTTCCAAAAGTAGAAAAACATAAAATGAATAAAAATACTTAAAGCAAATAAATGACAATAAAGTAGTTAAGTAATCAAATAACTAAATTAACTAAAAAAATAAGTTAAGAATTTTAATTAAAAAGATGAGACAAGTATGAGAATTTTAGCTTTCTAATCAATAATATTTTAGATTATTTAGGTAAATTTAATAATTGTTCAAAAGGATATTATTGATTTTTCTATTAAAGCTAGAAAATTTCAGTGATTATAGCAACTTTCACTTACAATTAAATAATCAATTTCTTTAATCAAGATAATTAATTAAATAATTAGAATAAGTTTAGAAAAATTATGTAACCATCTAAACTAATATAATGATCATGTAATTAATTTAGATTCATGTTCAATAAAGCATAATTAGATGCAGATGATGTTTCTAAGAAACTAATTCATACATATTTACTTTAAATATAAATAGTGATTTGATTCATCTATTATTCATAATTAAAGTTACGAAAAAAATGAACATAAAATAATATCAAACTTTTATATAGTAATTCACTTACTAATCCAAAATAATCATGGTACCATAACTAAAATCTCATATATAAATTTAGCTAAGCATAATTAAATTCATTATCATAAATTTAATTACTAAAGGCATAACATTTATAGTAATAATATTATAAAATTAGAGATAAAAATATTAATAATAAAACAGATATTCAAACTCTTGAATTAGTTGATGTTCCTAATCCAAAAGCTTGAAATATAATATAATAATATAATATTTTCTTTCTAAAATATCGTAAAATTAAACTGTAAAAATAAAAAGCTAAATAAGAAAAATAAAAATGAAAGAGAGAAAATTCTCTCGTAAAACAAAAGCAAATAACGTAAAAACTTCTATCCTTTTTTTTACTTCTTCGTTATATAAGCAAAAGAGGCAGTAAAAAGAGTATTTATGGTTGCCACGTGTCAGCATTTCATTAGATGGAGGACTATAGGAAAAGACAAAATGAGACACTTGGCAAGACGTGAATGGATGGACGGCGCTGCAAAAATGCAAGTGGAAGCAGCGGAAAAGATGTGTGAAACGTGCCGAAACTTCATTTGTGGATATTTGCTAACGGAGCAAAGCTGTCCACGTGGCGCATTTTAATTAGTGAAAATTGCGGCGCTTGTCTGTCAAAAGGGTGGCCTGCGTATGGTACACGCCTAACACATGTTTGCTGAGCTGTCTTCCACGTGTCTGCCTCTTATTCATTTGACTTGGATGCCGTGGCACTGATGTGTCTTACGTGGATGATGACGTGTTTGATGACATGGAAGATAGCTTTGACTGGACTTTTTAAGTGGATCCATAGCTCCTTTTTTACGAATCCATATTTCTAAATACATCTACAGTTATTTCTATATACATCCACATTTCTAAATACATTCATAAAAATTCTAGAAAAATTTCAAAAAATTGTAAATTCTTCCCAAATAATTATAAGCCTAAAAATGACCAAATTATCCTTAGTTTGGTAAAATATTTGAATAAAATAAAAAGTAATGCCAAAATACAACAAAATATTAGGATAAATATTGATTTATCAAATTCTCCCAAACCTAAATTTTGCTGGTCCTCAAGCAAAAAAATTTAAATCTCAATATAACAAAGTTTTCATGCTTAATTTTTTCTTTATAAATTGTAATCAAGGTTTGTGCACAATATATTTAATTTCTCAATATCTCAAAATTTATCATGCAAACCAGATTCACATCATTTATCTATATATCAATAATTTTATTCATATCAAATTCTCTAAATTTAATATTAAGAAGAATTCGAATTTGCTTTGACTCTAAGCCTCACAAGATTTACTCTTTAATATACACAGATCCTAAGGTTCAAGCATTCATTAATATATGCAAACAAAAGTTATATAAAGAAGAAAAACAAAAGATTCACATATGTATATGAAAAATAAAAGCTTAAATGCAACCAAATTAATATCATGAAAGGAATCAAATATTAGAATTATAAAAATATCATATTGTTTATATCATATTCTAATCAAACTTCTTTAGTAAATATTATCAAGCATGTGCCTTGAGATAGATAAGAGATTTAGATGACTTTGACTTCAAAGGAGTTTTTTTTTTGGTAAAATTTTAGGATAATAATAACCCTAAAATTTGGATTTATGACTCATAGTGAATGGCTATATATATATATATATATATATATATATATATATATATATATATTTTTTTTTTTTTTTAACCCCCATATATTATTGGATATAGCAAGTCAATCATGAAGGCTAGACACATGCTCTAATTTTCATACTCAAGTCATTTAATTAAGATAATGAAAATAAACAACATAACTCTTTATTAGATATAAAAATCCTAACATTCAATACAAAACCTATAGATCATCTAACAATTTAAATTATAAAAAAAATGTGTTTAAAGAGTAGAAGAATATTAATCTCTCAGAATAAAGCACTAAAGGCTCAAATATCTCACAAGTTAATCTCTACTATTTTATTCTTGAATATTAAACTCAAATTCATCTCAATTTCAATAAAAAATGATTTATGGATTATGAATATGAACTAATTGTTATAATAAATTTTTGAGAATATTAAAGAATATCAAACACAATTTGCATAATATATTCAATTACTTATTATAAATTAAAAAGAACATGAAAATTGTTATCTCAAAATACTTAAATACTCCTTCAAACCTAAATTAAACATTGTCCTCAATGCTTCAAAATAAGTGCATGTTCAAAAAAGTAATCAAAATAAAATAGAAAAGAAACACATACTATAATTAAAAAGGAAAAGATATAACCGAATATGACGGGTTACTTCTCACAAAGTGCTTAGTTTAACGTCTTCAGCCAGACGTAACTAATCCATTTCTATCCACCATCATCAAAGATTTTGAAATGTATAATTTCAAATTTTTTAGTTAAAATTTCATTAAGTACATTCTTCCACCTTGGTAATAGTCTCATTTGAAGTACAACACACACATTTCTCCACACATTTAATATTTTGTTATCTTTAAGCTGGTGGATCTCTTGTAAGAGGTGAGAAAAAGGATTAGGGGGTTCATAAGTTTCAAATGTCCTATGCAGCATAAGAGGTGAAAATGATACCTCATTGCTCTCATTGTAAGGTTCTAAAATTTGACTTTCTTTAGCTTGACATTCTTTGAGATTTGCTTGCTCCCTATCTGTATTTTCTAGTGGTAAATCATTAATATTTTCAAAAAAAATCATTGTTAAGAATTTTACCACTTTGAAGGACTGTGACAGCGTGAGCTTGTTCGGGTTGGCTGGGCAGCTTTCCTCTTTCTTGTCTTTAGATTTGTTCAGCTAACTGTCATACTTGTACTTCCATTCTTTTTATTGAAGCCTCCATAGAGTCCATCCTGTGTTCAAATTTTGAATGGCGATCCTGATTGGCTTGAATAAAAGTATTTAAGTTGTCCTCTAAGGTTGGTCTACTAGGTTGCATTTGATTTTGGGAAAAATGTTGGCTATTGTTTTATATACAAGAAAAATTTGGGTGATTTTTCCATCTAGAGTTGTACGTATTAGAATAAGGGTCATTCCTAGGTCTAGGTTGATATACTTGCATTAAATTAACCTCTTCACTTTTACATGCATAAGAATTACCTGCAAAAGAACAAATATTAGCCCCATGCCCATATATACCACAGACTCCACATACCTCTTGGTTTGGAATTTACTGCACATTCTTGGTAGTGAGAAGTTGCACTTATTTAGTCAACTCTGCTAATTGCATGGCCATCTCATTGTTAGAACCTAGTTCATTGACTCCAACTCTTTTTCCTCAAGCATTTTTTTGTTGAGAATTAGCTCCTAACATCTTATAGAGCTCATATGTCTTCTCTACTATTTTCTCTCCCATTGCTCCACCTGCAACATTATCAATTGTATATTGACACTGCTGTGTCAATCCATCATAAAAAAATTGGTTCTGCAGTTGTAATGTGAAGTGATGATGTCGACATTGTATCAAGAGAAGTTCGAACCTATCCCAAGCTTCATAAAAGGGCTATCCTTCCATCTGTGAAAATGTGGCAATCTTGATTCTAAGGTCAGATTTTTTTGGTGGAAATAAAATTTACCCATAAACTTGTTATAAACGTCTTCCCAGTAGCCAAAGAACTTGGAGCTTTTGTCACGAGCCAAGACTTAGCTAAATTTTTGAGTGTGTAAAGAAAATCTCATCCTGAGTTGATCTTCACTAAGCCCTTGTAATGGAAATATTTGCATAGTAGCATAAAAATCACGAATAAAATTTAGAGGGTCCTCATTACGAATACCGTAAAATGACAAAAGTATGGAATAATGAATTTTTTTAATTCATAATTCCTATCTACCTCTGTCAATCTTATGCATGATATGGTGGTCCTAATGATTGGTCTTATATATTCCTTCATAACCATTTGCCTTTCTATAACGTCTTCCATTTCTATTAGTTCTAGATTTATCTCTTTTTCTTCCTGGATTTTAGTATCCAGTTTTTTTGAATACTCATTTATCCTATGAATGTTGTCTATGAAAGTTACTAATTTGTTTCCAAGAGATCTCCTATCTTACATAAATTAATAAAAACAACTAAAAAGATCAAAATACTAGAAAATTTTCACTGAATTAAATAATTCAAATAATCCAATAAACACTAAAATGTTTACTAAAATAAAGAAAACAAGAAAATAATTATTAAAGAAAATAAATAGAAATATTAAAATGCAATTTATCTTCTTCTTCTTCTTTTTATAGTGATAATAAAATAAATAAAGAAAAGAAAAACAAAATAAAATAAAATAAAAATAATAATGATAATGATAATGATAATAGTAAAGTAAATAAATAAATAGTATTAATAGTAATAAAGTAAAGAAAATAAAGTAAAATTATGAAAATAATAATAATAATAATATTATTATTATTATGAAGAAAAGAAAAGTAAAGAGAAAGAAAATATTAGAGTGAATTAAAATAAATATTAGAGAATAATTTCGATAGAAAAAAAAATACAAATAAAAGAAAATATATTAATAAATATAAGAGGCTTAATCAACAAAGAATTAAATAAAAAGTATTACAGGGCAAAGCTGGCCATATAAAAGTAAAATAAAGAAATTGCTAAATAAATAAAGGTGATTTAACTAACCATAAGAAAATAAAAATAGCAACCAGGAAGCTCAGTCTTCCTTTAAAAAAAATAAAAAAAAATAGAAGATACAATAAATAAACTAACTAAAACGGAAAATAAATAATGAATTTAAAAACGCAAACTCCCCGAAAACGGCGCCAAAAAACTTGATGTGCAAATTATAATACTCGTAAGCGAACGAATCACTTATAATTTAGTGATAAGTAAACTTCTGAGGTCGATCTCTCGCGAAGTTGCAGTAGTTTTAAAATTATTTAATTATTTTCAAAAGTAGCAAAACATAAAATGAATAAAAATACTTAAAGCAAATGAATGACGATAAAATAGTTAAGTAATCAAATAACTAAATTAACTAAAAAAATAAGTTAAGAATCTTAATTAAAAAGATGAGACAAGTATGAAAATTTTAGCTTTCTAATCAATAATATTTTAGATTATTTAATTAATTTAATAATTGTTCATAAGTTGATATTATTGATTTTTCTATTAAAGCTAAAAAATTTCAGCGATCATGGCAACTTTCACTTACAATTAAATAATCAAATTTTTTAATCGAGACAATTAATTAAATGATTAGAATGAGTACAGAGAGCTCATGTAACCATTTAAACTAACACAATGATCATATAATTAATTTAGTTTCATGTTCAAGATGGATGCAAATGATGTTTCTAACAAATTAATTCACAAATATTTACTTTAAATATAAATAGTAATTTGATCAATCTACTATTCATAATTAAAGCTATGAAGAAAAATGAACATGAAATAATATCAAATTTTTATATAATAATTAACTTACTAATACAAAATAATTATGGTAGCATAACTAAAATCGCACATATAAATTTAGCTAAGCATAATTAAATTCACTATCATAAATTTCATTACTAAATGCATAATGTTTAAAGTAATAATATTACGAAATTAGAGATAAAAATATTAACAATAAAACATATACCCAAACTCTTGAATTTGTTGATGTTCCTAATCCAAAAGCTTGAAATATAATACAATAATATAATATTTTTCTCTCTAAAATAACGTAAAATTAAACTGTAAAAATAAAAAATGAAAGAGGGAAAATTCTCTCGTAAAACAGAAGCAAATAATGTAAAAACTTCTATCCTTTTTTTACTTGTATGTTCATTTATATATGGGCAAAAGAGGCGGTAAAAATAACATTAATGGTTGCTACGTGTCAGCATTTTATTAGCTGAAGGATTGCATGAAAAGACAAAATGAGACACGTGGCAAGACGTGAATGGATGGACGACGCTGCAAAAATGCAAGTGGAAGCAGTTGAGAAGACGCGTGAAACGTGGCAGAACTTTATTGGTAGATATCTGCTGACGGAGCAAAGTTGTCCACGTGGCGCATTTTAATTAGTGAAAATTGCAACACTTGTCTATCAAAAGGTTGGCCTGCGTATGGCACACTACTGACACACGCCTAACGCGTATTTGTTCAGCTGTCTTCAACGTGTCTGCCTCTTATTCATTGGACTTGGATGCCGTGGCGCTGATGTGTCTTACGTGGATGATGATGTGTTTAATGACGTGGATGATAGCTTTGATTGGGCTTTCTAAGTGGATCCATAGCTCCTTCTTTACAAATCTATATCTCTAAATACATTCACAATTATTTCTGTATACATCTACCTTTTTAAATAAATTCTAAAAAATTATAAATTCTTCCCAAATAATTATAAACCTAAAAATGACCAAATTATCTTTACTTTTGGTCAAATATTTAAATAAAATATAAAAATAATGTCAAAATACAATAAAATATTAGGATAAATATTGATTTATCAACTATCACAAAAGCCAAATGCTTCTACACCTTGGCAGCCAAACTGGAACAAAAATGAAGTCACAAGTTCCAAGCCTACATCCGCACCAGTCAAAACCAAAGAGATGGAAATAAGTAAGGATAAAGGTAACAATGAAATCCCATCTCGTAATCTTGATGTTAAATGTTTTCGTTGTCTTGGTAAGGGCCATATAGTATCTCAATGTCCAAACTAGAAGGCCATGATAATTCAAGCCAATAGGGAGATGGAGACAGAAAGTGAAGGTGAAGATGAAGAAATGCCACTATTGGAGGATACTAGTGATATGAATGGTGAAGAATGTGTTGTTACTGGTGAATTACTTGTGGTAAGGCGAGCATTAAATGTTTGCATTAAAGAAGATGACATGGAACAACAAAAATAAAATATCTTTCATACTAGGTATCATGTAAGTGATAAGGTTTGTAGCTTAATAATTGATGGGGAGAGTTATACCAATATAACTAGTATTATCCTAGTTGAGAAATTAGGGATGCCTACGATTAAACACTCTACACCTTACAAGCTACAGTGGTTGAATGATAAAGGGGAGGTGAAGGTAGATAGTCAGGTTTTAGTATCTTTTGCCATGGGCAAGTATCAAGATGAAGTATTGTGTGAGATTGTACCAATGCAAGCTGGGCATTTGTTGTTAGGAAGGCCATGATAATATGATCGTAAAGTGACCTATGATGGTTTTCAAAATAGGTACACATTTGAAAAGAATTGAAGAAACATAACTCTTGTACCCCTTACTTTAAAGGAAGTTTTTGAGGATCAATTGAATATGAAAAAAAGGAAGAAAAAGAAAAATGAGAGTGAGCCATAGGAAAAGAGTAAAAAGACAAAGGAAAAGGATTACATGATGAGAAGTATTACAAGGATGAAACCCAAAACTTACCACATGATGAAGGGCCAAATTCGAGGTCAAATTTTTTTGAAGAGGGAGAAAATGATATGATCTAAGGGGCGCTACAAAGAAAACAAAACTCGTGCTAGAATTATGACATGAAATAGTGTGTAGTCACCAAAAGAAACAGGTGCGTTGTAGCTTGGGTCTTTTGTCGCCATGAATGGAATTGGTTGATTTCAAGCAGAAGTAGTAGTGCTGCGGCCTAGAGTTTTCACCATCGCAACCCACGCTTTTTCAAATTTCAAACAAGAGCACTAGTGTCGCTACCTGGGGGATTCACCACCGCAGCTCACATATTTGACAATTTCATACAAAAGCACCAGCACTGCTGCCTGGGTTATTCATCGTCGCAACTCGCATATGTTAGATTTTTGGACAAAAGCACCAGTGCTACGGCTTGGGGTTTTCACCGTTGCGATCGATGTATTCAGATTGATTTGTTTTTTGCCAGAGACACCTACGCTGTGGCCCAAGGTTCTCACCATCGCAGCTCGCGAGCATTTTCTTGTAAATTTTTACTGTTAGATTAAAATCAATGGTTAGGATTTATTTGCTTTATGTTTTTATTTGTAACCTACAAATACTTCATGAGGCACAGTTGCCTCTAACACTTCACATTTTATGATATTTTGATTTTTCAATCAAATTGAGAGCGTGAAAGCTCTAAGTTTCCCTCTAAACTAACTTATCAAAGGATTGGCAAATTTTGTGGCATTTCTATCATCTTGCTTGTGGTATTAAGTTAAGGTGAGTGCTATATAATTTGAACAATCATTTTCTAAGAATCAATTTCATTTTTCGTGTTGGGTCTTAGGTCGTGTCTCTTGTAGTTCTCTCAAACTGAATTGTGTTTGTAGGTTACAAGGTTCGTGTTCTTGGGTTTGCATCAACATTGCTTTACATAGAAAAAATGCATCGACTATAAAGAGACTTTATCTCTGGTTTATTCAAAAGACTCTTTCAATATTATAATGGCATTTGTAGCGCATTTTGAACTTGAGTTATATTAGATGGATGTAAAGACTGTGTTTCTCTATGGTAACATTAATGAGGCAATCTATATGATGCAACCAGAAAACCTTGTATTAGGAGAATCAAAGAATATGGTATGCAAATTTTAAAAATTCATTTATGGACTCAAGTAAGCATCTCGACAATAGTATTTTAAGTTTCATCAAGTAATGATTTCATTCGGTTTTAAGATGAACTTAGTTGATGATGGCATATACTATAAATTCAATGTAAGCAATTATATTTTTCAGTTAGGGATTCAACTATCTGCTGTGAAAATATTATTTTGTTTATTAATTTAATCATTTATTATTTATTTATAAAATTAATTGGTGTGTATTAAATTAGAATGGCATATTTAATTAGGATTTTTAAATCTATCTATCTATATCTATTTATTTATTTTTAAATTTATATCTATTTATATTTCTATATTATATATAAAAGTCTAATCATGTTAAAAACTATTTTAGACAAAAAGTTGCTTTATATTTTAAACTAACACGCATCTTTTTATTTCTGTTTATTTTAAATTTTTGAAAAAAAAATTAAATTAAAAATCTTAACTAAAAGGAGTTTATTTTCCTAATAAATTTCATTCTTTTTTTTTAAAAAAAACTTATTTTATGTATTTTTCCTGAATCTTGAAGTAATATAGTAACTTTAATAAACCATATTTATTATATTCATTTTTTACATGCATTTTCTAATTAAATTAAAAACTTATAATTAATTATTATTATTGTTTATTTAATTATCATACATATTTCAATATCATTGAACAATTAAACAAAAAGAAATGAAAACACATTACCATATTACGAAAAGACTTGTATATAGCAATTATATTTGCCACGTAATGGAATAAATTAATCTTTACCTTTTATAGAATAAGGTTAGATATGTAAACAACATCAACCACAATGATTTACAAGTGACATACAATATGTTGAATTTAAAATTTTCTCTACATTATTAGATAGATTTCTATTAGAATTATCATTTTGGACAATAATATCCTTAATAATTTGTCCAAACAGTTTTATCCAATGAATAATAAACCACATTATTGTATTATGAGATAGATTTCTATTAAAATTATATAATTAATTTTTTATTATATATTTAGTTTTCTATTTAAACTATATTTCTCTCGCATAAAAATTATCAAATCAATATGCTTCTCCACAGAAAATAGATCAAAATGCTCCATCCATTTAAAATTAGCGGCACAAAGGAGGACACAAGTATTAATTGAACAAGTTTATGATCCCTTGTCTAATATTTTTCAATTTGGGTACCTAATCATTTATGCTTAAATTTAAATATATGTTTAAAAATAAATTTCATTTAAACACATATTTAAAAATAATGATCATTGTTTTACACTTATTCTTTGATGTATAGTATCTTGTTTATGATTATTTGACAACTATTTATTGCTAAATTTAATGAAACTCGGACAAAATTTATACTTTGAGGCACATGTAGCAAAAATAAAAAAGTTTGATAAACATAAGTTAGAAAAGAGGATGGATAAATAAAAATGAAAGGGCCCATCTCAAAAAATAAAAAATGCTATTAAGACTTAAATTTGTGTTATTTTTGTACTTAAATCATAAATATTATGTCACGTGATAAAATTATTAAAAAAAAAAAATGGATCAATTCTCTATTTTTTAAAATAATTTTGACACATGTCATAACATGATTATTTTTTTGTGCAATTTTATGTCACCTTAATATTTCTCTTTAAAAACAATATTCTCATACAATTAATTTAAGGGAGGGTGACCGTACAAGTCTTATATTTATTTTAAAAATGACACTTAAGTTCTATACTTATTTTTTGAAACATTTTAATTTTATTGTTATTAAAAAGTAATCACATAAAAACAAAATACTATACTTATTATAAAAATAAAACTTAGGTCTTATACTTAATTTTTGTAACAGTTTAATCTTATTATTATTAAAAAGTGGCCGATTAAAGACAAAAGACTATTTTTTAAGTTTTTATTTATTTTTTCCTTTTTTATTTAATTTTTCTTCAAATATTTCATTTACAGTTATTCAAGTTAAAATAATATCTATATAGTGTAGTTAAAAAAAATTAATTTTATTCTTGTACAATCACTTTTTAATAACAATAAGTAGTAATATTCTGATCTATACATAATTGACATTTTTTTTAACAAATTACGTTAAAAGACACTTTATTTGTTATTCTTTTACTCTAAGAATAGAAAAGCATTTTTCTAACAAATTACTTAGCAACTCGAGCGGTTGTAATTTAGTGATATATTAACACCAAAGCCTCCATATGAGGCATGCAAAAATATTGTCAGAAAAATGTACTGGTTCGATTCCTAAGGTTGACTGTGTAATATTATTATTATTTTTTTTTAAAATTTACTTTGCAAGACACTTTGTCTTTTATTATTCCACCCTTTAAGTTTTGATCTTATAGTGTAAGAAAATATGTTATTAGTGGACTCTTCAATAATGTGGCTCCAAAGTCGATCCATATGTATAAAATATAAATATATGCGATCGAGTGTCTTTAGCAATTGATTAAAAAAAATGAAATAGATGAGATAAGAGAGGAAAAATAAAGAAAGTATAGAAAAAGTTGTTGGAGACAAACCCACCTCAAACCAAAATGCTTTTTCTCTGCTTTATACAGCCAGTAGATCCATAGAAGATAGAGCCACACATCAACTTACAAAGGCGTCGAAAATAATATTAATGTCACTCAGTTACCACCCAAATCCGAATCCAAAAACAGTTGAAGCACAAAAAAAGAAAACAACAAATCCAAATTAAAAAAAGCCTTTTAAAAACAAACACACACTCAAAAACACACGCTCTCTCTCCATCCCACAGAGGGTACTCACTTCGGGAACTGCAAGTGCAAGCTTGCTCGCAACTCTCAAGGCTGAAATATAAAAATATTACTGTATACTCTGCATATTTCCCACTAATCCAAAATCAAAACTGAAAATTATATGCGTATTTGCATTGTATGCATTATTTAATGCATTGTATTTGGTTTTACATTAAAATAAGAAGGTGACGTAAGTAAGAGTAATATTTATATATTAAGTTATTATTTACATTAAATAACATGTCATAATTAGAAAGGTTATATATTAAAATAAGAATGTGTTTACTGATGAGAGAAGAGAATGAGTGAAAAGAGGGTTATTCATATTTTCATGTTATTCCAATGATCGCTTCCCTAGATTTATTGGTATTGTTTCTCTTTTTCAAATTCATAATATTTAATTTCATAATTATCATTATTTTTAATCTTTTATTTTATTTTTTGTTGCTCATTATCACTTTTAAGAAATATATTTAAGTAAATTAATATTATCATTCCGATTCATTACAATTTTTAGTAAATATATGAAAATGAAATGATTTTTTTTCCCTTTTCTCTTCATTACAATTGATTTTTATTCCGATTATAGATTGATTTTCATTACGAATTAATAAATGAATCCTAAATTGTGAACCACTTATTCACATAAGGTCATTATATCATTTTATTCTAATATATAAAAAAATATTTTTTAATAAATAATTGATAGATCGCATTTTTATTAAAGGTATAAATAAAATATTAAGCCCACTTCTAACAAATTTAAATTTTTGAAAGAACAGGTGTCTTTAACACTTCTTTAACAATAACAAGAGGCAAATTATATTATAACATCTGTATTAATTAATGCATGGATAAATTACAATAAAAAACCGAAGCACATGCTTTCTCTCTTTCTTCTATATATCCATTTTGCTGGCCAAGTTCTTATCTTTTTTTCGTAAATAGAATTCTCTCTTCTCTTATTTTGATCTCTCGAAGAAGTAGTTTAAAACTGATATGCACAAAAATGATAACTTTATTAGATTTCTACCATGTTATGACTGCAGTAGTTCCACTTTATGTAGCTATGATTTTGGTTTATGGGTCTGTAAAATGGTGGCAAATCTTCACACCAGACCAATGTTCTGGTATTAATCGATTTGTTGCTCTTCTTGCAGTACCACTACTCTCTTTTCACTTCATTTCAACAAACAATCCATATGCTATGAATCTCAGATTCATAGCAGCTGATACCTTTTGAGATTCATAGCAGCTGATGCTCTTCAAAAGGTTATTGTTTTATTTGTTTTAGCAATTTGGTCTAAAGTCTCCAAAAGGGGTTGCTTAGAATGGTCTATTACTCTATTTTCACTCTCAACATTGCCAAATACTCTGGTTATGGGCATCTCATTACTCAAAGGAATGTGTGGTGATTTCTCAGGAAGTTTAATGGTTCAAATTGTGGTACTTCAATGTATTATTTGTTTGAATATAGAGGAGCTAAAATTTTAATCTCTGAACAATTCCCAAATACAGCTGGTTCTATCGTCTCAATTCATGTTGATTCTGATATTATGTCTTTGGATGGTAGACAAGGTTCGGAAACTGAAGCTGAAATTAAAGAAGATGGTAAGCTTCATGTAATAGTTAGAAAATCAAATGCTTCAAGGTCTGATATTTATTCAAGAAGATCTCAAGGTTTTTCATCAACAACTCAGAGACCTTCAAATTTGACAAGTGCTGAGATTTATTCTTTACAATCTTCTAGAAACCCAATTCCAAGAGGGTCTAGTTTTAATATCATACTGATTTTTACACTATGATGGGTGGTGGAAGAAATTCAAACTTTGGTTCTTCAGATATTTTTGGTGGTTCTAGAGCTCCTACTCCTAGAGCTTCAAATTATAAGCCCACAACAACAACACAATACCCAACTCCTAATACTGGAATGTTCTCACCAAAAAATTCAGGGATATTAAAGAAGACTAATGCCCAAACTCAGCATAATAAGCCTGGTGATTATGAAGGTCAAAAGGATCTTCATATGTTTGTTTGGAGTTCTAATGCTTCTCCTGTTTCTGATGTTTATGGAGGAGGTCATGACTATAATGCTCATCATCATCATCATCATCATCATCATCATCATATGGATGTGAGATTAGTTGTGTCTCCAGGTAAAGGTACATATTTTACATTTTTTATTTTTTATTTTTATGAAAAGTAATTTTTATCGTAACTTGATACATATATCGATTCACATGTTACAATATAATTAGCCCATGTTAGGAAGCGGTCTCAAAATCAATTTATTTACATTCTCAATTTTACATTCAATCAATAATAATTGATATGTTACTCGATTCATATAAAACTACTCAAAATGAGTAAATTTATCCAATATTTTGATTTGTTAAAAATGTCCCCAACTTAACGGTCTATTTTGCACACATTTAAGAATTTTTTCTATTTCATCGATAAATTTAACAGAAAATGGCCACATAACATTCATTTCTATGTGATATGTGGTTAATTTTATTAATAGATTGAACAAAAATTAAACATAAGTTGTAACAAAACCATTAAGTTAGACAATTTTTAACAAATCAAAAGTTATGGACAAATTTACGATCAATAGTTAATTTGGATATAAAATTAATTTACTATTTTTTTGTTTTACCTTTGGTTTGATAATTTGTATATTGGGTGGTTTGGTTCTAATAATGATGATTAATTGTGTTAATTTTTAAGGGTTTTTGATTTGTAGTGGAGGGTGACAAACAGAATAATCAAGAAGAGTACATAGAGAGAGATGATTTTAGTTTTGGTAACAGAGAGATGAACAACCATGAAACTGAGAAAATGGGTAACATTGGAGAACATTTGAAACCAAAAGTGATGCCTCCAACAAGTGTAATGACAAGGCTTATACTTATTATGGTCTGGAGAAAATTGATCAGAAATCCCAACACTTATTCAATCTTATTTGGCCTCACTTGGTCTCTCATTTGTTTTAGGTGCTAATTTTTATTTTTAATCATGAGATTATAGTTTTCATGAAAATATTAATTATTTATGGCATTACAACCGAGGATAATAGCATGTGAGAATAGAATAGCAGGTTTTGCAATGGCCGTGAGATCCCTTACAGGACCAGCTGTGATGGCAGCTGCTTCAATTGTTGTTGGTCTAAGAGGTGTCCTCTTACATGTTGCCATTGTCCAGGTCTATCTCTCTCTACTTGATACATCATCATATATCATATTATTTTTTTTTATATGTTATTTATTGATGCTAGAGTATATATAACAGTTTCATCAATTATATTATTATTTTTTATATTATATATTGAGTATTTGTATTTTTTTTTTAAAATATTTGCACGAATATCATATAATTACTTATTATTTGAGTAATGAATAATTTTTTTTTTCTTTTAAATTTATTTTTAACAATTTTTTATAAATATATTAACATTTTTGAGGTTGCTTTGAAAAATAATTAATAGGGGTAAATATCAACCTAGGCTTGAAGATGTTTCAATAATTTTGATTTGTATAAAAATAAAACCTAATTAAGTATGTCTTAATATCAATAATCAAATAACCCTTTAACTCAAATGAATAAATATATAACAAAATAATAAAATAATCTAGAAAATTCGTTGATATCAATATTAAAAAAAAAATTAAATATTAATAAAATATAAGTTAGAAATTAAATGAACAAAGTAACACAAAATATTATATATTTAACACAAAATTCCTTTTATTGATTATTTAGTATATTTTTATTTTTATTCTTTTGTTTTATAATTGTTTTAAATAAAAAAGTTAAGATTACATTTTCATCCGTGCTCCAATCACATTTACTTGGTGTTGAGTGAGTTTATTGATATTATTTTCAAATTTAGGACTTCTTTGACATTTGGATAACTCCAGAGCGATTGATATTTAACCAAATTAATACACTTATAAGATTTAATATTTCAATGTTTTATGCATTTTTTTTCACTTGAAAAAAATACATCAAAGGAATACATTGAAATAAGTTTATTTTATTAACTAAAACCTGTACATAAAATTATAAATTTAACAGTATAAATTATAATTTTTTTATTTATTTTTTGAAATTTGAGGTGTCAATTTTTTATTTCTAAGATATATATGTGTGTATGTATATATTGTACAATACCTTGCTCAAAATTGAATATTTTTTTATAATATATAAAAATTAACTTGAAATGAGAAGATGAAAATTAAATCTTGTCCAAATTTTAAAGAAGAAGAAGAAGAAAAAAAAAAAAAAAAAAAAAAAAGAAGAGAGCTTGTCCAAACGAGAAGATGAAAATTAAATCTTGTCCAAATTTTAAATCTTGATATAAGTATAGGGTCGTGATTTATTTGGGTTTTCTTTCGCGAGAGTTTCGAAATCATGTATTTATACACTCAAAATGAGATTGAGATGAATGAGAAATTGTGTCTCAAAGTTCACTCATTAAGAAGGAAAAAATGTTGTGATTTTTGGTTTATCCCACATGGAAAAAAATACTAACACATGAAATGCTTTATATAGCATTTGCTTTCAAGAGATAAGCTTGTATAGCATAAAGGCTCTTTCCACGTGCGCGCTCAAGGGAGTGCAAATCCTATGATTTTCAGGTCGAAAATTCGAAACTCCAATCACGGACACGAATGTCGTCAAATTTCGATGGGCCTTGCACAATTCAGATACAAAAATTGAAGCAAACAATTTAAGTTTGATGTTCTTAAATTGTCTTTTAAATTGTTGTATCTTGTGAGGTATTTTTTTCTTAATCTCAAACACCAGTTGTTAGGAGGAAAATTTATCTTAAGGAAACCATTTACGGGCCTCGATCTTCCTCTTCATTTTCTATTGTATTTATATTGTTGTAATTTACAATTTTTTCATTTATTCTGTAATTTCAATTTATTTTATTAATTTATAATATTCAATTTTTTTTTTATTTATCTAATACATTAATTCTTACAATTAATTATTATAATTTAAACAACTTTATTTTATCTATTTGTTTATTTCATCTAACAAATAATTATGACTTTGAATTTGCAGAGTTATATTTGGAATGTTAATTGCTTTGTCCATAACACTTGTCTACTACATCTTATTGGGGCTATGAAGCATCATATCATATATTTATAAAAATGTATAGATATCTTTTTATTTTTTTATTTTTTAAATGAAACAAATCTCAAAAATGTACTAAGAGATTATGTTTATATATTTATAGAGATATGTTGGTGTTAAAGATATTATGGCCTTTTGAATTAGCAAAAGTAAAACATGGAATTTTGAGTAATTGGAGTCAAAAGGAAATGGAAGCAATGTACGTGGGATCAGCTGGTGCAATCATTTTACAATGAATTATAGTTTTGCTTAATTAGAAAAATCGTAAAATCATGTTTGTAGCCAGTTCTTTTAGTTATTAGTCTTTATAAAAGAATTCGTTTCTCCAGTTAATTATCGTTCTGCTATTTTCCATAATTTACAATTATATTACATTATTATAAATTTTCATTCTAGAATAATGAACACAAATAAGAAAAATAAATAAATTGGGTGACGATATTAATAGAATATATGTTGTTATATATTATTACAATAATAATTTTATCCAATAATAATAATATTAAAATATAAATAATATTATAAATAAAATAAATATTTTATATATTTTTATTGTGAAAATACTATTAAGCAACAAAAGAGAGATGAATGAAATCTTAACCTTAAGTAACAATATCTCTCCGTGTAGCTATATATATATTTATATATATACACCTTAACTTAAGCATCAAAGAACACAAAATAGTCACTCACTTATTTAAGTTAAGTGATTTTGAGACACGTGAAAGGCAAGTGCTCTCTTGTATATTTTTTTTACATAATTTATATTCACACAATTATTATTAAAATTAAAATCATAATTTGTTTAAGTAGAATTTATGTCTATCTATTTTTTTAAAATGCAAGAGATTATACTTAATAAATTAAAGATATTAAAAGATGTATTCTATTTAAATTGTTCAACTTCTGATATCAAATAAATTCTATTATTCAACAAACTATTTCTAAAATAAAAAATAGCTAATTAAACTGTTATATATCATTTCAAATTGAACAATAAAAAAATCTTTAACTGATACTTATATATATACTTACTTTTAATGTGACAAAGAATGATTTTATAAAAGAGGAGTATTTTTTTCGAGTCAAAAGTAAAAGTGTAATGCTAAGATACATAAATTTATACTCATGTTAATTATGGTGTGACAAGTGGTCAAGTAATTTTGAAAATGAAAAAAGTTATTCACTTTTAAAGATTTTTTTTTTTAAAAAGTCATATTATAATTAATATGAGTATAAATGTAAGTATAAATTTATGTTACCTTTTCATTTTTCTTTGGTGAAAAATGAACCACTCAGTATAACAAATAAAACTCATAAGACCTGATATTATTTTCTTATGTAATTAGAAGTATATCCTTTAACATCAACTTCAAAACAACATTAAAATAACAACAATATAAAAAATTATCAAACAAAATAAAAAATATTAGAAAATGAAAAAATCAAATATAATTTTTTTACTGCTTTGATAAATTTTTGACATCAACTCCTAAATAATTTTATCAAATGAAAAAAATCTCAAACAAAATAAAATCAAATAAATGCTATTTGTATGGAGGACAATTCATTATATATATATATATATATATATATATATATATATATATATATATTTATTTATTTATTTCTACAAATTAGATATAATAATAGTTTTTTAAATTTGTATAATTTAGTTGCATTTTTATTATATGTTATTTAATATATACAACTTAATACATATAATACTACTAAAAAATAACATATGTTCACTGATATGGTGTCAGATTATATAAGTTACCAACTACTTTTTATTTCAAACAAAATAAAATATAAATATAAATATCAAATACAAATAAATAGAAAATAAAATAAAAGAAATAGAAATATCAAACACAAATATCTCTTTATTTCAACTACTTTTATCATTATTTATTTACAATTTTTTTTAATAAAAAAATTCACATTTTTTTATTTAAATTTTTTTTACTATACAAAGAATCGTAAAAATATATAATTATTTAAAAAAAAATGGCAATAAAAATTATTTCAAGATCTAATTATCTCATAAAAGCATCATTTTTTATAAGAAAAGTTTATTGTATTCTTGTAAAGAGTATTTTTCTTGAAAATAATATGATACTTGATTTTTTTATTTCTACAAATTAAATATAATAATCATTTTTTAAATTGGTATAATTTAGTTACCTTTTTATTATATGTTACTTAATATATACAACAACTTAATACATATAACACTACTAAGAAAATAACACCTGTTCACCAATATGGTCCCAGATTATATAGGTTACTAACTACTTTTTTTTAGCCTTTTACTTTTTATTTCAAACAAAATAAAAATATATATATAAATATCAAATACAAATAAATAGAAAATAAAATAAAAATAAATAAAAGTACTAAACACAAATAAATAGGAGAAAGTAAACTCTCCCTTATATATAGATAAATAAATAAATAGAAAATAAAATAAAAGAAATAAAAATATCAAATATCAAATACAAATACAAATAAATAAGAGAAAGTAAACTCTCCTTTATATATAAATAATAGATAGATAGATAGATATAAATAAATTGATAAACAAAAAATAACATTTTTTTATGAATATTTAAAATAAAAATAAAAACTTAAAAATAAAAGAGATATAAATAAAATAAATTATGTGCTACTCAATATATTTTTTTATGTTAAAAAAATAAACAAAATAGCTATTTATTTGAAGGGACACTCCCTCTTTTATATAGATAATAGATAAAAAATAAATTTAGATTTATTTTAATCTTTGGTATTTAAGAATTTAGAATTTATTTTTTACGATTCATTTAAATATTATTATTATGATTAATATTTTCTATATAGGATATAGAAATTGCTATTTTTTTATAAATTTGTGCTCATTTTTTATATGTGACTAATTTTTTTCGTTTGAGGTGAGTAATGATGTCCAACATATATATATATATTGGATTCAATCTAGTGATAAATAAATTTAATAAATGATATTAATAATCATTGTAACCACATTATAATTTAAATCAATGATATGGATGCTATTATATTTTTAAATTTAAATTTAATAAATTTCTAAAATCAAGGAGAAAATTAAATCAAACAAAAGCATATATTGCATATTATATATATATATATGACTAATATGTTGGACGATGTTTTCAATTACATGTTGAGTGATAACTATATATTATTCTATAAACCTAAACCATGATCTCTAAACTCTAAAATTTAAACACTAATCCCTTAAACATAAACTAAAATCTAAGCTCTAAATTAGAAGAATTTGTTGTAGTCTCCCAACATGTAATGGGAGGCATCATCCGACATATCATTCTTATATATATGTGTTTGTGTGTGTATTTGAAGTTATAAATTAGAATGAGTGTAGATAGTGCTAGAAAGGCCCATCCGCTACATGAACACAACATAAATTGAGGGTTTGATGTGAACTTCTTTGGAATATTGGGAGACAAAACGAAGTCACAGTCCAAAGTTTTTGCTTCCCACTTTTGTAGCTCTTTTACATTGTCCCCTCATTATATTTTAGTTACAACTATTGTCTTTTCTCGACTCCATTCCTTTTCACACTTTGCATTGTGCGTTTTTTTCTCCTTCATGTGCCTATCTTTTGATCATACACTTGCTAATCAATAATAACTAGAACTTGTGTACTTCAATATACATATTCTTCAATCGGAGCGTTGCAAAATTGTAAAATCTAACGTCTAATTATAATAAGTGTAATAAACCTCAAATAACCCATGAGCCAACCTAGATAATAACCACATGACATGCATGAATTGAACTCCAATATAAGGGGTGTAGGTTTAAGATGTAATTGAGAAAAAAATATTAACAACTTGTACAAGGAATTGGGACATGGAGTACTTGGTGAGTCAACTTATTTTTGTATCTTTAATCTAATATTGAGACTTATATATATATATATATATATATATATATATATATATATATGAATAATTATGCATTGTGGATTGAAGTTAATGACTTAAAATAGTGGGAATTTAAGTCTAAAATATATTTGTCAAAAATAACATTTATATATTAGTAAAACAATGATAATTTTATAAAATTATCTTTCATTATTAAATAAAATTATAAGTTTTAACACTAATTAATCATTACTAATGTCATTTTGTTAGTAGCATTGTCATGCTATATTAGTCCATTAAGGAATCTCTTGTAGTTCAGGTGGTAACACTCTCAATTCTTCTACTAGGAACCCAAGTTTGAATCCCATGTCACATGTTCTATCTATTCTGATACTTATCGTCAGAGAGAGAGCAAAAAGAAAGCTAAAAAATTATCCAAAAAAATGTGTAAATCTAGAAGGCAATCCACACAGTTTTAGAAAGCAATTAATCGCCACGAATTTGGGTACGCTCTTCATATTTGTCTTAGGTTCTTGATGACTTGGTATGAATGTTTCTAGATCTATTCTTAGTGATGGTTTTCACCAAAGATTATTTTTTTTCTAACAAGTAGTATCAATTATGAAATTAACTTATATGAGTGATAACTCTAATTTATTAGAGTATTTTTAACTCTTATTCATAAATACTTGCTTGTTTATTTGAGAATGTTTGCACATTATAATCATTTATATAATATTTGTAGACTTTGTGATTTAAGTAATTTCTTTGATAATAAATCCAAAATAATCATGAAATCTGTTAAAAAGAATTATATTTTGATGTGCACTCATTAGATTTTCATTGCCCTTTGCAGGAGATAAATAAAACAACAAAAAAATGCAAGAATCCAACTTTGCTGCAGCAAAATCACACCAGGAAAACAGCGTGGAAAAACAAATCTGATCTGTTTTTAAAAATTAAAAGCTGATTTTGACTTTCAAAATAAAGGACAATATTGGACACTCTTTAACTCACCTTTTTAGAGATAATTTTGGAAGTTAACATAAAAAGAAATTATCTCCAATTAAACCTAAGGTTTAGGATACAAAGAGGGGCTGATTTATAAACAGTTTTGCAGTAGCAAATAAAAGATATATATAACAGAATTCTGGGTAGCAGAAAACAAAGAGGAACAAGCAGATTTGCGGCAGCAACCTGGACAGAGAACAAAGACAGATTCGGCATACCAGAGGAGAGGAGGAACAAGCAAAATTCTGGATAGAAACAGGTGACATCAGGAAGAGAAAAATACACAGCAGCGGCAACACTAAATCTGGGCAGATTTGGTGCTGCAAAAGGAGAACGCAGAATAGAGCATCAAGGGGAATCTGGAAGGAAACCACTTATAGGACTGATTTGCAAGGATTTTCATTGTAGAGAGAGCAAGAAAGAGACCAAGAATCATAATCCAATTGGTTTAAGGTTGATTTAAGGGATTTATTTATTTATTTCATTATTATTTGATTCTTCTAAATTCTCCAAAACTATATGGATCTGATTTTGAGCAAATATAATTTGATATTTGATTTCATAAATATGCTTGGCTAAATTTTCATTCAGTTAGGATTGTGGATGTGCAAGTGTATGTAGACTTTATGCTTTAATTTTAAAAACTTGTGTTTTGCTTGACAAAGGGTGTTAGTTATTCTATGCTTAATTTATTGATTTATTCTTATTAATTGCTTGATCAACAATTGATAGGTTAGTAAACTGAAATTGAATCTGGAAAGGTTAATTTAAGTTGGATGAAGCTAGAATAGTGTGAAAAAATTAATATAGGAATATATAATTATCTCACATAACCTAAAAGAATTTGTGCATGAAACGTTGTTCTTAGATTCAGTTGTGCATAGGAATATGTTTCATTGAGTCATAGAATATATAAACACTGCAGATTCGGAAGAATCCTTTGTAATTTTCGCAATTCTATTTACTGGTGCATTTTGCTACAGCATTGCTACAGCAATGCTGCAGCCTTGTCACATTTGCAATCCTAACTGATTTATCTACTTGCGATTCTTGATATCCTTCTCGTTGAACTTTGTTTCAGTATTTTTACTCTTGTCCTCTCGTACTATTTATTTTATTTTAATAAACAAAAATACCAAATATTGATTTTAATAGTTAATTTTTACGATATTTTCTAGTATTCTAATCTCTGTGGGAACGATCTTTCTTATCATTATATTACTTGTTTGCGATACGTGCACTTGCGTAAAATCTTATATACCATTGTGAGCAACAATGAGCATGCAAATAAATTAAGTTTTAGCACAAGTTTCATAGGTCTATTTTTCACACCCCTCTCCACTAATGTAAATAATGCATTTAGCTAAAGATCAAAAGGACTTTGCATGCGTTAGGCTTAGGTGGGGGTAGACAAATGATGACATTTAAGCTCATTCCACACCTTAGCTTGCCTTTTATTTATCATGCAATGTGTAAGGTACAATTGAGCTCTCATTTTGATGTTTTAGTGCACCCTATTTTTTTATTTTTTATTCAACATTTTTTTGACAACATCGCAACACCCCCAGACTTATTTTTTAAATTAATTTTTTTTATTTTTTTTTATTTATACGGATATTGATGTTGTGATTTTTTTTTTGGAATATTTTTTTATAAGGTGCATTACACTTCACCTTACTCAATAGCATAATACAAGATTATATTTTTACACAAGCTAACATTGTAAGGGTAAAGGTAGTACACATTTTTTATTAGGATCACATGTGGTGTAAAGACATAAAAAAATATTTCATTTAGGTTCAAAGGGGTGACCAAGGATACAAACAATGGTTAGCTTAAAAGGCTCAATTGAATCAAATAAAGGTCTAAATCACTTCTAAAGTTAAATACTATATAGGATTTTGCCTCAATGGGTAATCAAATAAATTCTAAAACATAGAAGATCTAATCTCATGGCATAACTCACACCAAAATCAATCATGACATGTGCATAAAGTTGAATCAATCCAATCAAAAGCTAGCAATCATATACAAGATTAATATAGGTACCTTAATAAACATGCTAAGTTCCTTATCCTAGTAATGACATCCAATTCTACCATTGAATTCATATATTTCTATCAATTATACATGCAATTAGATTTCATATGTTCATCAATTTTTACCCAATTATCACTAAAAATAACCTAAATTTTTTTAAAATAGAAACTAATAGCAAAAGAAAAGAACAAAGTTCCCTCCCCCATACTTGAATTGTACATTGTTCTCAATGTATAAAACACATAAAGAAATAAAGATAAATGAAAAAGGGTAAAGAAAAACTCCCTCAATAATGCTTTAGTCTTCACAACTTGATATTTTCATGTGAACACTAACACTCTAAATTAGCAAGTGCACGGGTTAGTGTACAAGTGATAAGTATTTTTAAGAATAAGAATTGTCGAACCCACGACATTGGATTAATAAGTATTTGAGTACCAAACTTTAGTTACACTAAACTATTTAGGCTAAGGTAAAATAATAAAAATAACAAAAATCTAATATTTACACTATTGGATCCCACACAACCACACTAACAAATTAAACACTAAAGAGTAATAGGAATCTACCATCCCAAGTAATTACCAAACAAATTATATGATCAATTGACTTTAACCTATGCATGCATTCCTCTCTTAAATAAACTATACCCAATATAATAACCTAACCTAAACCACACTTTCATGCTAATTAGATTAAATTATTATTTATTAAGAACAATAATTATCAATCATGTACACAAGAATTGTACCTCTCAGCCTTGAAACTATATATATAATTCAATCAAGATAAACAATTAAATACTTTTCTCAAACTACCTATTGCCTCTATAGTATAATTATTAATTAGACAACTAATGACATAAAATTCATATTGAACAATACAATTAAATTGCAATCACAATAGAATGAGAAAAACAAGCTAATTTATTGTATAAATAAGTTGAGTTCAAGAAAATCTTAACAACAAATTTAGCTAATCATAATCATGTCAAAACCAGCAATTACAAGAAAGAAAATAAAATACAAAAGAGAAGAGAAAAATTATACCCAATCTCTTGGAGAATACCAATTCCAAAACCTTCAATCTTAAATCATTTTCTTGAATTATCTCTCTAAACCTCCTGCCACTTTCTCTAAATATTTAGGTTAGTGGTGGAATGCGTGAGTCACTTTTCTTGGTTGCTTAAGAGTTGTAAGTCATAAGAAATTGTAGCCCAAGTAGGAGTCATCGTCCAAATAAGAGACTTGTCCAAATAGGATTTTGGAAATTATGCATTCTGTCATGCACATGTGAACGCGCACTGTGGCCCAACTGCTCAAATTTTTTTTGACAAGTACAAGCGCTGTGCCTTAGGTAAATCACCCAGCAGCCGAAGGCTCTCGGGTTGCATTTACACTTAGGCGTACTATGGCCCTAATATTCCACTGTCGCGGCTCAAAGCTTTTGCAATAATTTTTTTCCCCTTTTTTCCCATTTTCACTCGTTTTTGCTTTGTTACTGTTTACCTATATTTATACAATTAAACAAATATTAAGCCATTTTAACTATTTTAAGTGAAAAATAATGCAAATAGTTAGTCTAAAAGTAGATAAATAACATTACTTTTGTAGAGTTATCACACTCCAAAACTTAACTCTTTGCTTGTCCTCAAACAAAGCCAAAGTTAAACAATGAAGAACAAATCACTAACAAACATGGGTAGAATATTTATAAACACATTTTCTCTTACACATGCATATTTAAAAAAAAATTATCCCCCTCAAAGATTGTACAATCTTATTATAAAGAGGTTCAAATTCCATTAATCAACTTTCCATCAATATAAGTGTAAGCAAGATTTTTGATGATGTGATTCGTGTGTGTGTATAATGCACATGATATCATCCAACCCACTTATGAAATCAACTTATATGAGCAAGCTAATAAATTAAGTCTTAGAACACATTTCATATGTCTATTTTTCACACTGATCTTCACTAATGTAAATCATGCATTTAGCAAAAGATCAAAAGGACTTTGCATGCTTCTAATGTTAGGCTTAGATATGGGTAGATATATGGTAAAATTTAATCTCATTCCACATCGTAGTTTGCTTTTTATTCATCATGTAACATGTTAGGCATAATTGAGCTTTCACTTGATGTTTCCTATCATACTATTTTTCATTCTTTCATTCCACATTCTTTTTGTAACTTCACAACACCCCCAAATTTTTTTTTGAATTAATTCTTTTTATTTTCCTTTTATTCATGAGGATATTGGTGTTGTGATTTTTTTTTTTTGGGATAATTTTTTTAGGGTGCACCACACTTCAACTTACTCAATAGCACAATACATAATTATATTTTTACACAAGCTAAGAGTGCAAGGGTAAAGGTAGTACATATTTTAGGTTAGACTCACATGTGGTGTAAAGACATGAAATATATTTTTATAGGCTCAAATGGATAACTAATGACATATACCACGGTTAGCTTAAAAAGCTCAATCGATTCAAAATAAAGGCCTAAATTACTTCTAAAGTTAAATACTATTTATAATTTTACCTCAAAGGGTGATCAAATAAATTCTAAAATATGAAAGATCTAATCACATGACATAACTCACACTAAATTTTCTCTCAATAAAAACACAAAAATCAATCATGGTATGTGTATAAAAATGAATTAATCTAATAAAAAACTAGCAAGCATACACAAGATTCATGTAACTATTTCAATAAACATGCTCAATTTCATATCCCTAGTCATGACAACCAATTCTATCATTGGGTTCATAGATTTCATATCAAGCATACATGCATCTAGATTTTATATGTTTATCAATTTCTACCACTTATTATTAAAAACAATCTAAAAAAATTTTAAAATGGTGACTAATCCCAAAAGAAAAGAACAGAATTCCCTCCCCACACTTTAATTGCACATTGTCCTCAATGTGCAAAACACGAAGAAAAACAAAGATAATAAGATAAAAGGGTAAAGAAAAACTCCTTCAATGATGCTATAGTCTTCTCAACTTGATATGTCCGTGTAAGCACCATTGTCTCCTTCTCTTGATTAGTTCACCTAAAACAACAATAAAAAAAACTAAAAAAAATAAAATGTAAAACATGAAAGTAAAATTGTAATCGCTTGGGTTGCCTCCCAAGAAGCATCACAGTTTAGGTCATTGACTAGACCATCCTTATCCATCAAGGTGGATAATAAACATATTATTCCTTAAACAACCACGTGAAGGTTTTTATAGTTGTTGGGCCAAGATCATCATGATTTTCAATTGGGTTCCAAACTCTCTTCCACTTTGTAGGAGTATCTTGATCCATTTTTAGAATTTCAAAGCTTCCAACACCCAAATCTTGCCCAAAGGCTAAGTCAAACAATTGGAGCATAATTAGTGAGCTTGCACTCCTCAAGATCACTCTTAAAATCCCACTAATAGTCTTCACTGGTATCTTTAGAAAGATCATTATCTAGATAGATCTTAAAGGCAACTCTTTCATTTTTAATGCTAAAGGTGATTTTCCTATTTTGTATGTCAAAGTAAAATCCTCCGATAAGTCCTAGTGGTGTGTCTACAATGATAGGAGCTTCTCTTTCCTCTATATGAACTACTACATGTTCCTCAAATGTGTCCTTGGGTTCATATTCTATCACATGCTTAGGGTCTTCCATACTTTTCACTACCTCATGTACCTCATTGGATGATTCTTCCTCTTGTGGGGGGTGGTTATGGTTGATAGTGATAGTCCATTGCATATGTTGGCCATGTAGAAGGTGTTTCCTCTTGATTGTAGCTCCAAGAGTTGTAATATTGCCTCCCCTAATCCAAATTTTGATAGTAGTGTGATGGGTTTGGATTGGTATAAACATTGTTATAGGTGATGTCTCCTCCATTCCATCTTTATGTATGCATTGGATGGTTGTACTGGTTGAGTAGATATCTAGGATCTCAACTTGAATAGAGAGCTTGAATAGATCAGAATGTTCTTGTATAGAAAGCTTTCTCAAAGTACTAGCCCATTCAATGTATTCTATAAGGTTGGTAGTCTCCTCAATTGTCACCCTTGCATCCTCACGCTTTTGATACTCTTGAGAGTCCATCACCAAACTTTCAATACAACACTAAGAGAAAAAGATTATACGAGAAAAGATAAATAAAATAACTACTAAAACAAAAAATAAAAAGTTATGTTAGTAAAAATAATAAGTTAATAAAATAGTAAAAAAAATAAAAGCAAATAAAAAAACTTGTTTTTGTATTTTTTTTTTGCCTAAATTAGTTTTGATAACCCTAGTAACAATATCAAATTACAAATTAATGTTAGTCCCCGACAACGGTGCCAAAAACTTAGCATGCTAAATTCGCAAGTGCACAGTTAGTGTACAAGTGATAAGTATTTTTAAAAACAACAGTTGTCGAACCCATGAGGATTGGATTAATAAGTATTTAAGTACCAAACTACAGTTACACTAAACTATTTGGGCTAAGAAAAATATAGGTAAAATAATAAAAATAACTAAAATATAATATTTACACTATTAGATTCCACACAACCACACTAACAAATTAAGCACTAAAGAGTAATAGGAATCCACTATCTCAAGTAATTCTCAAACAAATTATATGATCAATTCACTCTAACCTATGCATTCATTCTTTTCTCAAGTAAACTACCTACAATAACATATCCTAACCTAATCACACTCTCATGCTAATTAGATTAAACTATTATTTATTAAAAACATTAATTATCGATCATATGCACAAGAATTGTAGCTCTCAGTCTAGAAAGTATGTATGTAATTCAATCAAGAAAAGTAATTAAATACTTTTCTCAAAGCTACCTAATTGCCTCTATTGTATAATTATTAATTAGACAATTAATGACATGAAATTAGATTGAATAATATAATTAAATTTGCAATCACAATAGAATGAGAAAAACAAATTAATTTATTGTATAAATAAGTTGAGTTTAAGAGGATCCTAACAACAAATTTAGCTAATCATAATCATATCAAAACCAGAAATTACAAGAGAGAAAATAAAATACAAAGGAGAAGAGAAAATTTATACCCAATCTCTTGGCGAATACCAATTCCAAAACCTTCAATCTTGAATCATTCTCTTAAATTATCTCTTTAAACCTGCTGTCACTTTCTCTAAATATTTAGATTAGTGGTGGAACGTGTGAGTCACTTTTCTTCATTGCTTAAGAGTTGCATTTATAGGCTAAAAGTTCTAGGTCATAATCAATTGTAGTCCAAGTAAGAGTCATGGTCCAAATAGGAGACTTGTCCAAATAGGATTATAAAAATTAGGCACTTTGTCATGCATATGTCAACGGCACCGCGGCCCAAATAAGTGAGCACCGCGACCCAAATGCTTGAATAATTTTGGACAACTACTCTGGTAAATCACTGCCGTGGTCGAAGGCTCTTGGGTTGCATTTACACTTAGGTGCGCCACAACCCTAATATTCCGCCGTCACGGCTCAAGTCTAACTGTGCTGATTTTGTCCCTTTTTGCCCGTTTTCACTAGTTTTTGCTCTGTTTACTACCATTTACCTATATTGACACAATTAAACAAATATTAAGTCATTTTAACTATTTTAAGTGCAAAATAATGTAAATATTTAGCCTAAAAGTGGACAAAAAACTTTACTTTTATAGAGTTATCAAATACCATTGTTCCCTCTCTTGATTTATTCACCTAAAAATATAAAAAAAAGAAAACTAATAAAATATGAAACATAAAAATAAAATTTAAATTTCTTAGGTTGTCTTCCAAGAAGCTTCACATTTAAGGTCATTGACTAGACTAATATTATTTATCAAGGTAGATAATACACATGATATTCCATTACCAACCACTTGGAGGTTTTTATGGTTGTTTGGCCAATATCATCATGATTTTACCGCTGTGGCCCTTGGCTCTCAGGTTGGACTCTAAAAAGATGTGTGTCGCAGCTCAAGGCTGATTGCGCTAATTGTGTCCCTTTTTGCCCTTTTTTACTCATTTTTGCTTTGTTTGCTACCATTTACTTACATTAGCTGAATTAAACAAATATTAAACCATTTTAACTATTTTAAATGTAAAACAATGCAAATAGTTAGTCTAAAAGTGAAAAAATAACTCTACTTTTGTAGAGTTATCACTTATCACAACCCAATATAAGGAGATTTGAAGTTAATAGAATTTTGAAAGCCTAACAACTTATACATACGGATATTTGTGGGCCATTCCCTACAGGCACTTGGAATGGTGAATAATATTTTATAAAGTTCATAGATTATTATTTTAGGTATGACTATTTATTTCACATTCATCAAAAATCACAGAAGTTGAACGTGTTCAAAAATTATAAGGCTTAAGTTGAAACCAACTCAACAAAAGGATTAAAAGTGTTAGATTTGATTGTGGTGGTGTGTACTATGGAATGTATGATGGTTAAGGTGAACAACATGATTGTTTGCTAAGTTCTTAGAGGAATGTGGTATCATCCCAAAGTACACTATGCCAAGTTCGCCTACTACAAATGGTTTTGCTAAAAGAAGAAACAAGATGCTTAAGAACATGGTGATGAGTATGATTTTTCCTTATAGCTTACTAGAATCACTCTAGAAAATGTGCTAAAGACAGCTACATATATCCTTGAAGTTCCAACTAAATCAACAACCAAAACCCTTTATGAACTTTGAATGGCCAAGAAGCCTAGTTTGAAGCAATTGCACATTTGGAGATGTCCAATTGAGGTAAAGCCTTATAGGCCTAATGAAAAAAAAACTAGACTTAGGGATGGTGAGTTGTTATTTTATTGAATACTTTAAAAGATCCAAAGGGTATAAGTTTCATGATCCTACATCTAAGTCGACTTTTAAGTCAAGAAATGCCCTATTGTTTAAGGATGTTGGGTTTGTGGAGGAGATGCAGTTAGGGACTTTGACTTTAAATAGGAACATGTTGATACTCCCATAGGTGCTATTGGCATGAAGGATCCCATTCTCGACTTTGTTTAAGACACAACAGATTAAAGCAATGTTGAAGAGCCTCCCATTTAAGAAATTGTTTCTGAAAAACAAACTCTACTACCTTAAGAACTTATGTCATCAAGGATATCTACTAGAGAAAGGAGAAGTGCAATGCCAGATGAATACATTTTACTTCTCCAAGAACATGAGGTTGAAATTGGAGTGATGGAGCATTACAACAAACATCACCATTTGTGGCGCCAAAAAAAATGCCACAAGCTCATTTTGTAAAACGTCATCCTCTTTAATGCTGCAAAAACATGTTTGTCATTTGTGACATTTTATCCATGCAAAAAAAAAAAAAATGACATAAGATTTATATTTGTTGAATTTTCTAAATGCCAAAATTACTAATATATGGCACTTTTGAAATACCAATAATAATACTTGTGGCACTCAAAAAATGCCATAAATAATTATTAATAACATTTATAAAATGTCACAAAAATAAAGGTTATGACACTAATAAATTAACACAAATGAAGCTTTTGTGGCATTTATAAAACATCATTTTAAATATAGTAGTAGACACAGTTACCGCAATTCCAAATCATTTGAAGAAATTCCATTCGTACAATTTTAGTTTCCATTTCATTTCATTATGAGAAGAGACTTTAGAAAAATTAAACATACAAAGTTAATTTACACATTGTGAAGTAACTATTGAAATCTTTGCTACAGGAAAAAAATACATAAAAATGATCATTTAATCTAACAAGTTTGAAAGCTACTCCCATGTAGTTTCATAAATAGAAACCAATGCCCTTGTTGATATTTCAAATGCTTTTTCTAATTTCATAACAATATGGTCCATGGATGGTCCTTGTCTTTTAAGAGTTGTACATGAAAGAGCTAGTTGAAGGGTAGTTCGTGTTAGATCGCAAGTGCACGAAACACGCACAAGTGAAAGTATTTAGAAAGGAGTATCGAACTCACAAGAGAAAGTATAACTTATAATTGATCACCACTAAGAATATTATTACCACTATTTGGAAAATAACAAATAATAACTACAAATAAATAACTAAAAGCTTCAACATAACACAAAATGCAACGAAAGATATATATGAAAGATGAAACCTAAGAGTCATTGATCCCTTAATCTCTTAAGCATGTTAACCACTAAATTCTTCCCCTAAGTAATTGCTAACAAATTATATGATCAGTTGACACTAAACTATGCAGGCATTCCTCTCTCAAGTAAACTACACACAATATAATAATCTAACCTAATTACACTATCATGCCAATTAGATTAAACTGCTACTCATTAAGAACATTAATCATGGACCACATACATCTCTACCTAGAAACTATGTATGATATTCAATTACAACAAACACATAGAAACTTCTCCCAAAGCTACCTAAATACATCTATGGTATAATAGGTGATCAAGCAATTAATGACATGAAATCAGATCAAATAATATAACTTTAATTTGCAATCACAAGAGGGGAATAAAATAGATCATTATATATTAGAAAATTGGGTTCATAAGACCATTAGATTAATGAAAATTAGCTAGACATTAAGTTGAGGAAATATATACATGAATGAAAACATTACAATTGAACAAAGAAAAGGAGAAGAAATATCACAACCAATCTTCACTTGAATCTTCACCAAAAGTGTTACCCTCTTCACTTGTATTATTGACTTGTGCTCTTGATATCTCAGAATCTATGCTAGAAATATGCCTCTTGAAGGTTGCAAATACTAATTCTATGAATGAATAATAAACTACATGTAATGCCCACAAAATTCTGACAATATTATTATTACACATTGGAAGCGATTAATTGTTATCTTATACCAATTTGAACCTTAAGGGAATGTTGCTCCAAGCCTTGCCGACCCATTAATTTTTGCTTAATAATCACATGAAATTACAACAAACTATGATGAGAATAAAATTTACAGTAAGTAAACTAAGTACACACAAATACACAAATATTAGCGAAATCATTCATATTGACTATAGATGCTATTATGCTAAAAATGCATGCTTTCAAAACACAAAAAATCAAACAAAATATTTCGTTCCAAAAATTTGGTTTAGTCTAAGGCCAATAGAAAACATACATATATGGAGTCAAAAAGTCACTTGTCAACAATCAAATTTGTATACAAAGCAAGTGCAAGTGGGAATATTTGACCCATAGGAAACTAGGGGTCCATCCTTGAGCACTAATATGCCACACTAAAAGTGCAGACTCTTGTATCTCTCTAGTACCTTGCTTGAGAGGAGACGTCTTTCACAAATGGTAACACATAACAAAAGAAAAAAAAAATGCCACCCAAAGGGTTTCCAATCAAAAGGGTCAGAAACACAAAGGCGACCTTAGACTAATCGGTTAAAACACGTTTACAAATTCTTATCACATGCATGCCATATCATAATGCTATAGGGGCTGTTTTTAAAATAATTGCATTCGAATAGAGTACATACAAGTACAAGCATACAAAGTTTATCACATGCGAAGTCACACGTCAACATGAATGAACTTTTAAACCACCACATGTAACTAACAGAACAAATATCATATCATTATGTATTTTGCTGTAATCCCAAAATGATCAGTGTACTTAACTCAAATATGCTGCAAAATTTCACAATACCATATATTCTAGGCACTACTAATATTATCCTATAATTTTCAAAAATAAAATAATCAACTTATGGTCTTAACTATAAGGATGTAACAATCTATTTTTCTTTTATTCGTTATTCAATCATATTTCTAGTGTGTTTTCATGAATTATGACATTTTTGATAAATAAATTATGTTCTAAAATCCTCATTACACTTCTAAAATATCATCCCAAATAAAATATAGAACACTAACTATAACCCAAAATTCTATGCTAACCAGAACATGTCTCAATGCATGATTTATTACAGAATAGAGAAAATCAGTTTCTTCATAAAATTTCTTGGAATAAAACTAGACATGTGTGTCTATTTTTTAAAAACATTTTAGGTTCAAATGATAAAGGAATTAGGTTCAAAACATACTTTAAAATCAGTTTACAAAATCCGTCAGAAAATTTCCTAATTAAGTACCCCTTATTGAAAAATAGTTCAAATATTATAGAAAACTTATTTGGCTTCGAAATTTTTTAGAAACAACCGATTACATAAATGTACAGTTGGTATTAAATTTTAGATTAAAATATTTAGTTTAAATAATTTAAAAATATTTTTATTTTGAATGTCAATACAAAAATTGAAGAAGTTCAAATTTGAAGATTTAACTTCAAAAATTCACTAAATTGAAGAAGTTCAAATTTGAAGATTTAACTTTAAAAATTCACTAAATTTAGAAAGAAAGAAAAAATATTTTTGAGTAATTCAAAAATTATTAGACTCGAAAATATGTCTCTTCTATCAATAAAAACCTAACTATTTCAAAATTATCAAAACATACACTTGGCTCAAAATCTTTGGGTTTTGAAATTTCATTCTAACTTCATTTTTTTTTTCTCTCTTAATTTTAATGCATAAAAAACCAAAAATTTTTTAGAAAAATCAAATTCTGTAGAGTTTCATCGTAAAAATTTAGAATTTTTATTCATCATTAAATATGAAAACTATCAAAAATTGTAAGTTTTGATACTAGATGCTTATCTTATGATCACTTCTCTGGTTGTTTGAAGACCCAGAATACTAAAAATCAAAGAGAAGAGAAAAAAGGAGAAAAAAAATTTAATGTTAAAATATTTTATGCTCTTCTATTATTTTAGACTATTTATTTTGTTTTGTTTCCTTGTTGAATACAAACTCTATTTATTTAAGTAACTTAATCTTAATCATATTCCAACATAAATACCCCTTTCTTATATTAACATTTTTTTGGGTCATTACACTACAGATACAAGATACGATCATCTCTCAGTTTAGAAGTTTAAAAGTGTATATGTAGGCACAAAAGTATTTTAAGAATGTTAGAATTTGAGAAAAATTAGGAAGTCGAAAATTAGGTCTCAAATTTGCACTAAAACACAAGTGGGTCGTGGCCCAATATTTTCACCACCATAATGCATGTTGAAAACTGGAAAACATGTTGCCACCTGAGAGTGCTCCATCATGGCTCAACATAATCCACACCACAACACGTAATTCTTTGAAAATTTTAATTTCGATCCAAGAGGGTTAGGCCGTGGCTTAAATAAATCCAAGCCGTGGCACACATATGTTTATGGCAATTTGCATCCTCTCCCTCTACTTGATATGTCGCTTGTACATAGATATCAATTTGCACTTGAAAATACCTAAAACATATCAAAGTATACCCATGATTTTGAAAACGAGAATTGCACTCTATTTATATAAAAAGCTTAAATAAATCTTAAATCCTCCTTTAAGCCCAGATAATTCATAGAATAATCATGCTTTTTGGGCACACATCACAACCCCTAACTAGCTTATATTAAGTCTCTATCCAAAAAAGTGTTCAAGAATTGAATTCACAGAGAAAAAAAACATAATCTAATGATAAATCATTTTTGTAGATGGACACGGTTACATTTAGTGTATGTAATAAGCCTTTAAACCTCTAGGTGACCCTAATAGACAAGTTATAATCTCATGAGGGCTTTTTGTGATGAAACCCACAAACATCTTACCTAAAATAAAGAAAATAAATAAAACAATTAAAAGACTCAACTAAGACTTTGATTCCCCAAAACCAACTCATTCATTTTGTTTCATAAATTGTCTTAAACTTAACATATAGATAGTTTAAGCATCACCCATAGTTAAAGCACAATTCGAACATTCATATCACTTTGTGATCAACTCTTAAATGTCCATACAATCAACAAAATTTAATTCTTGCACTAAACATTTTCATGCATGACATCCACAAAACAATATCATCAGTTTCAGATTCTATAAATGAAATCTGTATGAAAGTGCAAATGATCATAAAATTTATATGCCTATTTTTCAATTCACTCTCCACTAATATAAGATAGTCAATATACTTAAGATCAAAAGATCTTTATTAAGGTTGTAATGTAAGGCTAAAATTAGGATTATGAAAGAACGGGAAAAGAAATCACAAAACAAGTGGCTTATCTTAAGTGTCAACACACAAATTTTTTTCTTTCAAGCACTAAGTCACTTCAAGTGTTAACCATCAACTTACTTCAATTTACCCATTATTAGGGACATTGTGCACCTAAGTCTCACCTTGCATACAACGTCTTTTGTCCTTAACATTTTTTTTTTTTGTTAGAAAATTGTAGCAAGATGATTCTAAACTTTTACAATTTCCCCCCTTTGTCCAATTTATTAAAAATTCAACCCCCAACGTATCATGTTTCATATTCTTATATGGGGTTGTATTACCACTTCTTTTCCATATATGCGTGTATACATGACAAGTTCTCTTGGAATTTAAAAAGGTAGGTTAATGTTTCCCATGGCTTGTTAAAGCGTTAACTGATATGAGTTATACACAAAAAGTAAAAGCTATATGTATATTTTCTAAGGTTCAAAAGGCTACTAGCGATACAAAAGTTTTTGGTAGGTTTGAAAGGCTCAAACGTTTCATAAATGACCTAAATTATTTTTCAAATAAAGTGTACCCTATGATTTCACCTTGAGCGTATTTTAAATAGGTTCTAGAATTTGTTGGAACCTTAGACATGTTCATGAAAATTCGTACATAATAAGATCCAAGTGCTCAAAATAAAGCATGCATTCAAATCACAAACCATAAAAGTTTCATACTAGGTTCAATTCTCATCTCAATCAATTTTCAACCAAAGCAAATGATTAAAGTTTCTATATGTCAGGTTCAATCACAATCAAAATATTAACAATGATGTTTGAGTTGATTATAGGTAATCATCCTAAAACAATTAAAATACTAACAAATAAAATAAAAAATTAGCTAAGACATGCACATAAACACAAAAAGGGCATCTTTTTTACCCCTGACTTAAGATACACATTGCCCTAACATACTATTCCATGAATAAAAGAAATAAAGGGAAAGACAAAAGTTACCCTCCTTTTTAATGGTGAAGTATTGCTATGTATGATGCACAGTTCACAATTACTTCCTTCCTATTATGCATGTTATGTCTCTTAGGTTGGAATTATTATGTACTTCTCAATAAGTATCACTCACCAAAAACATCATTAAAAATAGTATGCTAATATAAAGTAAACATTAAAATTAAATAAAGTTTAAAACACAATAAAACTAAATAATTCAAAATAAAAACAAAAGAAAATGAAAATGAAAAGAATACATTGGAATTACAAGTTGCTACTTTGAAGCTCAATCCTCCATGTCTTTTACCTCATCTTCATCTTCCTCTGTTGGTGACCTAAAGGACAAGTCACCTCCTTGATATGTCAGGAATTCTTCTATCTGGCTACAACCATAGCCACAGTAGGTGAGGTGAATCATCTGCTGCATGTTGAAGGCTTACATGCAATCTGATTGATACTTCATATGCCCATTGATCCACTCTTGTTGAGCTAGGTATGTTTTCATGTAATTGTTATCCTGTTGTAGTGCATATACCTACTCGTTAATCTGTGCTTTAGATGAGGAAGTGAATGGTTTCTTGATAAATTGAGTGGCTTTGGAGCCACTTGTTAGGTTATGTAGGAACATAGGCATGAGGGGGTCTCCCAATTGCATAAGTACTTCACCCTTTGTGGTTTTGACTCCTGCTTGAGCACTTAATTGTGTGATGAGTTGTGGGATTGCATAGTCAGATCTCATCTTGGTTCCATATACCTTAATTTTCTCATTGATAATTGCCCCAACATCCATAGGTTTGGCAGTTTGTATGCCATATAGCACTATGGCTTTTTCCTTGGTCATAGTGCTATAGTGGGTGGTAGGCATCAACTTTGAGCACAAAACATATTGCCACATACGGGCTAGGTATATTAGACCCTTTGCATTTAATTCCTTTGGCCCTTTATTAGCCATTTCCCAAACAGTACCTTCAATAGTAGAAGCCGTAATGACCTCATCATAATCTATATTCTCAAGGTACTCCTTATACTCTCCCAGACCGAATCTTATATGAAAGTACTTGTTAATCATCTCAGCATCAAATGCAACCATCTTGCCCCTAACCTTAACCTTGTTATGTACACCTTAGGTACCTTTGCATTAAACTCTCTCACCAAACTATCCACAACAGTCTTGGGCGAGATTTTGATAAAGTACTTCCAACATAAGGTTGCTATTTTATCGGTGACATCACGATAAAGGTGCACTCCCAATTCTAGTCCCCTTTTGAGAATACAATTCCTATAGTAGGATGAAGCCTTATGGAATTGTTCCTAGCATCCAAGCTACCAAACTTAGTTAGATCATATTCTTGGGCACCCATTGGTGCCTTCCCCTTGTCACCAGTTATTATTTTAGGTTGCATGGTTTCCAAAGGTTGGGTCTCGAATAAATTCCAACAAAACTAAGGCTTGAACCGCAACTTACAATTTTAGAGTTTTAATCCCAACAATTCAAAATAAGCACAAAAAATTTTCGTTTCAATTTTTCCTTAATCTTCAAAACTCCAAATTTTCAAAATATTTTTCAACCATAATTTATTCACTTTACTCCAAAAAAACACTACCAAATTGAAAGAAGAAATTTGGAGCTACTTACTTGATGTACTTGGTGTTGAAGATGAAAATTATGAATACCTAAATCTCCAAGTGGTAGAACTTGCTCCAAATCCCTGAAAGACTCCAACAAATGCTTGAGTAGTGGTTATGGAGTAACAATAAGTAAGAAATTTGACTTATTTGTGTGAAAAATTTAAGATTTTGGTATGTTTGTGTGATAGGGTTCGTGGGTGGAGAGACATAGGTCTAGAAATTTTGTAAAATTTTGTGGTTTGATTCAAAAAATCGCATGGGGAAGTGTCTATGGTGTCAAAAATCCATAAAGGCCGTGGTGCAAGATTTTTCAAGCCACAACTTGCATGCACCTACATGTTTTTCAAAATGTAACCAGGGAGCCCATTGTTACGGCTCAGAAAGTTTGTGCTACGGCGTGCGAAGTTTTTGTGATTTTTAGTACTAACCAGAGAGCCCTCTGCCACGGCCCAAATTTGTGGACGCCGCAATGCAACTCAATTTGTCAATTTTTGCAATTCCACTAGAGAACCTTGCTTCGTAACTTAGAAAAGTTTGAGTTATGGCCCAACTTGAATTTCCAAAATCTTTATAAAAATAAAGATAAAAACAACATACTAACGTAACTAAACGTAAATGAATTAAAACTATGAATAAAAATGAAAATAAAAAGGCATGTAAAAATTCATTGGGTTACCACCCAACTAGCACAACATTTTATGTCATTATCTAGACAAACCTGTAAGTGGTTAGTTAGGGTATAAAGTGTTGCAATTTATTATCTTCTTCCAGTAGAACACCCCTTTTTTGGCTTTGTTGTTAGCCTTCAGGTTTTTATGTCCACTTGCAAAGTTGTCGGCCGAGTAGATATTTTCTTTAATGTTCATGGTCCCATCTTTGCTATCTAAGTTGTAGTATTTAAGTATCCAAACCTACTTGAATTTCTTTTTCTTCTTCCCACCACCTTTTTTTGCTTCCTCCTCCTTTTGGTTATGACAAAGTTTACTTCTTCTCTTTTCCTAAAGGCATAAGGTGTGTGTGAATGTTTAAAGACTTAAAATGTGATTTCTTCATTGTGAACCCTCTTGATTAGCTCTCTTTTCTCCCCATCTATCAGTGTTCTTCTGTGACTAGAAAATGTGTCCTAACAAAGAATGGCATTTCACTGTTCTCTATGTCAAGGATGACAAAGTCCATTGGGAGGATGAACTTTTCCACCTTTATAAAGATATTTTTCACAATCCCCTCGGGCCTTTTGACTGTTCCATCTACCATTTGTTAAACTACAAATGTAGCTTTTGGTTTTTCGAACCCAAGTTTTTTGAACATTGAAAGAGACAAGAGATTTACACTTGCTCCTAAATCACACAATGCATTATCAAAGTGCATAGGATGATGAAGCTGTCATGATCCTTTTGTTTAAGAGTTAGTTATTTTTAAGAACTGTACAGCACTCTTCAATTAGTGGCACTATACCATACTTTTCCAGCTTCTTCTTTTTAGATAGAATTTCCTCTATGAACTTTAGGTATGAAGGTTTTTTCTTGATGGTATCTATGAAAGAGACATTGATATGTAACTCTTTGAACACATCCAAATCTTTAGAAGTTTGAGCCTCCAAATTGTGTTGAACAGGTTGTTGAGGGGAAGAATAATTGGGGTGTAGATCTCACTTTTCTTGTTTAACTTCCCATTAACTTTCTCCTGCTCCAATGTAACCTCCCCACCCTTAGTATCCTCAACTAGCTCTACTTTTTCACACGTATTTTCCTCCTTTAAATCCTTCAAATTATCCTCCACTAAAGGTTAACTCCTTGTTATAATGAAATTGCATTGCTCCTTAGCAGGTTCATTAGGATTCACTTGTGTATTACTAAGGAGAGTTTCTTGAGGACTTTGATTTAGAGCCTACTAATGAAGATAACACAACTGCCTTAATGGTACTTCATACAAACATGAATACTAAGGTAGATTGTATAGAAGCAACTCATGGAGCTTCTATTCGTAACTTGGAGGTACAAATGGGGTAACTTGCCTAAGGTTGTTAATATAGTGGTTGTCGTTGGAACCTAGGTGGGAAATGAGGACAATTATATTGATTACCATCTTGATTGTTGTTATTCCATGAAGAATTAGGATGGTTCCTCTATCCAAGGTTGTATGTGTTAGAGTATGGGTTCTCTTGGCAGTTTGGTTGTCTACATAATTAACAATCTCCATAGGGTTCCCACATGCTTTAGTAGAGTGAGGTCCATTGCAAAGATTGCTCACCACGAATGAGGTTTGCACCATATTAACTCCTACTGTACTTTCATCAAATTTCTTTGTCAATCCTAATAGCAAAGCATTAGTTTGTGCTTGCACTGCTGCTATAGTTTCTACATCTACCACTCTAACTACCTTCTTAGGGTTCAGTCTCTCAACAAACCATTTAGTAGTTATTTGATTTCATCTCCTCTTATAGTGCAAAGGCCTCCTCAGTTTTGCTCATTTAGGCACCCCTGCTACTGTATCAATAATAGTCCTTAGCGGTCCCATTAATCCATTGTAAAAAGTTTGAATTTGTAACCAAGTGGGAAAACCATAATGTGAGCACCTCCTAAGTAATTCCTTGAAGTTTTTCCAAGCTTCATGGAATGATTATCCTTCAAACTACTGAAATGATGTGATGTCGTTTCTAAGCTTTATAGTCTTTAAAGGTGAGAAATACTCAGATCAAAAATTTTGAGCCAACTGGCCCCAAGTTGTGATTGATTGAGCTTGCAGTGACTGTAACTAATCCTTAACCTTATCTCCTAGTGAAAAAGGAAAAAGATGAAGACAAATAGCATCATCCAAAACACCATTTATCTTGAAGGTATCACAGATTTCAAGAATAATGCGAGATGTAAGTTGGGGTCATTATTAACCATCCCTCCAAACTGATTGGCTTGCACAATTTAAATTACATCTGGCTTGAGCTCGAAGTTGTTGGCATTGATGCCCGGTCTATTAATTGAAGAATTAACTCCATCTACTTAAGGGACCGCAAAATACCTTAAAGGTTTAGGGACCACAACAACATGTTGATCCCCTTCTCGTACCATAACCCTTGGTTTTGATGTGCCAATCTCTCCTTTCTTATGGAATGTAGAGTTCTTTTGATATTTGGATCAAAAGGTATAAGATTTTCATCTGTCAACCAGAGCATATAATAGAAACACTAATCAGAAAATTTAAAGGCCCGAATTAGTAGTACCAATACTCAAATTTTGATATCTATTACTAGTTATAAATTTTCGTCGACAATGACTCCAAAAACTAGTCCACACTAAACCACAAGTGTACGAAATGCGTATATTTAGAAATGAGTATCGATCCCACAGGAAAAAATATAACTAATAATTGAGTAACACTAAGAATATTGTTAGCACTATTTGGATATTAATAAACAACTATAAATAACTAACTAAACGCTTCAACATAACACAAAACACAGCAAAATATATATATGAAAGATGAAACCAAAGAGTCATTGATCCCCCAATCTTTTAAACATATGAATCACTAAATTCCTCCTCCAAACAATTGACAACAAGTTATATGATCAATTGACAATAAAATATGCATGTATTTTTCTTTAAAGTAAACTACATACAATATAATAATTCAACCTAATTACACTTTCATGTCAATTAATTAAACTACTCATTAAGAACGTTAATTATGGACTACATACATTTGAATCATACATCTCTACCTAAAAATTATGTGTGCTATTCAATCACGACAAATACATAGATACGTCTCTCAAAGCTATCTAGATGCCTCTATGGTATAATTGATTATCAAGCAATTTTTTTTTTGCTACAAATTGATTATCAAGCAATTAATGACATAAAATCAGATCAAATAATATAATTTAATTTGCAATCACAATAGAAAAATAAAATAAATCATCACATGATAGAAAATTTGGTTCATTAAATCCTTAGATTAATAAAAATTTGATAGACATTGAGTTCAGAAAATTCATTAATGAAAACATTACAATTGAACAAAGAAAAATCACAACCTATACACTTGAATCTTCACTAAGAGTATTTCCCTCTTTACTTGTATTCTTAACTTGTGCTCTTAATTTCTCAGAATCTTTGCTTGAAGGTTGCTAATACTAATTCTATCAATGAATAATAAACTATAGATACAAGATACAATCCTCTCTTGGTTTAGGAGTCTACAAGTGTATATATAAGCACAAACGTATTTTAGGAATGTTAGGATTTGAGCCAAATTGAGATGCTAAAAATTAGATCTCAAATTCGCAATAAAACACAGGCAGACCGTGGCCCAATATTTCCACCACTGGGGCATACATTGAAAACTAGCAACCATGTTTCCACTCAAGAGGGATCCGCTACGGCTCAACATATTCCACATTGTAGAGCGTGTAATTCTCTAAAAATTTCAAATTTGATCCAAGAGGGTAAGGTCACATCTCAAATAAATTTGAGTCTTGCACGCATATGTTTGTGGCAATTTGCATGTTGTCCTTCCACTTGATGTGTTGCTTGCACACATGTGTCAATTTACACTCAAAAATACCTAAAACATATCAAAGTATACCCATGATTCTAAAAACGAAAATTGCACTCTATTTAGATTTTAAAAAAATGCATAAATAGATCCTCAATCCCTTTTAAGTCCTAATAATTCACAGAATAATCGTGATTTTCAAGCATGCATCAAAAGTGAGATATGTTACCACCTATGTTCAGGGATTTAGTCTAGCAATAGGAAAAAGAAAAAGTGAATAACAATAACCTATGTAGAATTGAAACTAACTTTAGTACGCAAATGTTATATTACTCACCATATTACTTAGTGGTATTGTTTTCCTTAAATTCATGTTGATAACCACCTTTTCTAAAATGATTTGTAAAAGTACAACACCAAAAGGGGTTTATATCAATCTTTGATAAAAATGGGACAAACCTTGATATCAAGATGGACAATGCAACCTTCTGGAAGTGAGAAGAAACCATAGACCTTGTGCAATATCAAAGGCAATCTCAAGGCTTTGGATCCATGACACTACATAGGAAATATACAGATAAAAGAAAGTCTTTGGATCTAGGACACTACATTGGATCTATAAATACTAATTCCCTGCAAACGATTCAAAAATATTAAAATCTCTAAAATACACAGATAAAAGTAAAATAATATGTTAGGACCAATGTTTCATGACTTCATCCACGAAAAGAACACAAGCAGTAGTATTATTAGAATATGAGAAATAACTCTTATGTGGTCACAAACAATCAACATAAATATAAGCCTTCTTATAGAGAGAACACAAGCAGTATAAATATAAGCTTTCTTACAAGATTTCTGGTAGTTATAGTTGTCACTAATTTTTATCGTCATAACAATACAGAAAAATACTCGATGTATTGTTATTACGAATACTCCGCTTATAAGAGAGTTAAATAAACTTCACCACTACCTCATATATTCAATACAAAAATAATACTCAATGTATTGAAAATACGAAATCTTCTTTTTTAAAATATTTAAATTCTAAGTGAACAAATCACCTCCAAATGGCTAATACGGAAACAAACTCAACGTATTAGTAATACGATAAATAAAAAAAAATTCAAATACACCAAAAGATATTTTTCACAAGTTACAAAATACGCAACTCCGAATATGCAATGTGAGAAATATATGTGAAAGAGGTAAGAGAAAGGATAAGAGATGTGTGTAAAGGTGTATTTAATAAGAAAGATGAATGGTATTTATATCTAATTTTTCAGCTTCAAGGACTCTCATCGCCACCTCGTCATATACCACCATGAGGCTTTGTTGACCACCTCAGCAAACCCCCCCTGAGATTTCAGTGAGGACACCGAGTCACAATTCCACCTTGTACACACTTGCGGACCCTTCAGCGAGCCCTCGGCGAGACCCCAGCGAGCCACTAAAAATAAGTTTTTTTTAAGGTAAAACTTCACCAATTAAAAAGCCATAAACACCGACCAATTTCGAAAAACACATGCAAGTAAAAACACATTTTAACATGTAATAAATATGACCCTAACCATCTCGTAGTGTGTGTATAATACAAACATACATTAGCATTAAGAACTACGTGAGTGTGTCCGATATTGATCACAAGTAAAGCATCGTATATAGAGGTAGATAAAACACTAAGTAAAATAAATAGATTCAGTATTATGCACACAGGAACGCCAACAAAGACATAAAGGGACTTCCAAGACTTATAGTCTCTCCCTTTGGCTTTTCGTGACAAAACACTACACAACCTAAATAAGGTAAACATAAAACACAATATATTCACGTTAGATGATCTAAAGAAGTTCATTCCCATTAACAAATTCTGACACAGACAAGACACCACAACACACCAACACTTCAAGTGCGTCCGTCTTGTAGTGCTTCATTCATCTTTATGAATAAACACATCCATCTTGATGCTATCACCAACTCCAAGTGAGCTACGTGGTCCAATAACTATATCTGTAACTTGTACACACGAAACAAACACATACTCGTGAATGTATCATGCAGAATTATATATAGTCTAACTAAATACTATCAAGTTACCCCTGCACAGGTACATATTGATAGGTTAAACATAAGTCAAACAAACTCTCCATAACTTCATGCAACACTCTCCTGAATACATGCAAGTTAGATATGATGATGTGATACAAAACTTCACTCACAACCCACACAAAGCAGAAAATAGATGTAAACATGTTGTGCAACAAACAAATTTCTCTCCCTTTTTGGCACAGAAAGTCAAAGGAGCACCCCTATATGAGGGAGAGAAGGCATATAGTATGCAATAATCCTATACACTCATGCAACACATGTAGAAAAGAAATAAAGCATAAGTAAAAGAAACATAAGCAAGCACACAACCAAGAGATCAAATTTTATTAAATTCAAAATTTTTATTACATTTGAAAGAAAATACAAAGAAATCAAGATTCTCCTCTCCTTTCATCTCTATTAGGGTCACGCTAAGAACCTATGCTAGACTCCCTACGGTCAGTAGGTTGGGAAGAAGGCTACAAGAGGTCGGGAAAATTAGCACCAAAGTTAGCAAGCTGACCAATCATTTGGGCAAACGAATAAGAAGATAAAGATAGCTAAATGTTTGAATCTTTGAGCAAGTGATGCACAAAAACTTAATAGTCAAATTTTGTATTTATAAAAAGCTTGCAAGTGCACGAATAACTTGTAATGAGTGATAAGTATACTCTCTAAATTGTCTCTCAAGAAATTACGATGGTTTTAAAACGTTATTTATTTTCTTATTTAGTTGAACAAACAATCCTAAACACTCTAATAATTGTCGGTTGGTAGAAAAGATTGTAAATTCTAAATTAATTCAATAATTAAAATAATTTGTAAATAAAAGAAATCGCAACCAATAGGAGGATTATGGATGTATATAGAAATCTTAGTACGCTATCCACCATAGAAAGAACAAATTAAGCAATTCAATTAAAAGTCAAATTTAATGATTTTTTTGCTAAACCTAAAAAATCTCAAATCAATGGCAATTTTTACTACAATCAATTAATTAACTTTTTTAATCCAGTCCATTAATTAATTAATTGGAATTAGTTCAAGAAAATATTATAACCACATAATCCAACACAAATAAATGCAATTAAATTAGACACTTGTTCATAATGCATAATCAAGCAAAGATGGCATTTTAAATGCCTAAATTCTAACATATTTTCCCCAACTACAAATCAAAATTTGGCCCATCATTAATTTATAATAAAAAATATTAAGAACATGAACAAGAAATAAATCCAAAACTCATATATCATTAAATTACAAAATTATTCTTCCAATCATTGGAAGCAATACTAATATCCCAAATACACAAATTAACCAACCATAACTAAAATGATGTCAAGTCATGAGAGGCAAACATAAAATCAAAGAGAAGAAAAAAATATTACAATAAAAATACCCCAAATGATCTCCTACCTCCAATTCCTTGAAGTTATTTTGTTCCTTTTCTCAAATCCTTGGAGTAGCTTCACAAATAGAGGATCTTCTCTTGACTTTGGGTGAGTTTTTGGGTGGAAAACCCAGGTGATGTAGCAGCTGAGGTAAGAAGGAAATTGGTTATGAAAACTTGTGTTTGGGAGAGGCATAATGTGGTATTTATATAGAAGTGAAAAAGCACATGTGAATTAGGATTTATGGGCAATTTTTGGTATACGGGCTGCGGCACACAATTTCTTCTACCGCGACACAAGGCTGAAAACAGACCCCATACTAAAAACCAAGAGCCCACTTCCGCAGTACACAAATTTACCCACCGCGATGCACGTTGAATTTCATCCTCAGTATAGAAACCCTAGACTTGGTTGCCATAGCACGAATATTTCTTCATCGCAGTGCGCCTTGTATGCACCCCTTACATAATGAATGGTCTTCAATGTAGGGCTTACATTTAGTTAGCTTTTTCTACTCCATTTTCACTCTCTATGATTCATTTAAGTACAATATTCTTGTAAAAGTTTAAAAGTCTACAAAACACATAAATACCTTCTCAAACACGATAATAATAGAATAAAATATAAAATAAATACTTAAAAGCATAACAAAATATAGGTTAAAATAGTGTTCATCAAGAGGGCTCCAATGCTCACCCCAACAAAGTGAATTTGGGAATGATCCACCCTACTAGAGGGTTGAACAGACGGTCGAGAACCAGAGGACCATGGAGAGCCATGACCAGTCTGCTGAGAACATTCAATTACTCGATCCCTTTATTAAGGGCCATCAGCATTTGTTTGTAGAGTCTATGTTCCTCACGCTCTTTAGTAAGATCTTCAAGAACCTTGTCTAACTTTGAGTCAATTCATCCACCTTTGCATTTAGTGAGACAAACTTTGAAGATTGAAAAGGAGAAACAAGAAGAAAAATAGAAGGGGAAGAATAAGAGGCACTTTGAGAAGAAGAGGAAGAAGGTTTAGAGTTTCTCGAAGAAGGGCATGCTCCTTAAAGTTGTCTAATTGAAAGGAAAGTACGACCAAACAAAGTGACGTTAATTCCATCTCCAAAGATAGATTGTCCCCAATGAGTAATTAATGAAAGATAATAAAAAGTAGAAGGAGGAGAGAAAGAACAAAAAATGATGGTCCTAAAGATCATACCAGCAAGATTTATAGACTCACCATCAACAATGGCACAAAGGAAGTGTGCCCTAGTATTAGGCACGGAGGAGAGATGAGTATAGAAAAAAATGCAAGCATACACGACTTGTTAAAGGAGGTAAACAGGAGAAGAACTATAAAGAGGTATAGTACCTCCAGTAAAAGCATTGTCAAGTGCTGCAAGTCTGGCAGCCGTGTCAAACTAATTTTGAGTCTAAGACACTCGAGATTATCAGAAAAATTATTTTAAAGGAAACAAGAAAAGAGAGATTTTTCACTTTCAAAATAAATAAGATGTTTAAGATATTATCTCTAAAAAAGGTGACCTTATATCCCATTAAAGTAAAAGAAATAGAGAATCGACGAGCTAGATGAGCACGTATAGTAGAATAAAACTTATCAACAAAAGAAGCAAACCTTTCCTTGACAATAGAAAACTCCTCAATCAACACAGCACACTCATAAAGGCAATACGAAGACTTCTTAGATTAGGAAGCAGAACCATTGGATGGAGAAGAAGGACCAACTTCATCTTGAGTAACACAAGATCTTTTGGTTTGACGAGGCATGTTGGAGAGGGATCAAAGTGTTTCAAGGTAGATAAAAGTAGTTTAGAAGGTAGTAGGAATAAATATTTTAGGGTAGGAAGTGTTTAGAAAATTTTTAAATAGTTGAGAAAGGTGGTTTACATAAGGAATTCGTACCCCTCGCAAACCCTTCGCAAAATGGGCTTGCGAGATACCTGCGATTGTGTAAAATGAAACCTCATCGAGACCTCAGCAAACCCCCAACAAATAGTCAGAGAGACCTCAACAAGGGTGCTCGGTAAGCTACCCAAAAAAAGAATGAAGAGAGAGAAATTTCTTTAAAAAATTTAGAAAAAATCACATAAAATTATTTTAAGCACATTAAATTAAAGAAAGAATAGCACAAGGAAAATAAAAAAAAAAATTAAAGATAAATAAACCCAAAAAATAGAAATAAACACATACAGAAATTGCTACAAACAAAGAGAGAAAAGAAGGAACAACTCGAAGGAACTAACTCACACCCGAAAATAGTGTGATCAAACTACATTCCTTCGTGTAAAAAATAAGTGATGAAAGGCTACAGGGGAGAAATATATCTTTGGTCTGTATGAGCATGATGAGTACGAACCACTCGAGAGTTCTTAATTTAAATTTTTTTTGAATGATCACTTGAGTGATCATACATGTGACTTTTAGGGCTTTTAAAAAGTTTTGCCTTTTCTTCATTATGTTGCTAGTGCGTAATACACCCAAAAATAAAATGATCAGATGATCCACAGTAGGTACATCCTAAGAAGTCATAATAAGAAGACTAAGAAGAGATCTCCTAGTAGTACTCCGAGCATATCTTGGACACTAGTTGGTAAGGCGGCCAACAATACCATAAGAATGATAAGAATGAGTCGAAGAATGAAAAGAATTGGGTATCTGTCTCTGAGGAGTAACACGATGAGGAGATGGAGTAGTAGAAGTGCCTACACTAAGTCTCATAAGGGGATAAAAGATCAACTTCTCACAGTGAGGTCTGATATACCCACGCTCACCACAATGGTGACAGGAGGGGATGAAACATGTAGGTAGTGGCAACAGACCGTCACCAGCATGAAATGAAGAAGAAGCAGGAGGTGAGATGCTCACCCTGCTAGGAGAGACTAGCTGAAACGACACTTGTGACTTACCTTTCATAGCAATTTTACCTTTACTTTTGGCAACAACAGTCTTATGAAAAGGATTTTTCACAACTGGTCTGATGAAGACAGGAGCTATAGTAAAAATAGGAGCAATAGTAGAGGAAGGAACAGTAGTAGAAGCATTTGACTTAACAAAGAGAGAAGTAGAAGCAGTAGTACTAGGAGAAGAAGCTGCACAACCATCTTTACTAAAACCAAGTCTGCGTCTATTATTGGAAGCCTTGATCCCAATAAGAATCTCATCAAGATTTTAAGTACCCATCAGAAGTTTCTTAACTGTGGCCTTGGAGTGTTCCAACTCTTTTTCAAGGTCGGACCACTTTGCATTCAAAGTAGTGAGTAGGTCATCATTTTTCTTAATAGACGCCTCAAGAAATCTAGCAAAATTTTCCAAATTTTAAATTTTATCTTGAAAAGCTAGCAGTTCCTCATCTTTTCCAAATAAGGCACGAGCAAGATATGTCTTTTCTCTTTCCAATATCTCAACCTTCTTTCCCATAAGTGAGATTTTTTTAATATCATCTTCAGACAAATTCGGACTAACTATCCATTGATCTCCTGCATCCTGAAGTCTCTTCAAGATTTACTCAAGAAATCTCATTCTTAATTTATTAGACTCTGCCTCAATAACCATGTTGTTGAGCCTTTTTTGCATAATCTCACATTTCTTAGAGATATCATCTTTGTCCTGGATATGAGTGGACTACTTACTATCAAAATCAACCTTCTTTTAAGCTTTCTTGATCATAATGTGCTCCCTGAGCAGTTCATTGTAAGTATCCAAGAGCTCATCATGCTCATCCTTATCAAGAAATCTATAAAATTGAGAGGTCGTAGTAGGACGATCATTTTTAGTCGCCGTAAAGGCTATAAAATTATCTTCATCCTCTTTCAAACTACAGCTACTATTAGAAATAGTAACCTCTGCCACCATGCTTTCTTACAAGATTCTCTTCCCTTTAACCGGTACTGAGCAACAATGTGTCCAAGTTTTTCACACTCGTAACATCTGACCTGTCTAGTCTGTCCTCTAGATTGTGGTCTCTCTTCTTCATCATCGGAGTCTTCAACTTTGGTCATGAAATCTCTTTGACTAGAGTTTTCCCATCTAGATTTATAAGGAGCGTTTCTTTAGCTCTGAAGAATCTCTTAAACTGCTTTGCTAACAAAGCAAATTCTTCTTCATCCAAGCTAGATGAGTCATCATTGTCAATAATGGCTTTCTTTTCCCTTTCTGAGACTTGGTGGTTTTTAAAGCAAAACACTTTCTTTTATTAGTAGAAAAAGTCCTTTTAGGGAATAGGTGATGAATCTTAAAGGATTGAAGATCTCCAACAGTCTCATTACTCTTTAAAGGTTCTCCTTTAAATATTGTTTCAATAGCAATAACCTTTTCACGGAAACGTTGAGGTAAGCTATAAAGAATCTTTTTAGGTTGAAGTTCTTTATTAATAGGACGACCAAGGTTGTAAGAAATGTTGATGATGTCAGAAAAATGGCCGTAGAAGTTGTCAAAAGTCTCATATTCTTCCATCTGAAAAACTTCATAATCCCTTTTTAGTCTCGTTAACTTAGATTTCTTTACAACAGAGGTATCCTCATATGTAATGTCCAAAATATCTCAAGTTTCCTTGGAAGTAGTGCAAGTAGAAATTTGCTGATACTCGTTAGGGGTGACAGTTGGGTAAGTGTGTATACTCCTTTACTATTCCAGTCGCACTCACAACTTTCTTCCTTAGTCCGTTCAATCATAGGCTTGGGAACAATTGTTCCATGTTCAAGAGTTTTTGTAGGAAGCATCCAACCATTATCTATCTGATACCAAACATGGTCTCCTATTGACCAAAAGAAAGCCCGCAGTTGAGACTTCTAATAGGCATAATTATGCTTAGTTAGAAGTGGAGGTTTACCTACATTCCCTCTTTCACCAGAGTCCATCCTAGTGAAAAGTGAGTGAGTGTGAAAAGTACGATAAACAAATCAACACTAGAGCGGTTAAGCCCAATAAGGGTGTACATCTTTGATACCAAATGAGAGAAGTCCCAACTAGATAAACAACCAAGTCTAGATAATAAAGATACCTAAAGACTTACCCCTTTCATACAAGCATTGGAAAGCAAATAACAATCAACAAGTAATAGACAATAAGATAAAAGCAATAAATGCTTTCAATTTTAGAATAAACTATATATATTGTCACATATACTGTGAATACGTAGATTGTACTAACTCATGCAGCAAGGCAAGCAAACACAACGATATAACGTGGTAAACCCACTTAGGCTCCAATCCTAAGTGATAACTTCCACAAGTTGCTTAAGGCAACCATTCAGTAGCCAAATTCATTAAAACTGATAAACAGTTAATACATACTTGATAAGGTAAGACTCTGAATACCTCTATCAGTCAGGGATCACCTATCTTAACTGCCTAAGCTGCTATCACCAGTTGTCTTTACATCTACTTCTATCCTAACTGGATCCGGCTCACCTCTAAAGCCACACCACCACGTAGTGTGATGCAAATACCTACAATCAGTATGCATGTACAACAATATATGCAATTTATCCAAAATAGGATTTTAGGATAAAATACCTTGCATAACAGTATGAAAATACACTTACGTATGTTTATACAAAAATTCACCTTGTAATAACAATACAAAAATACATTTGATGTATTGTTATTATGGATACTCCATTGATAAGATAGTTTAATAAAATCCACCACTACCTTATCTCTCAATACAGAAACAACACTCGATGTATTGAAAATATGAAATCTCCTTTTTCAAAATATTTAAACTCCAAGTGCACGATCACATCCGTCTTACTAATACGAAAATACACTCAACGTATTAGCAATACTGAACATAAAATATTTTTCAAATACACTAAAAGATATTTTTTACACATTATAAAATACGCAACACCAAATATATTATATGAGAAATATATGTGAAAGAGATAAGAGAGGATAAGAGATGTGTGCAAAGGTGTATTCAATAAGAGAGAGGATGTGGGTATTTATATTTGTTTTTTAGCTTCCAGGACCCTCGCCGACCCCTCACTACCACCTTGCCGCGCACCCCCACAAGGCTTCATTGACCACCTCAGCAAATCCCCAATGAGATGTCAGCGAGGTCCAACAAGTCACAGTTCCACCCTGTGCTCACTCGCGGACTCTTCGCTGACCACCTCGACGAACCTCTGCGAGACCCCGATGAGCCACTAAAAAATAGTTTTTTCAAAGCAAAACTTTACCAATTTAAAAGCCATAAATACCCAGCATCTCATAGAAATACATGCAAGTAAAAACATGTTTTAACATACAATAAATATACTCCTAACCACCCTGTGGTTTGTATATAATACAAACATACATTAGTGTTATACGTAAGAGTATACGATACTGATCATAAGTAAAGCATCGTACATAGAAGTAGACAAAACACTAAATAAAATAAACAAACTTTGTATTTTACACACTGGAACGCTAACAAAGACACGAAGGCTTACAGGACTTACTTCAAATAAGCATATTCACAATGATAACTATGCCAAAAATGGCTTTTAAATATAGTTGACTATTTTTTTAAATTGACCGTTATTAAAAATATGTAGGTAAAATTATGATGATGGTTAAAAGTTTTAAAGTTATGATGACGGTTGTTTTAACAATGACTATCATAAAAACTTCAAAATAAAGAATAAATATTTGTTATAACGGTCATTATAATAACAATAGTTATCATAAATTTCAAAATAAAATAATAAATATATGTCATGACGGTCGTTATAAAATAACCATCGTAACAACTTTTTAAGTGAATAATATTAAAAACATTTCCCTCCCATTGTTATATCATATGTAACAAACACACTTAGTGTATTGTATTTTTGTTTCCAACCCAATACTATAGCCGTCTCGAGTTATCATTCATTGCCATCGTGAGGTCCACGTTTCGTAGCCTTCATTGTCCATTGCCACTGCCATTATTTGTTGTCGCTTTGTCCAAGTTGAGGCCCGTCGCTTTACCATTCTAGTGTTGTTCTTGTCGTTTTCACTGCAGGTTTGCATTTTAGTTTTGTTTTATGCTTCCAACACTACCCCGATTTAGGTTTTTATGTCCTTAAGTTTCCAAGAATTTTTGGTGTCTAGGATTGTGGTTTAGAATAACTCTTGTATGTTTAAATTACACTTTGATTTGTAAAAGTCATAAAGATGCATTTGTATTCCTATCTACTGTAGGAAAAAAAATCAAACATAAGGATGTGCTAATATTAATTAAAAATAAGGATGCTTGATAACTAAATATCTTGGGACTTTTTCTTTTCCATTATGAAATATTTTGGGCAATTCTGGAACTTCACAATCTCTAGTCGTGAGTGGCTTCGAACTTCAATAAATTACTAATGGTGCACAACATAATAAGTTCTTTTCTTTAAGTCAAATCTTATTTTATTAGTTGTTACCCATTTATTTGGAGTAGTGAAATTTTATTTCATTATTTTGACTGTCTATTATAAATTTTACAAACATTAGAAGCTGATTGGGTTATGAAATATTTTGGGCAATTCTGGAACTTCACAATCTCTCAGTTCAGTAGATTACTAATTGTGCACAATAGAGAATAAGTACTTTCTTTTAAGCCAAATCTTATTTTGTTAGTTGTTACCCATTTATTTGGAGTAGTGGAATTTATTTCAATATTTTGACTGTCTATTATAAATTTTACAAACATTAGAAACTGACTAGATTTGTTTTTTTTTTTTTACACACCCATCATTTATACTATTTGAGCACGCAACATTTGATTCTTGACAATTGTAGTTTCAACAGTAGCTCAATACCAAGAGCTGCTGAAATGTGCGACTTTGTAATATTTTTTTATTCTGAACAGTGTGGTTATATTGTTGGATGGTTCTTTTTCTAAGCTTTGAGCTAGTCTTTAATTTTTTAGATGTTGAGATGTTGCATCCATGCTCCAGATTTGTCCATGGCTTGTTCTTTGAATTTCTTAAGTGTTATCTTCACAATTATAATTGAAGCTTTATTGACATTAAACAAAAAGGATGAGATGCTAGAAATTGGATAGTAGAGTCGGCAAGACATGTTTGTGAATTGTGATTGACTGATTGTGCTGATTGTGCTAATAAAAAAAAATTGGGAAAATAACAAAACTAACACCCCCCAAAAATTATAATAACAAAACTAGCACCCCTGTGTTCAATTAAAATTGAACGACAATAATTTGGACTCGTTCAATATTGAACGTTCAATATTATCCGTTCAATTAGAATTGAATGACGATAATTAGACCTATTTAATATTGAACGTTCAATATTTTACGTTCAAATTGAATATTGAACGTTCAATATTAAACGTTCAATTCTAATTGAACACAAGGGGGTGCTAGTTTTGTTATTATAATTTTTAGGGGGTGTTATTTTTGGTAATTTCCCAAAAAAATTTAGAAGCCATAATTGTGATCGACTGTATTGCCTCCTTTGTACTGCTCTATTAGCTTATGCTTATTAATGAAAGTTTTTCTCTTTTGACCAAAAAAAACATTCAAAACAATGCAAAAATACAAGCACTCAATCCCACAAACCTCACATGGATTGTCCGTCCTATCCTATCGTAAGTTCGTAACAACCAACGACTACTCAACTACATGAAGAATCCCCATTGACTCTATTGTATCAAAAAAAGATGAAGCAAAAAAAGATAAATGGTTTTGAATGCTTGACTTGCCTAAGATTCATGAATAGCTCCCATATAAGATGACATTTATTTTGAAGTTTCAATATAATTCATGGTAGAGTTCTTTATTTATTGTTCTGTATTCATTATTGATCAACAGAGAATAAAACTTCAGTAGTACATAGCAGTACCCTTGTGTGAAACTCTTTTATCTTACCGCAAGGTCACTTAGCCGGTCCAAGAAATTGCAATAAACAGTTTTTGGCTTATGATTTTCTTTATGATTGTTGAGAAATTAGTTTTATTTTCTATATCAAAAAGTGAGTACATGGTTCTTTATATAATAGTATTAGACAAATAAAAAGACTAAGCTATCCTTATATAACTTATCATTTTAAAACTAATTTATTCTAACACTCTTCCTCAAGCTGGAATATATATGTTTTTGATATTCAGCTTGTCACAAAGGTACTTAAAAGTTGTTTTAGACGTAGCCTTAGTGAAGAGGTTGCCAAGTTGCTCGGTATATTTGATGTATGGAGTGATCAATTTCATGACAACTTCTCTAAAAAAATGGCAATCTATCTCAATATGTTTGGTTCTTTCATGATAGATTAGATTTTGAACTATGTGGACTGCAACTTGATTATCACAAACATCACAAGTGGTTCCTTGAATTTAACATGTAACTCTTTCAAGAGCTTTTTTATCCAAGTAAGTTCACATGCAGTGTGGGCAATTGCACTATATTCAGCTTCTATACTTGATATAGCAACGACAGTTTGTTTCTTGCTTCTCTAAGTGACTAAGTTGCCTCGCACAAAAGTACAATATCCAATGGTGGACTTCCTATCACTTTTAGATCCAACAACATCAGAGTACCGAACAACATCAATATGAGTTCCCTTTTTGCAAATAACTCATAAACCAATGGTTTGTTTTAAGTATCTCAAGATTCTACAACAGGCATCCCAATGACATTGGTGTGGATTTTGCATATTTTAACTCAGGGCACTTATTGCAAAAGTGATGTCAGGTTGTGTAACTAGATATGGAAATGGGTCGGTTCAGGTCAGATCTGTCCCGACTAGTTTTGACCTGCAGTTCAAATTGAACTAAATTATTTCAAACAAAACGGGTTCGGTTCGGGTAATATCTGTGAGTCAAAAAAATAGAATCGTTAACCCATTTTTTTCCCAAATGAAAACAAAATAGTATAATTTTTTATGTAATTAAATTTTTTAGTAAATAAGCGGGCTACTTGAATGGTGCCCCGAACTAACCCGATTTTTGCCCCGAATTGAACTCAATCGAACTATTTTAAATAAAATGAATAATGTCCCGACCTATTTTTGACCCATTTCTCCTCGATCCGATCTAACCTAAACAGGTCAAATTGTCATTCCTATGTATAACAGTAAGATAGAAAGTTTTGCAATCAAACTCATGTATCTTCTCACGTCTTCAAACGGAGGACTTGATGAATTATCCAAAAAAATATTTTGATCCATAGGAGAGTCAATAGGTTTACATCCCAGCATCCCAATATCCACTAATAGGTCTTATATATACTTACATTAGGATAATACTATTTCTTGCTTACTTTTGGCTACTTCAATACCCAAAAAATATCTTAGTTGACTCAAGTTTTTTGTTTGAAAGGTTTTCTTCAGGTTTACTTTTACCTCTTCAATACCATCTATATCACTTCTGGTCATAATAACGTCATCTACATAGACAACCAATACAACTATCTCATTACTAGTATGAAGCACAAATACTACGTAATCAGAGTAACATTCGTTATATCCAAAGTTTTGTAGAAGACCGCTCAAATTTTCAAACTATGCCTTGGGAGATTGCTTTAAGTCATAAATGGATTTCTTAAAGAGAAAAGTCCAAACTTGGTGAACAACTAAGTCTAAGTGATACAAACACTTAAGTACTAACCCCTCATACAAGCAACGGAAAGCAATTAACAGATAACACGTAATTGCAAATAAATATATAATTCAAAGAACATATGTAGAAGTAAAAGCAAAAAATGCTTTCCAATCTCAGTATATACTATATATGTTGTCACATATACTATGAATACTCTGATTTCACTAACTCATGCAACAGAGCATACAAACACAATGATATAACATGGTAAACCCACTTAAGCTTCAATTCTTAGTGATAACATTCACGAGTTGCATAAGGTAACCGCTCAACAGCCAAATTTACTAAATAAAATAAATAGTTATTACAAACTCGATAAAAATAAAACACCAAATATCTCAATCAACCAGGGACCACCTGTCCTAACCACCTAGGTTGCTATCACCAGTTGTTGCTATAGTTATTTTGTTCCTTACTGGATCCGGCTTACCTCTAGAGCAACATCTCCACAGAGTGTGATGCGAATACTTACAATCAATATGCGTGTACAAATATATATAATTTATCCAAAATATGATTTTAAGATAAAATACCTCATATCAACAATACGGAAACACACTCAACGTATGTTGATACGGAAACTCCACCTCATAATAACAATACAAAAATACAATCAATGTATTTTTATTACTAAAACTCTATTTTATAAATGAGTTCATAAACTCTACCACTACTTCGTAGTTTAACACAGAAAAATACTTGATGTGTTAAAACTAAGGAATCATCTTTTGAAAATATTTAAACTCTAAATAAACAAATCACTTCCAAATTGCAAATACGAAAATACACTCAATATATTAATAATAAGGGAAATAAAATATTTATCAAATACACCAAAAGATATTTTTCACATGTTTTAAAAATACGCAATGCTAAATATGTAATGTAAGAAATATATGTGAAAGGGATAAGAGATGTATAGAAAGGTGTATTAATAAGAGAGATGATAGGGATATTTATATCTAATTTTTCAACTTTTAGGACACTCATCAACTTTTTGCCACGTACTCTCACTAGGCTTCACTGACCACCATTGCGAACCCTTCGTGAGATGTCAGCGAAGTTCAACGAGTCATAATTTCAACTTGTGCACACTCACGAACCCTTCACTGACCACCTCGACGAGACGTCGGAGAGTCAATAAAAATAATTTTTTCAAGGCAAAACTTCACTAAATAAAAAGTCATAAACACCCACCAACTCTAGGAAACAAATGCAAATAAAAACACATTTAAACATGTAATTTATATGATCTTAACCAGCCCATGGTATGTGTATCATACAAACATACAATAGTGTTAAGATTACGTGAATGTATGCAATACTAATCACAAGTAAAGCACAGTACACAGAGGTAGACAAAACACTAAATAAAATAAACAGACTCCATATTTTACACACAAGAACACCAACAAAAACACAAAGAGACTTACAATCTCATCCTTTGACTTTTTGTGGAAAAACATTGCACAACCTATACATGGCAAGCATCAAACACAATACATTCATGCAATATGATCTAACGAAGTTCATTCTCATGAACATGCTCTGACATAGACGAGGCACCCCCAACACACCTACACTCCAAGTGCATCCATCTTCATGAAACAACACATCCGTCTTGATGCTAACACCAACTCCAAGTGAGCTACAAGGTCCAAAAGTATATCTATATCTTGTACAGACGAAACAAACACATACCCGTGAACGTATAATGCAGAGCTATATGTAGTCTAACCAAATACTATCATGTAACCCCTACACATGTACATACTGATAGGCTAAACACAAATAGTCAAAGAAACTCTCCCTAACTTTATGCAACAATCTCCTAGAATGCATGCAAGTTAGATAAAAAGATGTAATGCAAACATACACGCATATCGCACAGAAAGTAGAAAATAGTAGTAAACACATTGCGCAACATATAGATTTCTCCCCATTTTTGTCATAAAAAGTTAAAGAAACACCCCTACGTGACGGAGAAAAGGCAAACAATATGTAATAACCCTACACACTCATGCAACACATGCAGAAAGGAAACAAAGCATAAGTAAAATAGACAAAAGTAAGCACACAATGACGAAATCATATTTTATTAAATTCAAAGATTTTATTACAAGTTTTTAGAAGAATAAAACACAAATAAATAAAGAAAACTAACATTCTTCTCTCCCTTCATCTTTATCAGGGTCACACTGAGAATCTTTGTTGGACTCCCTACTGCCAGGAGGGTGGGAAGAAGGTTGAAAAAGGCCGAAAAACTCAACACCAAAGGTAGCAGGCTAACCAAACATCTAAGCAAAGGAATCAGAAGACTGAGGCAATTAAATGTCTGAATCTCTAAGTAGAACACTAGTGCTCACACCAATTGAGTGAATGTAGGAATGATCCAACCTACCAGTAGGCTAAACAGATGGTGGAGAACTAGAGGACCATCTAGTGCCTTGAAGGGTTTGCTGAAGAAGCTCAATTCTACTCATACTATCATTAGTGTTCATCAACATCTGTCTGTAGAGTTTGCGTTCCTAACACTTTTTAGAAAGATCTTTAAGAACCTTATCCAGCTGTTGGGTCAAAGCATTCACCTTTGCATTTAGTGAGTCAAACTTAGAAGATTGAGGAGGAGGAATAGGAAGAGAAATAGAAAGGATAGAATGAGACGCGCTCTGACAAGAAGAAGATGAAGGCTTAGAGTTTCTAGACAAAGGGTGTGAATCCTGAAAGAGTCTGATGGAAAGAGGAGTAGGACCATACATAAAAACTTTAATTGCATTGCCAAAGATAAATTGTCCCCAATGAGTAATTAAAGATGGATAACGAAGAGTAGACAAAGAAGGATAGCAGGAACAAAAAATTATGGTCCTATAAATCATATCGGCAACATCTATAGACTTACCATCAAGAATGGCACAAAGAATTATCCCCTAGCATTAGGCACAAAAGAGACATGAGTGCAAGAAAATATGCAAGCTGTATCGATTTGCAAAAGCATGCATCAAGTAAAGGAACTATTAACAAAAATTGTAGCTTCAATAAAAGAAGTGTCAAGCAGTAAGTCCGAAAAGCCATGATAGACTAATTTCAAGTTTTAAGAAGCTCAAAATCATCAAAAATGTTAGGATATGTAAGATTTTCATATTCAAAAGGAAGAACAAAAAAAGAGAAAATGTGACATCATGTCCCCTTAAAGAAAAAGAGACAGAAAAGCGATGAGTGCGATGAACACATATCATAGAATAAAACTCTGTGATAAAAGTAAGGTCATAAGAGTAAGCAAGAGAATAAAGAGTGAGCCAAGAAAAGTAGGCAAATCTTTCATGTATAGTAAGAAACTCCTCAATCAAAACAACACGCTGACAAAGGCAAGATAAAGACTTCTTAGGTTTGGACATTGATTCACTAAGTGGGGAAGAGGGACCAGTTTCATCTTGAGTAACCCAAGATCTTTTAGTTTGTTTAGGCATTTTATGGAGAGAAAGAGGGGTAAAAGTGTTTAAGGGTAGATAAAAGTAGTTTAGATGATAGTAGGGAAAAGTATTTGAAGGTAGGAAGTGTTTAGAAAATTATGTGGTTTGAAACAAATGAAGAAAGGGGTTTATATAAGAAACTGGTACCCCTCGCTGACCCTTCATGGAGGGGGTCAACGAGGAACCTACGAGTGTGTAAATCAAAACCTCGGTGAGACCTCAACGAATCCCCAGCGAACGGTTGGTAAGACCTCAATGAGGGTGCTTGGTAAGCAACCCTAAAGGGTGAGGAGTGAAAAAAAACTATAAAAAAAAAATTTAAAAATCACAAAAAAATTTATTTTAAGCATATTAAAGTAAAGAAAGATGAGTACAAGGAAAATAAAAACAATAAGAGAAAAACACAAAACACATAAATAAATAAATAAATACATACAAAAAAAGCTGCATAAAGAGAGAGAGAGAGAGAGAGAAAAGAAGAAATATCTCAAAACAAACTCACACCCTGAAATAATGTGATCAAACTGCATCCCTTTGTCTGGAAAAAAAAGTGATGAGGGGCAACAGGAGCAGAATGAAATCTCTGTTCTATATGAGCATTTGTAATTTGAACCACTCGAGAGTTCTTTGTTTCAGAAATTCTCGAATGACCTATCGAGTGATCATACAATTGACTACGAGAGCTTTCAAAAAGTTTTGCCCTTTCATCACTATATCGTCGATGCATAATACACTAAGAAATAAAATGCTCACACGAACCACAGCAGGTACATCCTGCGAAGTCAAAATGAGAAAAGCAAGGGAGAGATCTCCTTATACTACTCTGAGCATATCTGAGCATATCTTGGACACTGGTTGGCAAGGTGGCTAACAGTACCATAAGAATGACAAGTACAAATCGAAGATCGAGAAGAACTAGGTCTTTGTATCCAAGGAGTGACAAGAGGAGGAGAGGGAGTGGTAAAAGTGCCTACATTGAATCTCATATAGGGGTGAAAACTCAACTTCTCACAGTGAGGTCTAATATGCCCACACTCACCACAGTGATGATAAGAAGGGATAAAGCATGTAGGTAGTGACAATAGACCATCACCGGCACGACATGAAGAAGAAGCAAGAGGTGAGATGTTCATCCTTCTAGAAGAGATTGTCTAAAATGACACTTGTGCCTTACTTTTGCATCAACTTTACATTTTTCTTTGGCAGCAACAATCTTGTAATGAGGATCTTCTATAACAGATCTAATGAAGAGATGAGCAGTAGTAGGAGCAGGAGTAGTAGCAAAGAAGTGGCAAATTTAACAAAAAGTGAACCAGAAGCAGCAGTAGAAGGAAACAAGGCTACATAACCATAATTAGTAAAACCCAAGCCACATCTATCACCGAGAACCTTGATCCCAACAAGGATCTCATCAAGCTTCTAGGTACCCATAAGAAGTTTCTTAACAGTGGTCCTAGAGTATTCCAACTCCTTTTCAAGGTCAAACTGCTTTGCACTCAAAGTAGTGAGTAGTGAGTAAGTTATCCTTTTTCTTAATGGATGCCTCAAACAATTTAGCAAAATTGCCTAAACTTTGAACTTTATATTGAAGAGTTGTCAATTTCTCATCTTTCTCAAATATGAATGAGAAAGCTGTGCCTTTCACTTTCCAAGATCTCAATCTTATTTCCTAGAAGTGAGATTCTTTCAACTTCCTCCACTGTCAAATCCAGAATAACTATCTGCTCAGTCAAACAAGTGAGATCCTTGATTTATTTGAGTCAGCTTCAACAACCATGTCATTAAACCTTTTTTGCATAATCTCACATTTCTTAGTAAGATCATCTCTATCAAGTGAGTGGACTGCTTCTTGTGAAACTCAGCATTAAGAGTACTCAACTCCTTTTCTATAGTTTCAAGGATGTCCAAAGCCTTCTTTCGAGCTTTCTTGGTCTTAATATGTTCCTTGAGAAATTCATTGTAAGTAACCATGAGCGATCATACTCTTCCTTATCGAGGAATTTAGAAGATTGAGAAGTCATAGTGGTGGGATCATCTTTAGTTGCCATAAAGGCTATAAAGTTACTTTCATTCTCCTCCAAACTAGAGCTACTATCCAAAATAGTAACTTTTACTATCATGACCTTTTTTCTAGATTCTCGTCTCTTTAACCAACATTGAGCAATAATGTGTCCAAGTTTTTTGCACTCATAACACCTTACCTGCTTATTCTGAATCCTAGACTGAGGTCTTTCTTCATCTTCTTCAGAGTCTTCAACTCTGGCTCTAGAATCTCTTTGGCTAGAGCTTTTCGTTTTTTATATACTAGGAGCATTCCTTTTGCTCCAAAAGAATTTCTTAAAATGCTTTGCTAATAAAGGAAATTCTTCTTCATCCATGCTGGATAAGTCATCACTATCAACAGTGGCTTTAACTTTTCATTTTTGAGTGTTGGTGGTTTTTAAAGCAAGACTATGTCCTTTATCAACAGAAGTAGTTCTTTTGGGGAGGAGGTGATGAATCTCAAAAGCTTGAAGATCTCCAACGATCTCATGGACATTCAAAGGTTTTCCTTTAAATGATGTTTCAATAGCGATAATCTTTTTCTCATAAACATTGAGGCAAGTTACAAAAAATCTTCTCAGCTTGAAGTTCATAAATATGACGGCCTAGGTTGTAAGAGTGTTGAATCTGCTGTAGAATTTGTCAAAGGTCCCATCTTCGTTCATCTTAAGAAGTTCATAATCCTTTTTAACTCTCATCAATTTGGGTTTCTTTACCTCAGAGGTATCCTTATGTGTAATTTTCAAAATATCCCAAGCTTCTTTAGAAGTAGTGCTAGCAAAAATCCATCTTTATTTTTCTAGAGTGGCCGCTCGAGTAAGTGCGTACAGTCTTTTACTATTCCAGTCACACTCACGACTTTTCTCTTTCGTCCATTCAATCATAGGTTTGGGAACAACAATAGTTTTTGTAGGAGGCATCCAGTCATTCTCCACTTGATACCAACACAATCTCCTATTGATTAGAAGAAAACTCGTATCTGATACTTCCAATAGGCATAGTTATGTCTAGTAAGAAGTAGAGGTCTATCTATGTTCCCTCCTTCACTAGAGTCCATCCTGGTGAAGAGTAATTGTGTGTGAAAAATACAGAAAACATATCCACACAAGAGTAGTTAAGCCTAATATGGGTGTATCAGCTCTGATACCAAATGAGAGAAATCCTAACTTAGTGAACAACCAAGTTTATGTGATATGAACACCAAGAACTCGCCCCTCTCGTATAAGTAGCGGAAAGCTATTAACAGATAACACATAATTGTTGATAAATATATAAGGCAAAGAACAGAATAGAAGTAAAAGTAGAAAATACTTTCCAATCGTAGCATATACTATATATGTTTTCACATATACTGTGAATACTAATATTTTATTAACTCATGCAAACAAAGCATACAAATGCAACTATAAAGCGTGGTAAATTCACTTAGGCTCCAATCCTAGGTGGACCTCTATGAGTTGCTTAAGGCAACCACTTAGTAGCCAAATTCATGAAATGAATAAAACAGTTATTAAAGACTTGATAAAGATAAAATGTTAAATACCTCTATCGGTCAGAGACCACTTGTCCTAACTACCTAGACTGCTATCACCACAATTACTTTGATCCTCACTAGATTCGGCTCACCAGAGCCACACTACCACATAGTGTGATGCAAATACTTGCAATCAGTATGCGTGTATAAATAATATGCAGTTTACCAAAAATATGATTTTAGGATAAAATATCTCGTATCAACAATATGAAAATACACTCGACGTATATTGATACTTGTAGCAATTTGATGTGTAAAATGGCCAAATTCACAAAAGTTTTGCTGAAAATTCACTAGTATAATTTAGTTCCATGGTAACAAAACAAATCTAGAGAAAAGGAACAAATACCAATTTGACTAGAATTTTCAATTCACTATGAAAAATATATGGAAACAACAAATTTAGTAAATACATAAATAATGAACTCAGAACAACAGACTACAAATAGATCAACAAAATAGAGCCAACACACATTCGAGTCTTGAGCAAGTTAGCATGGTTTACATGCCTTAGTTATGAGGTTTATTCTATTGATGCTACTTGTTAATTTGTAATGTTAATTTAACTTTTTTTTTTTTTCTTTCGGCCTTTGAAGAATGATCTAAGGCATAATTAAATTAATGATCTAAAGTTTCCTATTTCAATAAGAGGCCATGTTAAATCAGTCAAAGGACAATTTTGAAGCTTCTAAATTAGTTTTTCATTCCAAACTTTCCCACTATTCAAGAATTTGATAAATTTATAGTACCCAAATAAACCAAAATTTTGCAGAAATATATCTAAATCATAATAAGCAAATATATGCCTGCGCCATTGAAGAATCTAGCTGAGGAAACATTACAGGGGAAGCTGAAGGGTGAAACCACATCCAGAGTACATTGGCTAATGGTGGCGGCACAGCGGAAAGAAAGAAAGCAAAAACAAGTCGAAAGGTAGACAACATAGGAGCGAATGAGCTGAGCAAAGGAGAGGGTAAGGACAACGGGGTAGGCTAGGTTGTACTGAGGTCGACTGAGTTGGCTGAGGGCGAAGATGGTAGTTGAGGCTGCAAGGCGAGACACAGTGACTAGAATAGAACCTAACACAAAAGCGAGAGACTTGGAAATTTAGAACATAAAAACCTAATTTTTTCTTATAAGGCGGTTTATGGCCGTCTTTTATGTTAACATATAGGATGGATAATAAATTTTTTTAAGACAGTCAAAAATCATCTTATGAAGTTTTGCGATTTTTTTTTCATAATGATCGTCCTATAAATCTTCTAGGACGGTCACAATCTTGTGACTGCCCTATATGTTTCTTACTCTACTTTAAAGATTATCCTATATTGCCTTAATTGTAGTAATGGAGACAAGTTTAGTCTCAATCATTGCCCTAAGATTGATTTTAAGGAAAAGAAAATGCATAAAACTCCTTATGTGTCAGTAGTAAGGAGTCTAATGTATGCGTCCGAATGTTGCGTAAATTGTTGGAAAAATGTTTAAGTAATCTAGGAACAGACCATTAGAAAGCAAACAAGCAGGTCTTGTGGTACTTACTTAGAACAAAAAACTACATGCTCATGTATTGGAGAGACATGAATCAATTGTCGAGTTTTAATTGGCCACAAATGTAACTCTTATTTGTAGAGTTGTAAAAGGTATCAATTGTAATCCTTCACTAGTATGTTTAAATTACGAGAGACATGAATCAAACATAATTTTTCTTCCTTACAAAAAAAAAAAAACATACCATGTCAAAAGACACAAAGTTTAAAACAAATGGTCATAATATTGATTAAAATGAAAGGCAACTCTTCAAACATACATTTACGATTCAATACATGTCAACAAATACATTTAAAAAAAAAACACATTTATTAGCCAATGAACACACATTTTTCAATAAGTGGTAGGGGTGTACATATATGACTTGATTTGAGTTTAGATCAAAATTGAAACCAATCCAATATGATTAGCTCTCTAAAATGAGAACCAAACCAATACATTTGAAAAGCCAATTCAACTTGAACCGATATTTTTTTTATTAGGGTTAAAGAAGTTTTTTTTTTTCTCCTTTTGTGCTAATGAATTTTGTTTATTAATCTTTTTTTATATAAACTCTTTTATTATAGTTTTTAATATTTTCAATGTTAATTTTATTATATTCTCTAAATTTGAAGATTTAGATTTCAATTATTTACCTAATATTATTACACATATAATTTACAAAGTATAAGAAATATTTAAAAGTAAGACAAATAGGCAATAATGAATAATAATAACTTACTCAGCAAAATTTGCTAATATTCATTTATAGTACATTCATAATGTTGTTCAAGTGATACAAACTCTAAAGACAAAAATATGTAAAATAATGTAATTATAATGGATAAATAATTAAATAGTGAATAATTAGTATCTCACATAGATATGAAGAAAAATAAGAGAGAGGCGATAAAAAAGAGATGAGAAAGTTATATAATCTAATGTATTAGTGATAGTAAGGGATTACGAAAACCTAATAATTTTCTAAAAAATAATTGTATAAAATAGTGATAAATATAAAAATAAATATAATAATAAAATAATAAATGGATTGAGTTTGTTCGATTTTTGCAAGGCTTAAAGAAATGAAAACCAAACTAATCTAATAGTAATCGATCATTTAAAATGAAGAATAAAATAAAATGAATAAAATCTTAAAACCAAACAATTTGGGTTGAGCTGGTATTGTAATTTTTTGAACACCCTTAATAAGTGGTACTTACCGTTTGCCTTTTTAATGTCAATTCAAATAAACACGGTAATGTATTAAACTTAAAAACATTGAAAGACTTAAATAATTATAATAATTAATAAAATAAAATATTTATTTCAAAAATTATTAAAAAATATATTTTCTAACATAACAAACGGTGATAAAATCCTATTAGATGTTGTCCATGCTCTTTTTCTTGGTTGTTTTTGTAGGGGACTGTATGGGCCATGGTAACGTGGTGCGGACGTAGTAGCGAGGTTGTCTTCGTCGTGCAATAGGGTGGTTTCAGAATGGGTTTGTTTGCTTCAATTGAGTGTGCGAGATTTGGGGAGTAGGAAAGAAAAAGAAGGAAAAGGATGGGTATATTGTTGCGTTTATTTATTTATTTATTATTATTATAAAGAAACTGAAATATCGAAAGTACTCATAAAATTTGTCACTTGTCACATCTTACTTTCCATCTATAGATAATAATTTTTTGGAAAATAGGCTAGAATAGACCCTATTTAATATTTATAATCTATGATGACCCCTACTTGCAATTTTTATTTAAAATTACAAGTTTACCCTTAATACATATTCTTAGGGTTTTTTCACTTCTCCAAGCCTAGAATCCCTTAATACCTTTGTCGCCTTCCATTCTTAATATAGAATTCTTCAGTTCTCAGCCTAAGATCCTTCTGTTCTCAACCTCTGTCTTCGTAGGAGACCATTCTATATTTAGTCTCTACCTTCATCGGAGTCGGTTGCTATCGTTAGGCCTCTACCTCCCCAGAGCCCTTTGGTAAATTTTCAAAGTAATATATGTAATTGATATGCTAACTTTCTATCTAAATACTTGTATGATGTTTTATATCTCTTTGATTAGGAGGCTGGTTTGGTTTACAAACTATAATGTCTATTGTTTGTTAGTTTTTTTTTTATAAAAGGTTGTAGCTAGCAGTTTTTAGTGGGTGCACCGGGACATCCCAACTAGGTTGCCACCTCCTTAGCACCTTCTTCATTAAACCACTCAATCACTAATATTATTAAATATTAATAAAATTAAGTATACAGATAAATATTCTCAACAAAACCTATAATTAGGTTTGTTGTTAGCATCTGAATAAATGAAAGAGCTAGCGAAAGCATAAACTATCAGCTGTACATACAACCACCAAGTCGTTGTACATAAACTAGGAGCCCATAAGCTAAATTATCAGCTGCAGCATTGCCCTCTCTGTATATATGTGAGCAGTGAAACTCCATATGGGTAATTTTATCTAAACAATCCGTTCAAGCAGTATGCCATCTCCAAGGAACCGAAGAAGACCGAGTCTAAAAGAGAGCAACAACATATCCTAAATCTGATTCCAACAAAAGACGCCTCCACCGAAATATATATGCATACTTCACTGCATAAATAGCTGCCGCTAGTTCTGCTTGAAAAGCATATGATACTCCAAGCAGAATACAAAAACAACTCTTAACAAATGATCTGGAAGTTCGAAAAATACCTGCACAACCAGATAATCCTGGTGTTCCAAAAGCTACACCATCTGTATTGACCTTTATCCATCCCGATGGTGGTGCCTTCCAATTAACCTCTATAATCCTTGGAGCCCGTCTTAGGATGCCTGTTATTCGCAGTCGCCTAAGTACCTGTAGATCATCCACAGTATTTTGCATGCAACCACTCTTTGAGAGACTCGCCTCGTGGATAAAACGCCATACTGTGGCAAAAGTTGAACTCAACGTCGTCTTTTTATTGTTAAATCGATAGTCAACTGGTTAGGTATTCCACTCATTGATAGGATGGATAATCCACCAGTGGACCCTTCGATACATTCACTAATAGGGGACTATCTCTGTGAAGATGGTTGGAATTTACTGCAATCATTCAAAGACTCATATCCAGATATTGCCTCAAAAATTCAATCAACAGTTGTTGGCATTGGTTTGGACATCAGAGTTTGGACACACTCATTGAAAGAAGATGTTACAGCTAGTGAAGCTTATGATTCACTACTTGTGGTTGGGGAACGCAAGACTTGGGGTAAGGCCATATGGGCTCATTATATACCGCCTTCACGATCTATTCTGCTATGGCGTGCTATTCAGAATAAACTTCCAACAGATTGTCAATTAAAAAGGAGGGGACAATCGTTTCCTTCCCGTTGCTCGCTATGTGGATCCAAGGAGGAAACTCTGTCACATCTTTTTTTAAGTTGTCATTTTGCAAGTGCTCTTTGGGACTTCCTATGCTTCTTCTTTGGAAAACGACCATGTATAGACTCTTCGATCCTAAACCTATGGAAGACCGCAATGGCAATGGAATTTGGATCACAACTCGCCAATTTATGGAAAGCAGGAATTGTTTCAATCATCTGGGTGATTTGGATTACTAGAAGTGTTTGTTAGTTTTGTATATGATAAAGTATGATTGTTTTTGTATCTTATGGTGACGAAGATATTTCATTATTTGACCCTCACAAACCCAGAAAAAATGTTTAAAATCCAATAGTTTATCAAATTGTATATGTCCACTTTTTTATTAACTTTTAGATAATATAAATACATGAATGGTCTTAATGACTATGTTTTCCAACTGCAGATTTTTTATTGCAATATACCAATAATATTTTTTTCCCATTCCTCTCTTAGCAGGCCTTCATATTGTTTTGGTATTTAAAATAATCTATATTTGGGATTCATTACTTATTTGTCTTCTTCAATCAACTTGAAAAACTTTACTTGGGCCAATCAGCTTGGTATTTGGTGTTTTTATTTGATTTTTTCCCTCTTCCATTATTACAAGAATGTCAAAAAACACTCATCAATATCAAAATAAGGAGTCGTTGGAAGAGGGTGATGTGAATGATGGGAGGTTTTTGGGTCAATGTAATGTGTATTTTATAAATAAGGAGCCGTTGGTCACAGTAGACAATAAATAAATGAAGGAAAATCTAACCATCTTCTAGTTTCTAAGCTCATCAATAGATGATAACAATTTTTAACTTTTACTTATTTTCCTATTTTGAGTTGCAATAAGCTCGCTAGTTTTTAGTTGGACACACGTCCAATTTTGTTGAGTTAAATTGAACATATGTCCAATTAGATATATCAAAAAATAAGCTCGTTGGTTTTTAGTTGGACACGCATCCAACTCTATTGTTTTAAGTTAGGTGTATGTTCAATTAAATATGTCTCAAAATAAGCTTGCTAGTTTTAGTTGGACATGCGTCCAACTCTGTTGTGTTAAGTGAATAAGTCTAATTCATTTAATTTTTGTATGACTGGTTTGCAGTGAGCAAAGTATATGATTCTTATATTGCTGGTGAGAGATGCAATGAGCTTCATAGTAAATCTAAGCCCATTCTAAAAATGATGCCACAGATATTGTCTATGCTAGTGTATTAGGAATACACGAGAGATTCATATGATACAAGCAAAGAATGAATTATTGAACATGTTTTAGATGCGCCATAGCAAAGTACTCTATAAGCATTTTACATGCAATCTTAGTTGGCATTTTACATACTCTATTATATATATATATATTTGTTTGTAGGTATTATTGTAGTGTATATATTATTTGTATGGCTATGTTACTCTTCAGAGGAAAAAACTTGAACATCATTAATAATTATTCTGTTGAAAATATTATGAGATATTTGTGTCAATCATTATTTTTTTATGACCGTCTACACCTATAAATTTAATGACTTATTTTTTGATATGTAGTTATGATAATAATTAATGACTTGTATTTTAAGAATTTCTATTAAGTTGAACACATGTTCAATTATATTGTATTACTTTGGACGTATATAAAAGGAAATATCCACTTTTTGTTGTATGTCTAAAAGTTGAAATTAGATTCCCTTTAGATGTATTTTTTAATTTCATGAGATATAATATTGAATAAGATTAACGATTCATGGTTTAAAAAATTAAGATTAAGATTAATCTTAGTTAGTTGGATGTATGTCCAACTAAATATATTTGGCAAATACAATTGTTAATCGATTAAAATTTGGTTAATTGGACAGCTGTTCAATTTTAGGTAGTCTAGTTGGACATGTGTCTAACTCAGTTCCGATGAGTGGAGTTGTCGGCTGATCAATATTTGATCAGTTGGATAGCCGTCTAGTCCAATTCTGGGCAATCTAATTGGACATGTGTCTAACTCAACTTCTGCGAGTGGGGTTGTCAGCCGGTCAAAATTCGGTCAGTTGGATAACTATCCAATTTTAAGTAGTCTAGTTGGACATGTGTTCCATCAAAATTCATCACAATTAATCAATAGAATTAAGAGTATTTTTGTTACAATATATACAAAAATTAAGTAGAGGGAATTAAATTTAATTTTTAATAAATATAGAGTCATGATAACATATAATCTTAATTTTTTTTAACAAACTATGTTTATAATAAATTTAAAACATATAGTACTAAATTTATAATAAAAAAAAATTAAAAGTAATTTAAAATATTTGATAAAAAAAAGAACATTTGTACGATAAATACTATGCATAATACTTTGTTTTATATGAAGCTTTTTTTTATTAAAAAATAAAGATAAAGATAGAGGTGTCAAAAAGGACAGGCCGACCCGGCCCGGTACGACCCAGTTTGTCAAATTAGAGTGCTGTGACGGCTCATGGTCGGAGTTAGCTTGCCGTGCTGGCCCTTGGCCCTTATATGGGCCGTGCCGTGCTTCCATTCTTGGCTCGTAGGCTTTGACGTATCGTACCGTGCCCAGCCCGTGACCCCTTTATTTCATTTTTATTATATATTTATTTAATTATTTAGTTAAAAATTATTAATAATGCTTTAAAAAATTAAAAATGAGAGTCGAACTCTCAATCTCTCATTTGATAGATTGTTAGAAATTCATTAGATTATGTCCAATTTTATTTAAATGTAAAAAAAAATATTTATTTATTGATATTTTTTTAAAATTAATTTTTAAAATAATAAGGCTTCGCGTGCCGTGTTGTGTCGGCCTGACTCAACCCGTTAAGGGCTGTGGGCTATGTTACTCATTTTGACTAACGGGTCTTGTCGTGTCGTGTCGAATATCTGGTGGACCGTGCCGTGAAACCCAACGGGCTAATGGGCTAAGTGTTTAACGGCCGGGTTGACAAATCCTAGATAAAGATAAGCAATTTTTTATTTTTTTATTTTTTACACACGAAGATATAAAATAAAAAAATCAAATAAATATTAGTTTACTTTTAGCCGCCGTCACAAACTGCTCTTCGATTTTGAGTCTCATTCAAACCGGTAGAGATTTACTTGTAAAAAAAATAAATACCCAGTATAGATTCAACTTTCAACTTTCAACTTTCAACTTTCAACTTTCAACTTTCAACTTTCAACTTTTTTTTTTTTTTTTTTTATTACCCAAAATGAAGAAAAAGTTCGAAATTTTTTTTTGTACTTCGAACTTTTTTTTGATCAGGTTGTTCTTTGAAATTCAATGCTTTTTAATTTCATTCGAAAATAGAGAAAAAATAGTTTTCAACTTTGTTTCTCTGTCTCTCTCTTCATTCAGTTGATCCAAATTTCCAAAGAAAACCAACTTGGCACATATTACTTTCCAACTATACATAATAGTTTTTTTTAACAAAGTGCTAAATTTACAATACTAAATTTATAATAAAAAAATATAAAGTAAAAAATTGAAAAATATTTGATAAAAAGAACATTTGTCTAATAAATATTGTAACAACACTCTGTTTTATATAAAGCTTTTTTTAATAAAAAGATAAAGTAAATAACTCTTTTTTTATACATAAAAATATAATAATAAAAAAAAAATCAAATAAAAAAAAATCAAATAAATATTAGTTTATTTTAAACTCCTTCATAAATTGTTTTCAGATTTGAGTCGCACTATTTCTCATTTAGAGATTTATACTAATAAAAAATAAATAAATCAACTTTCAGATGTCAAATTGTCATCTTTCAACTTTTTGTGTTTTTATTACCAAAATTAAAGAAAAGCATTCAACGTTTTTTTTTCTTTTATACTTTGAATTTTTTTTTTGATCGGGTTGTTCTTTGAAATTCAATGCTTTTTTAATTGGAAAATTCTGAAGAAATCCCAAAAATTACTCAAAAACATCCCATTAAATAAAAAAAAATTTACAAAATAAATAATAAAATGGAAAATTACAAAATTATCCTTAGTGTTTCTTAGCCATCCCACCCCACACCCCAACCCACCACACCCCACACATCCCACTCTCTTAAAAATTTCTCATACATCCCACTCCTTCTTCTTCACTCATTTTCACCTTCACCTTCACCTCCACACCCACATTTACCTCCAAAATTTAACTTAAGAAATTAAAAATGGAAGATACATACATGAATAATGTAGAAGAAGTGGATTTTTATGAAAAAAATGGAATAAAAAAGCAAATCAAACTGGTAAAATTTTTTTTTTTTTTTCTGCAAATCGCGTAGTGGTTCGGTAAGGACCACCGAACGTTTATGATATGTTCGGTAGGCCCTACCGAACATGTCTAAAATGTTCGGTAACCCCTACCGAACATGTCTAAAATGTTCGGTAACCCCTACCGAACATGTCTAAAATGTTCGGTAACCCCTACCGAACCTCTGTGAGTGAGGGATGTCCGGAATGTGTAAAATATACTAAGGGTAATTTTGTAATTTTTCATTTTATTAAATTTTTTCTCATTTAGTGGGATATTCATGAGTAATAATTGGGATTTCTTCAGAATTTCCCTTTTTAATTTCATTCGAAAATAGAGAAAAAATAGTTTTCAACTTTGTTTCTCTGTCTCTCTCTTCTTTCTGTTGATCCAAATTTCAAAAGAAAACCGCACCAACCCCACAAGGTTACCAATCCTTTGCCTTTACTTTCTTTCTTTCTCTATCTAAAACCTCGCTGCTTCCCCTCTTCAATGTTACTTTTGTAAGCAGCCCTATGCATCTCTATGCTAGGGCTGCTCCAATTTGGCAAACCCTAAGCTTTCTAAAGCTCACAAACAACTTCAACAACAATTCCAACAATGGTGTTCAAGGGCAGATTCTTCTCCTCCAAGAAGTCTTCGGATTCCTCCGCCAACAACAGCCCAGATGGGTCTTCCATCAACAGTCCTCGATCGGTCGGCTCCAATTCTCCACTCAGATCTGATAAGAAGAAATCCAAGTCATCACCCAAGGACAATCCTCAGCTTAGTAGTGGCAGCTCATTTTGGCCGACTACTACCAAGGTCAACAAAGATGGGGCGAAAAAGAAGGATGTGAAGAACAAAGAGAGTCAAGATCAGTCCAGTCCCGGCTTGGATTATGTACCGAAGATGCCTGCTACTACCATGGCCACCGCGGCGGAGGTAAAAGACGTTCAGTTGTCACCGATCCTTGCTTCGTCTCTTGGATTGAATAAGATTAAAACGAGATCGGGGCCGTTGCCGCAGGAGAGCTTTTTTGGGTTTAGGAGTGACAAGGGGTCTGAACAGGGAGCTAGGAACCTATCGAGGCCTGGAACCAGCAGCGGTAGCGGAGAGATTTCGGATTTGAACATTGGTGGGAAGAAGAAGGAAGTGGGAGGTCAGAGTAGGTTGGGTTTACTGAACAGTAGTATGAGTGGGAATTGGGTTGGTAATGTGAGCAATTCAGATAGTGTATCAAGTGATAGTGCACGGGTTAGTAACCAAACTCCAAATATACTTGCTCATTCGCAGCTGCATAATGGTGGTGAATCATCATCAGAAATAGGTACGAGGTTTAAGCATTATTGTTTCTTCTTTTTTGAATCATGGGTAATTGCTATTATATGCGTTTTTACTATTCTTTATAATTTATACCACCAAACTTTGGTATATCGAACTTTGATTTGTTAGATCGATACCATCAAACTTTTCATTTGTTACAAATTTACCATCGTCGTAAGCAACATGACGGGAGTTAACGATAAGCACACGTGTGACTCTAATATCCTGCTTTGGGTTATTATAAATATACCATCAAATGTTGATTTGTTACATTAATACCATCAAATTTTCTCGCTGTTACAAATTTACCATTATCGTAAAAAAAATAATGGGAGTTAATGATAAGCGAACGTGTGACTCTAATATCCCTGCTTCATCTTTCCCAAACCCTTAACCCTAATATCCCAAATTAGTTCATGTAAAACCCACAGCTTCTCACCTTGCTGAGCAGTAACAATGGCAACGTCTTCTTCCTTCTCCGTTCAAGTCAAGTAGAACATTTGTTTTTAACATACCATGGAATGATTGCAATGCATACTAAGGATGGCAATTTGATGCGACGGATTGGGTATTCGGGTATTTGACCCGTTCGGGTCAGATCAGGTCGGGGCAAAATAATTTCAAAACGGAACGGGATATTATCCATTTTATTTAAAACAGTTCAATTTAGGACAAAAATCTGTTCGATTTGGGGCACCATTCAGGTACTCGCTTATAATATTTTTTTGTCAATTTTGTTTAAATGGGTCAACGGTTTGATTTTTTTGAACAACGGATATTACTCGAACCGAACCCATTTTGTTTGAAATAGTTCAGTTCAATTTGAACACGGGTCAAAACGGGTCGAGTCAGATCTGACCCGAATTGATCCGTTGCCATCTCTAATGCATACCATGGTTAAGTGTTGCTGTGAAGGAACGCATTACCCTTAATTTTCCTACTAAACCACCCATCACCCCCTTCTTTTCTATCTATGACTGATATCTCAATTGGATTTTGCTAGAAATTGACAGAACCAAACAATTTAGAAGAAATCACTAGCAATTCATCATTATCTTCTTCTTCATTTGGATTTTGCCAATTAATTAATCAATCCAATAACTTGGTCTCAAATTCACCTAATTACAAGAAGCAAATTACACTTAAAAGAGTAAGAGACATTAGCAACAAACAAACAAAATACAGGGGAGTTCGAATGCGCAGTTTAGGAAAGTGGGTGTCTGAAATTCGAGTGCCCCGCAAGAAATCTTGTATTTGGGTTGGAACTTTCTCAACTCTAGCAATGGTTGCTAAAGCTCACGATGTTGCTGCTTTGAGTATTAAAGGTAACTAGGCCATTCTCAACTTCCTTCAACTCGTTGAGTTGCTTCCTCTGTTTCTTTAATGCTTTGTGATATTTAAGCTGTTGTGAATAAAGTAGTTGCTATGGTTATGGTTATTCATGATTCGCAAACGACAACCACACATTCATCGTGTTCTTCATAAATGCAGTCACTTTAGTTGGAATTAGACGAAGATGAACTAGGGATATTTCGATGAACTTAACATTTGGGAGATTAGGATCTGGGTTTGGAGAAGACGAAGCAGGGGCACATGTCGCTTACTGTGAACTCCCGTTACATTTTTGACGACGATGGTTAATTTTTTAACAAATGAAAAGTTTGTTAATATCAACGTAACAAATCAAAGTTCGGTGGTATATTTGTAATACTCTCAAAGTTTGGTGGTATAAAAATGTATTTACTCTATTCTTTTTGTTATTTTGGATTGATAGACCCGAGATGAATTTTTCCCGTAAATCCATTACACTGGTTTAAATGGTTTGTCTATGGGATTACTGAAGTTTGGAGCTGGTGGAATTTGTAACTTGTAAGCAACAATTACAGGACTAATATGATCCTAACAGTAATATCTTAGCCTCTGAGTAGTATGATATTTAAATGATGTTTGTGTGCATTACTGGGCTAATTAATTGAATTCTTACTGGTGGTTCAAGAAATGATGCATGATAGGGATCGTTTGATTGTATATGCTTCAAGAATACATTAGGTGTTCTTGCTTTGGTACAAAATTGAAGTTCATTCTATTCTTAATTGGGATGAATGCACTAGATGTTTATACTTTGATGCGTTCTAGCTCTTCATTAGTTCACTTCGTTTTTGTCTAATTCCTTAATTGTTGGCATTTAATTTTTAGAACTTTATTGATATGTGAGTCAAGTAGATTTAATGTCTCTATGACAGAAGAATATTAGTGGTCAACCTCAACCCCCCAAAAGCTAATGATGGGAAGTGAATATAAGCAGTAGTAAATAACTAAAATAAAGCATCGAGTTGGAGCATTATTTATAGAATAAATTCCCTTTGGCTTGTAATTCATGAGTGACAAGAATATTGTTATACTAAGAAAGGCATTGATAACATTCCCCAAATTGGTAAGTTGGGTAGCTACAACTCAGGTTAGGACTTGTGCACGTATTTCCATTTTCATTCATAATGGGTGACTTGGAAATCTTATGCAAAAATCTGTTGTTAGTTGTCACTGCCTTAGTGGTGGAACATATTTTATGTGTTGGACATCTTATCAGATGACGGAGGACTGAAGGCTTTAGCCTAGTTGCCAGTGGAATGTAATGTAGCAAATTATATGCCTATTAATTGCTGTATTATTGGCTAAACATTTTGTCTTTTACAACAGTGACAGTCATGTATGAATGATCAGATTTTAAAATGTCTTTTGCATAAGGATGCTGAATACTTTCTAATCAAGGGACTAAGATTTCTTATTTCTGTAATTTAATTTATCAAATAGGCATATACCTTAGTTTCAAAGATAATTTTCAGCCTATTGGAATCATTAGAAAGCAGGTATGTGAAAACTCGTGTATTTTGAAGGAATGTCCCATTTAGATTTTAGGCTGTTCAGTTTTTTTTTTTTCTCATTTCAGTGCCAAATGTAATTTGTATTTTGTTTGTCAAATATGTTGAAGTGGCGTTGAGTTGATCTAATTGATATTTTTTTTCCCTTGACTGAAGATTCGGAAACTGCTTGCATCAGATTAATGGTACTAAAAACTCCTGTACTTAAAATTTTGTCCTTAATCAATGTTACATTAAACTTTAACTTAAATGCTTGCATTATTTTATAAACCTATTTTGGTGGATTAGGAATCTTTCTTGGAAGCGGTTGTTAGATCACTGTTATGAACTATTTTTTACTCCAAATCTTGCTCCATGTCATTATTCCAAATAAGGAGTCTTTTGTCCTGTATATATGTTTTGGGGTTTGTTACCTTAGTAGTACTCTTATTTTATTTTTGATACATTTTTTTACCTTTATTATTAATTGGTACCTTAGTGATACCCATATTTAAAAAATGTTATAATTTGGGTGTAATTTTTACACGTAACCAACATATACTCAATGAAGGTTATTTGTCATTTTTGTATCTCCCTTCCCACTAGAACAAAAATAGTATTTTTTAGTTATTTTTGGTAATTTCAGCTATTTTTTTCTGTCTCTTTCCTACCTTATATTTTTAACTGATTTATGCTTAATAAATAGTGCATTACTATAATTGATCAATAACTACTTGATGCGTTCTTGTCTGATAGGTTCATATTATAAAGTATAGTTTTTGACTGCAAAAATTTTAAGAAAACTTAAAATATTTTTTTTTCGAAGTGAAAAATATATAATGAGCTAAACAAAAATAGAAGCATGGTACCATCCATTTTTGTTGTTAGCTAAAATAACTCAATTATTTCCAATATTTATCTTATCTTCTCTATTTTTTTCTTGTTTTATTTTACAATCTAAAAATCTTGTTTTATTTCGCATTTTTGTAGTTAGTTAAAATTATTTGATTTTTTCTTATAATTTGAACTTATTAGACAAGAACGCATCAAGTAAATATTGGCTAATTATGGTAATGTATCCTTTATAGAGTATGAATCAGTTAAAAATGTATGGAAGTGAATCAATTAAAAATGTAGGGAGGGAAGAGACAAATGAAAATGCCAAAAATAGTTAAAACATTTTTTCTGTTGTAGGAGAGGGAGTGACGAAATGCTGAAAATACCCATCATTAAAATAGCATTTATTGGTCACATGTAGAAATTGCACGAAATTGGTACTTTTATTTAAATGTAGGTATCATTAAGTTACCAATTAATAATAAGAGTAAAAAATGGTATCAAAAATGAAATTAGGGTATTACTAAGGTAGCAAACCCTATTTTTGGGCTATCATGTGTTTGCTGTCTCATCTTATACTTATTGAACTGAAAAAGCAGTGCCTGTATTATATTTTTTTCTAATTCGAGAAAGAAATGGCTTGTATTAGAATTGTCAAATTATGGATGGACGTTTTTTTTTGTGCCTTCCATACAATTTTCTTTACTTTTTTCTATGAATTATTTTTTATTCCCCAACATGGCAGGGCGATATGAATCATCAAAGGGACCTCCTATAGATATAAAGAGTTCAGATGCTTGTATGCCAGAGGTACTGGTAAAAGTATTTTGCATCGAGCCATTAATTTTTTTATTTGGGATTTACTCCTCTACATTGTATTAGTTACTATCACACTGATTAAGAAGGTGAAAACCTGCTTTTACAGACGTCATATGATTGTGATAACCCAAAGGAGTCTGAATCTCCTCGTTTCCAAGCTATACTCCGTTTAACAAGTGCACCGAGAAAGAGGTTTCCTGCTGATGTCAAAAGCTTTTCCCATGAATTGAATTCTAAAGGTGTACGTCCTTTCCCTTTTTGGAAGCCTAGAGGCGTAAGTAACCTGGAGGTACTGTAGTTGCTGTTTTTCTATATATATTTTTTGGATCTAGTCCAATGTGCTTTAGTGAGTTTCATTTTTCATAGGAACCTTTCTGTCTTATGTAGGAGATTTTGGTGGTTATTCGAGCAAAATTTGACAAAGCAAAGGAAGAAGTGAATTCTGATCTTGCTATATTTGCAGCAGACTTGGTTGGGATTCTTGAAAAAAATGCAGATAATCATCCTGAGTGGCAGGAAACTATTGAGGACCTATTGGTTTTGGCTCGACGTTGTGCAATAGCTTCACCTGGGGAGTTTTGGCTTCAGTGTGAAGGCATAGTCCAGGAACTTGATGATAGGCGCCAAGAATTTCCTCCTGGGATGCTGAAGCAGCTTCATACCAGAATGCTTTTCATTCTTACAAGGTGTACTAGGCTGTTGCAGTTTCACAAAGAGACTGGATTGGCTGAGGATGAACATGTTATTCACCTTCGCCAATCTAGAATCTTGCATTCTGCAGATAAATCGAAACCTCCAGGTTTGGTAAGGGATGTGAAAAATTCTGCAAGGGCTTCAAAACAAGCTTCAGCTAGGAAATCTTATAGTCAGGAGCAACATAATCGTACTATGCAACCTGGAAATGTGTTTTCATCTCAAGCTGATGACACCGTAAAGAATCTGGAGTCTCCCTCTAGTAGGAATAGGATGGCATCTTGGAAGAAGTTTTCATCTCCAGTAGGAAAAAGCACAAAAGAAGTTACTCCTTTGAAGGAGCAGGGTGATGACAAGGTTGAACATTTAAAAACTACAAGTTACAGGAGGGGAACTTCTGACGTTGATTTAACTTCTAAGCTGTCTGAGCCTCCAGCCAAAGATTCTCATAAACATTCATCCAAGCACCATCATAAAGTTTCTTGGGGTTATTGGGGAGATCAGCCAAATATATCTGATGAGAATTCAATGATTTGTCGTATTTGTGAGGAAGAGGTGCCAACTTCAAATGTGGAAGATCATTCAATAATTTGTACAATTGCTGACCGATGTGACCAAAAGGGACTAAGTGTCAATGAACGTCTTGCCCGCATTGCTGAAACCCTTGAAAAGATGTTAGAGTTGATGGGACAAAAGGACGTTCAACATATGGTTGGAAGTCCAGATGTTGCTAAAGTTTCAAATTCAAGTGTGACTGAAGAATCTGATGCTCTCTCTCCAAAACTTAGTGATTTGTCCCGTAGGGGCTCGGAAGACATGCTTGATTGTTTTCCTGAAGCTGAAAATTACGCTTTTATGGATGATTTGAAGGGTTTACCATCTATGTCATGTAAAACTCGATTTGTTCCAAAGTCTGATCAAGGAATGACCACGTCATCTGCTGGTAGTATGACACCTAGGTCTCCACTATTGACTCCAAGAACCAGTCAAATCGACTTGCTCTTAGCAGGCAAGGGTTCTTTCTCTGAGCAAGATGATCTACCCCAGGTATCTTTTCTGTCCCTCTCCCAGTTGTAATTTTCCTTTTCTCTCTTTCCACCCCTTATATGTGTGTGTTATTTTTGAGTATTAGAGGTGGGGAATGAGGGGGAGAGGACTGGGTTTGGTTTGGGTATCAAGATATTGAGAAGGATCGACGATTATCATCTCTCTTTAAAATTCTTTGAACATTTAGGGTTGCTTTGCCTATTCTCCATATAAGCTTTTCTTTACTTTAATAAATTAAGAGAGAAAGCTTCTAAATTTGCAAAGAGCTTGTTTTTAGGAGCCTGAAAACTACTTTAAGGTCCACTGTCTAATCAAGCCTAAGCTGTTTGTTGAGTTCTACAGTTATTAAAGACTAACACCACTATTATATCTTTCTAAGGCTCGGGGCTGTGATTAGGTAACATATGTGGGTGGCCATATTTATTATCTCTTAAAATAGAGACAAAAAAGAGGGAGAGAGGACATAACGCAATAAAATTTTGAAAAAAGTGTACGTGGGGGTTACTTTACTTTCACAAATTAGACACATTGGTAAACTTGCTTTAAATTGATGTACTTCAGTTACTTTACTTTGTATTTTTTGGACACTTTAGTTATTTTTTCCAATTTTGGTCATTTTAGTCATTGTTATTTTACATTTTCTCCCACTTTTTGGGACATTTTTCTTATTAAAATCCATTAGCCCTCTGCTAGTAAGGTTCTACTTAAGTTTTTCCCAAAAAATGACAAAAAAAAAAAGCAAAAGTGGTTGACGTTTTCAAAAAATGCAACAATAAGGTGATTAAAGTGCACAAGCTTTAAAGCTAGACGACTATTGTGCCCAATTTGTGAAACAGAGTGTCATGCTTCCCATCAAATTTTTGGGTTATAGATAAAATAGATTGCTTTGATATTGTATTTAGTTTATCAGTAAGGAGTCATATTAGGATTAAGGTTTTAGTGTCCCATTGTCCCATAAATATTGGGAGTACTCTTCTATTATTATTAAGGAGAATAAGAATGTCTTTTGTAGATTTCTCAACTATTAAATTTATTGGGTCCTTCTTTCTTCAATTTAAATTGTGTGCCACATTTGTGGAAGTAGAGTGATGTGAAATCCAAGGGGTGCCTTTCAACCCAAAAAAACAAGTAATATGAACCTCAAAGGACATGTCTTGAAATCTAACAACAAATTGGAATTATTGCCTAGAAAGCTAAAATGCATATTTGGAATAGGATTTGAATGCCATTAGGTTAGAAACCTATAAGTTCTTGATAAATTCACAAATTCTATGAAGAACTTTGGAAGCATAACCTTACATTAAGACAAAATTCATCCCTTATAGGCATATATAGGACTTGAACATAAAACTTTTCATATCATGTATCAATCTCAAAAGGGCAATTTTTCCAGATTTTTAGGCGCAGATTGTGAGCCCTGTTACGCCTAGTAATTGTCTGAATGGGAAAATTGTTTTTTTGCAAAGAATATAGCCGATTGAGTTAGCTTTCGAATGTACTTTGATTTGCCTAAATCGAATATCAGATGAGAAAGATATGACAAAAATAGCAACAGATGCTAAATAAAACTTCTAAATTGGGATTTCTTTCTAACCTGCTTGCGAGTTACTCTAGTCTATTTTGTAGCACATGGCCCAAACAACCCTTGCATGTAGATCACGCCCAAAACTTGTAATACATGTTGTGAGCTACGGCCAATCAGCCTACCAAGTGCTCCATAACCCAAATGCAACATCAATGGATATTTTGTGCTTCTTAATTCTCATCTTTCATCATTTCCTCAAAGATATTCCTCATCAAATCCGCACCGTAATGTTGTAAATAGCTTGCATGGTGTCCTCATGTCCTGGCAACAAAGAAACAACAAGACTAGGCAAAAATTCTTCAAGTTTGTTAGTTCTAAAATATGCCTCCTTGTAGAAAGGTACAATTATAGGCTAATTTGCATAAAAGCACTCTTGACATAACTCGCCACTGCATAAAAGCTGACTTGTTTCTTTTTGTTTCAATTGCTTTTTCTACTCTCTCTATGTATTCCCTCTTTTTTTCTCTCATCTCAATCATTTTGTTTCCAATCTCTTAATCACTTTTTCAAGAGCTCTCTCTCACTAGATCTTGGACTCTCACTCTCCTTTTTCATCACTCTCGTTTTTTAGTCACTCTTTTTTTAAATCACTCTTTTCCAGTCTCTTAAGAAAAAGTTTGAGATCTATTTTTTCTTGAACATCATCGGATGAGCTTTTAAATTTTTCTTGAGACATGTATAATAGTCTGCAAAACAAAGTTAGGAAACATCACAAGGACTACCTTGTTTCTCTTCAGAGATATCACTCACACTCTTGTTTACTCTCTTAATTTGGCTTTTTTTGATATTGATCTCACTCTCTTGCCCTTTTCCACTCTAAGTTTCTCTATAAAGTTCTTTAATGAATTCAATAAATCCTAATCAAGGTCAACTAGTAGTATTCAAGCCCTAATCAAGAAGTCAAAGTATTCAAACCAATACCAGACAGGCAAGAAAAACACAAATGGAAGACAAAAACTCCAAGGAAAAGACGATTAGATTTTTTTTTCAATAAAAAAGGCAAAGACTCAATTTGGCCAAAAAGTAAATAAATGTGGAAATAAGATTCAATGAAAAAGACTCAATTTGGAAAGAATTAAAAAGCACAAAATATGATTATGAAAAGAAATAAGGCACAAAGATATGATTATATAAAGACATCAAACTATTTACGGGAAGAATTTAAAGTCTCCAATTCAGTTACCAAAATTTGTTTCCCTTTCCTTATAATTTTTTTTTTTTGTATCAACCACCAAAATATTTTTTGTATAATTTAGAAGCAACCTTTTTTGTTTTTACTCTAAACTTCAATGCAATGGAAAGATGTAAGAATGGCTTGGACTCTAACAAATCAAAAGACAACCTTAATAGACAAACAATGAAAACAACAAGAGCTTTAGGAAACAACAAATGAAGCAAAACAACAACGAAACACAAAGGAACAAAACTAAGAGAACAAAAAAAAACGAAAAAAGATATATAAAATTGATTTTAGAACTGTGCTTTTGATACCAAATGATGTGAATTTCAAAGAACTAGCTTTGAAACCCACAGAAAACAAGTAATGTGAACCCCAAAGGACATGCCTTGAAACCTAACAACAAATTGGAATATGCGCCTAGAAAGCCAAAATGAAAGGTTTGAATGCCACAAGGTTAGAAACCTTGTTAAGTTCTTAGACACCACAGGTGAAAGCCTTGATAAGATTACAAGTTTTATGAAGAACCAAGAGAAGAAGCAAAACCTCACAAATTCTATTGATAATTTCTAAAATCTCTTCTACAAAATTTGTCCCTTATACTTAGCTAATAAAGTAAAAGCCTAGAATAATTTCCATATCATGTGTCTAGCTCAAAAAGGCAATTTTTCCAGATTTTTGGGCACAAATTGTGAGCACGGTTTTGCCTAGTAATCGTTCGAATTGGAAAAATTTTATTTTTGTAAGAATATAGGCTATTGAGTTAGCTTTTCAATGCAGTTTGATTCACCTCAATTAGATATCAGATTAAAAAGATATTGCAATAATAGTGACAGTTGCTCAATAAAACTTTCAAATTGAGATTTCTTTCAAACCTACTTGCAAGTTACTCTAGCCTCTCTTTTAGCACTCGCCCAAACAGCCCCTTGTAAGTAGATCATGCCCAAACACTTATAATACATCTTGTGAGCCATGGCCCAGTCAGCCTTCCAAGTTCTCTTCGTCTCAAACAGCCCTCTAAGTGCTCCACTGCCCAAATGCAACATTTAATGGATCTTTTGGTGCTTCTTGATTCCCATTGTAGAGGAGTGATAGCAAGGAATTATGGCTGTTATCATTTTCTTTTGTAAATGCAATATGCATAGTATTGTGTTCTGCGTCTTGTGGAGTATTAACCAGGAATTTTGGTTGATTATGTAATGTTAACTTAGTTGTTTATCATACCACTATAGTAGTATTATTCTTTAGAGAAATCTTATAATTTCTAGGTAGTCTGGAGGGCAAAATATTTTACGAGTCATCATCATAATTTTCTACTAAAGTTGATTAATGAATGCTGGTAAAGAGTTACTAGAGTTGATTAAAGAATGCTGGTAAAGAATACGTTTACTTTTATGCTCAGCCTCCAAGATTATTTATACATAACTTTAGTTCATAACTTTCTGACCAAAACTGTCTGGACTGGACATTCAGATGAACGAACTTGTTGATATTGCACGATGTGCAGCGAATATACCTGTGGATCGTGATGGCTCTGCATATCTGATAAATTGTCTTGAGGATTTGAGAGTTATTATTGATCGCAGAAAGTTTGATTCATTTACAGTGGAGACTTTTGGTGCTCGCATAGAGAAGCTGATCCGGTGAGTACTTTTATTGTTTCCTGTGTTGCATGATTTGCAACTTGAAGGTTTAAACCAGGGACTTCAATATTTTTCCTTGTACTATAACTTATTTCTCCAACTTGTTTCGCTTGAAAATATTTATTGTGATTTTCTCTCAATTTAATTTTTAGGATAAATTTTTTATGCAATATGATAAGTTGTGTTTCTTTAGGGAGAAGTATTTGCAGCTTTGTGAGCTAGTTGATGACGAGAACGTTGATATAGCTAGTGCAGTAATTTATGAGGAGCCTCCTTTGGAAGATGATGTAGTTCGTAGTTTGAGAACAAGTCCTATACATTCTTCAAAGGATCGTACTACCATAGATGACTTTGAAATTATAAAGCCAATCAGCCGTGGGGCATTTGGACGGGTTTTCTTGGCTAAAAAGAGAACGACAGGAGATCTTTTTGCTATAAAGGTATCCATAATGATGTATCCTATACATGCTGCATCAGCTGGGATTATGATTTCATGATTATACTCTTTGCTCGGTTATAATACTATTTTGTCACTTGCTTTGTCTTATTTAGGGTGCTTCTCTCTCCCTCCTTAACTGTGTTATGCTAAAAAATTATCTTGATGTTGAATAAACAATATAATTAGTAATGAGTAACATAAAACTTGCAAACTTTTCTTCTTATAATTGAAATTATTACATGGGTAATAGGAAAGGTCAATACGGCGATATTTTACAACTTCCTAAACAATTTCCAATATCTAAGAGATTGATTCAATAAAGAAATGATATCAAACTTCCTGAATAAAATGTATCATGGAATTCAGGTACTCTAAGATGCTGTCGAATTTTATACAAATAACATAATATTTATATTTACTGCTCTTTTTACTTGCCTACGAGGCCAAATAACATAATAGTTATATTTATTGTCATTTTTACTTGCCTACAAGGCTATGACATAGGAGAGAGACAGAAAAGAAATAGGGAGAGAGAAAAAGGGAATTTTAGAGTATAATAGAACTTAGAGTAAGACAGATGAAGTTTTTGGAAAAACGCAGTAGTCCAACTATTAATCTTAAATTGATAATAGTGTTGCAAAATACACAAGCATGAATCTATTTATTGGGCATTGAAAATAACAGGCCTACTCCTAATCTAATCAGGATGTAATTTAAATTAAAAGACACCAATTCCAAAAATGATAGAAATTTAATTATACCGCATCAAAATATTCTGAATTCCATATCCTATCCTGCATCAGTTTGCAAGCAACGTTTTCAATTGCTTATGAAAAGGCCACTTATTCATAATATTTGTTGTTTATTAGTAGTTAGTAATCTACTGAGCTTCCAGTAGCTCTTTTTTTTTCCTTCATATTCTACTGGTTACATCAAAGAAGCATAGATCATACATGTTCTTAGCAGTCAACATGAAGTTTGGGTTTTGTTCGGATGTTTCCCCTCTACTTCCATTTCAAATCTGTTTGTCCAATTGGAGCTTCTTTTGTACGGACCACTTTTGTTTTCCTTGCTGTATTCCTATTATATTATTAAGTCAAATTTCATGTAGGGAATTCGTCTTAACAGGCATGCACTTTTTGTTGAATTGAAACAGGTTCTTAAAAAGGCTGACATGATTCGTAAAAATGCTGTTGAGAGTATATTAGCAGAGCGTGACATTTTGATTTCAGTCCGCAATCCTTTTGTGGTGAGCAGGTCTAGCTAGTAAACTGTTTTGCCAATCTATTGAGAAGGAAAATATTAGCATTCTAACATGTGTACTGTATCAGGTTCGCTTCTTCTATTCATTTACTTGTCGTGAAAACTTATACCTTGTCATGGAGTATTTGAATGGGGGAGATTTGTATTCATTATTGAGAAATTTAGGCTGCTTGGATGAAGATGTTGCTCGTGTATATATAGCAGAAGTGGTAAATACTTGATCCTTTGGAGATTCTTTAAGTGCTTACTTGTGGTGTAACTGTATAATTGATAGCTGTTTCTCTTCGAGTCAGGTGCTTGCTTTGGAGTACCTACATTCACTTAATGTGGTTCACCGTGATTTGAAGCCAGATAATTTGTTAATTGCCCATGATGGTCACATTAAGGTAAACATGTATATATGTTTTTAAATGTTCTTTTTGAGTAGGCTCATGAAGTAGGAAGTTGCCAAAGTATTGCAAGAGACATTTGATAAGTAGGTCCTCTGAATTGGCTTGATAAAGTAAGGGTCACTGTAAATCTTACTTTGAATTTCTCAAAATGTCTTAATTTAGCATATAGCAAGTAAGGGTCTTTTCCGTAGAAAATTTTGGAAACCAATTCCTATCTACAAAATTGGGGTGTTTGTTGTTGCAAAAAGAAAATTTAAAACTACTTACCAAAAACAGTAAAATAAGAATAATACTAAAAGATTACGATAAAGATATGGATGAAAGGTAATTGTGGGATCATTCTCCACCACTAGCATGTATTGCAAATCAAGAAAAGCATATCCTAATTTCCTATTCTCTGATTATACCAACTTAGAGAAATTTATAAGCGTGAAAGTCCCTACCTCTTCTTACTTAGTCGTTGCATTAAACAAGCTCTTAGCTGAATCTCTTTCTAATAGAAACCTAAAACTAGCTCTCTAAATTTAATCTATCAGAAACATTTAATTCCAAAAAGCAAATTAGATAAGGTTAAGTTCATAAGCTCGGTTTAATTATCTTGAGTGCTAATTCTCATTGCAAAGAAATTTATCACAAGTTATTTTAATTGATCAAGTAATTACAAACCCAATCAACTAAATCGATTAATTATGAACTAACCTAATCATTCATTTGTACACTTACATAGTCAAGAAAATTCATAGGAATATTGAATCAGAGAATCAAACACATAATCAAGAAGAATATAGCAGATTTTATTAATAACTGCAATTCATGTCTAGGGCTTTGAAATCACCCACAATTTAAAAGAAACTTAGCTATAAGAACAACATAATCAAATTATTAGTCATGAAACCATTAAAAGAAAGGAGAAGTAAGCTTAAGACTATTGTCATTTATAACTGATCTCCAATTCTCTCAATTGCCTTGAATCCTTTTCTTGCCTCCAGCTACAGCCAAAATTATCTCTTCCTTTTGATAATTAATTCTCATTAAATATATGTAGTGCTAGGTTTTGATGGGGACAAGTGGGATTAAAAATTCTGAAAACTAGTCGTTGAACTGGAAATTTGTATCGCGGGCTGCAGTGCACTTTTTTCCATGCCGCGGTGCGCAATAAATTTTGTGCCTCATAGAGGAGTCTGCCATGGCGTACAATATTTCATGCCGTAACGTGCGTAATGTTTTCTAGATTACATCGTGAAACCGAGAGGAATGTGCTGCAGTGCACTTTATTTCATGCAGCAGTGTGCTTGCAATTCTTCAATTGTTGCACTTTAACCGCTCAATGCATTTTATGTTAATATTTTGCAATCAAGTCCTTCATGTTTGAAAATTATGCCCCCAAGGTGCAGATTCTTTTGGTTCTTGTCATTTGTATTTTTTAACGACTAAAATACATCAAAGCATACTCTGTGTCCGAAAATTCAATTTATAAAATAATTAGTAAAAATGCAACATTAAAACTTAATTCAACCAATTAATTCTAATAAAGCACAAAGTATCTGTGCTTTTCAAGCACTTATCAGTCACTTTTGAGAAGTCTTTTTTTTCCTATTAAATACACGCAGACACATCTATGGAATTGAAACACCAAACTCATACACTTGAAATGGAGTGTTATTTTACTTTGGCTACAACCCATGGGCTCAGTTGTGGGCAGTTGCGATTTAGTTGTTCTAGTCTTGTTTGAGATCTTTGGTGTTGTTTAATCTTATTCTTTAAAAACATGTGTTTTTGAGTTTGTTTATGAAAATGGGGTCAGACAAAGACGAAATTAACTCTTCCATCCATATCTAATGTTTTGATCATGTGCTTGTCACATGACATCATCTAACATAACATTTCAACTATCCACCATTTTTTTTTTGTTGCCTCAAATGAGTTTTTTCATATTTTTTTTAAGGTTATTTTACATCCACCATTTAGTCACATTTATCCACATTTTTATATTTAAACGAGTAAATAGTATTTAATTATTTTAATTCCATAACTATATTTAATGTATTTGGACAATGTTTTAAAAGCTTGTTCTATCTCAATGCACATCCCTTTAATTAAGGTGAAGTGTAAGCCTTGACAAATTATCACAAAATAGTATCATAATAACCTCACATAATTCATAATATAGCAATTCAACAACTACTAAAATATTTAAACACGAAAAAATTGAGATCCATAAAAAGTTAATTAAAAAAGACATTAAGATATCTCGTGTTTAGAAAAAAATTTGGTAGCTACCAACTCCTCAACAAGCAAATTACAAAAAAGAAAAGAAAAAAAAAAGAAGAGAAACCAAGGAAGAAAAAAGAGGAAAAAAAGGAGAAGCATCTAACAAAAAATAAAAAAGAAACAAGAAGAGAAATATCAGTAAAGAACATTCTTATTTGTGTTTATGGAAAACTGCTTATTGTAAAGAACAAGAGGTTGTTGGCTGAAGACAAGACCATAGCAGAAGAAGAGGAAGAAAATAGTTACTTAGATGTTCCACCGTAAAAACTAGATTTATTTTCACTTCCAATTTCACTTTGTTGATGATTTTTTGGTTTTTTCCGCTTCTATGTTACTTGCATGAGTCGAAATATCAATGGACTTTATCTAAGAATCCAAGTGAAGTTTTAATTTTGCATTCAAGCTCACAATTTTTTTTTTTTATGGTATGAAATAAAGGCTATATACCTCAATAGTCTTACGACATATTTGGTGCATTGTTTTTGATAGGTTAAATATAGTCGTATTGGACTTAATTGTATTGAATTATATAATAATTAGTCTGTACAGTATTTTGTAAAAAGCTGTATAATATAGTAATATCAAATTCATTATATATATTTTACTAAAATAATTTATATTTAAAATTATTTTTTATTATAAAATTTATTTAAATTAATATTTAATTCATTTAATATTTTTACTACATTTTTAAAATAAAAAAAATATTATTTATAATTTGAGATAAAAAAAAAGTTAAGACATAGGTTGATTGTCCAGTACGATTTAGACCCGTACTTCCTAGTTATACAAAATTTTTACATAATCTTACTATTTATATACTGTACGATACGGTTTGATTTTATAGGCAAACGCATGACTATATAAATTATAGTCATAATATTTAATATGGTGTAATAAATATGCCGTTAGTGCATAGTATAAAAGGCTAAACTTTAACTACAAAATGTGTAATTTTTTTAGCCCCTAAATAGAGGCTAAATGCCTCAATAGTCTTTAGTGCATAGTATGAAAAGCAAAGCTTCAACAACAAAAGACAATTTTTTCAGCCACAAAGCTGTCTAGCTGAAATCAAGCCTTGATGGGGGTCTTGTGGCTAGCCTATGTAGATATACTAAACAAAAATGTAAATTGAATGGTTGGACAATAAGAAAATAAAAATGGAACATAAGACCCAGCTATTAATATGAAAATATCTAAATTTTATACTTGTTTTTCTTCATGGATTAAACACATCATTGACGATTATGTACATGTAGATGTCCTTTCCATTTTAATTCTCAATTGAATATTTGGGTATTTGTTTTTGTTCAATAAAATACAAAAGCATGTTATTTTCAAAGCAAATAATAGTTCGTGGGTTGGATTTGACAATTACCCCAAATTGTTTTGTATGTTTTCATTCTAGTCTCACTTTGGAATTTATTAATGTAACGCTAATTTAATTGATAATACAATGATGTGATTATAAATTTTAAGTCTGATCGAAATAAATTGTTTAAATTAATTATATTGCAACATCTTTTTTATTATTTTTCATTTTTAATTACTTATCCACGTAACTAAGGGTAGTTTAGGTTTTTTTATTTTAATTTACTATAGAAATTAGAATGGAAGGATATAGAGGTATCAAATGAGTTGAGTTGGTTCAGCTCGTTTAGGTTTAGCACTAAATGTGAGTTATAGCTCAATTTAGCTAATCTAAAATTATGTGAGCCAAGCTCAATTTACCTGACTTTTAAATGAGTTGAGCTGACTCATTTACTCTTCTATAAAATAAAACAAAAATTTAAAAATATTTATAATTTTGTTTATAAACAAAAATTATAGTATAAATATTAAATATTATATTTTTATTATATTTTTGTAAAAAAAGAAAATAAGATGTCTATTTTAATTGTAATATTCCATAATAACATTATTGTAATTATAAAAATGTTATCATTGATAAATGTATTTTGTTAAATAAGTTCATTAACTGCTCGTTAGGTTAGCTAGACTTTTTCAGCTCATGAGCTCGTTGGATTGACTTAAGCTGCTCATTTGACACCACTAGGTAGATAATTGTGATAAAACAGTCGATTCATCGTAATATTTTTCTCTAATTAAAATTGTGGAGTAATTTATAATTGAGTGATTTTTTTCCAATTAAAAATTGCATAGTTACATATATACCCATACAAATATAAGCACATGTTTCATTATGTTTAACGAAAAGTTAATTGATTGCCACTTTTTGGCCCCTTTAAAACCAAAAATACTTAAAAATGCATTTTTTGATTTGATGACTAAAAACCATAATCTAAACAAAGGGGCCTGCAAGTCTAATTACACATAAAATAGAATAAATGTATGGAAAGCTTGTATTATTTCCTTACCCTTAATCGGGTATTTATACACAAATACATGTTCTAATTATGGTGAGACAATAAATGCTAAATGTTCATAGAATAATATATAAACAATTTAGCACTCCTCCTCAAGTTAGAGTATAGATATCACACATACCCAACTTGGATAGTGAAATATGAAAGGATCTTCCTACAACACCATGAGTCATAATATCAGCTAATTGATTAATACTCTTAATGTATAGAATTCTAATACATAAACATCCAGATTGTCTTTGTTATAGTTTCTATCAAGTTCAATGTACTTAGTTTGATCATGTTGTATTTGATTATTAGTAATTTTAATTGCTGCAGTGTTATCACCACATAATAAGGTCATTAGACTCTTTTAGACCAAAACCAAGTTCAATAGAATCTTTAACCAAACAAGTTTTGTAATATCATGGTGAAGAGAGCGATACTCAACTACTATACTAGACAATGATACCACGGTATGTTTCTTTATGTTTGTTACTCCTCTAACTTACCAAATTTTCTCCAATAAATATAAGGTACCTTGAAGTAGATTTTCTCTCCATATTTGAATATGCAAAGTCAAATTCAGTATAACCCATGACGTCCAAGTATCCATGTTTTGAGAACAAAATTTCTTTGCTTGCAAAGGACTTTAAATAGGCCAAGATTCAGTTCACAGCATCTATGTGTCGCTCATTAGGATTATGCATTAATTGACTTATCACACTAATAGCATAGGATAAATCAAGTCGAATATGAGTCGTATAAATCAATTTTTCTACCTATAATATCTCTCCTTGTTTGTTGGAATTTGATCAGGATACACAATCAAATTATGATTCACCTCAATAGATGTGTTTGCAGGGACGAATTTCCAGTTTCAGCCAATAGATCTAAGGTATACTTCTATTGAGATAGGAAGTCCTTGTTTAGATCTAGAGACTTCAATACATAAGAAGTATTTCAAATTTCTTAGATCCTTCATTTCAAATTCCTTTACCAAGTAACTACGTAATTGTTCTTTCTCACTAGTATTACTATCAGTAACAATTATGTCATCAACATATACCAAAAGTAAGGTAATATTATCACCATTCTTTTTATAGAAAACATTGTGATCTACTTTGGTTTGTTTAAAATCGTATTTCTTTATTGAGCGGCTCAACCTGTCAAATTATACTCTGGGCGACTGTTGTAGCCCTTATAAAGCATTATTCAACTTGCACACCTTTCTTCCTTCAGTTGAGAAACCCGGAGGAGGGTTTATATACACTTCAATTAATTCTCCATGGGAAACTCCATAGGGAAATGCGTTCTTGACATTGAACAGAAGTAGTGGCCAGTGTAGATTCACTCCAATAGAAAGTATAACTCGAATAATATTTATATTGGCTACTGAAACAAATGTCTCCTGATAGTCAATACCATAAGTTTGGGCATATCCCTTAATCACTATTTTGGCCTTATTCCTCTCCTATGTCCCATCTGAATGAAACTTGACAGTAAATATCCACTTGGATCCCACAGTCTTCTTGTCTTTAGGTAAGTCAGCCAACTCCTAAGTACAGTTTTTCTGGAGGGCATTCATTTCACCTACCATGACAACTTTTCACTTAGGATTTTCAGGGCTTCCTAAAAATGATTAGGAATAGACTCAAAAGAAATTTGATGGGCAAAAGCTAAGTGAGTTTTAGATTAGCGGTGCTAAGAAACAAAGTCAGAAATTAGATAAACATTATTAGATGAAGGCTTAGAAAAGCCCAACCTATTAGGTTGTTTACGATCTTGAAGAGGATACCTCCTATCTTGATCTATGTTACTTGGACTCGAAAAAAAGAGTCGAATATGGGTATGTGTCCAGAGGTCGGATTCGCTAATTTATTAAATTTTAAGACACAGGAACACATGTAATAAGTATCCGATTTTTGGACATAGGTACGGAGACATAACAAATTACACAAGCTATTATATATATTAAGTCTATTGTGTCATATATATATATATATATATATATATTTTATTAATTTTTGTCTTGCTTCTTTCATTAAATAATTTTTTTTTAAATTTGTAAAAGATATATCAATTGCTAAAAACCCACAGTGTCTAGAAATGAATGAGCCAAAAAAAAGTTTAACTATCTAAAAGCTTATATATTAACATTTTATTTTCAAAAGCTCGTATTGCTTTAAATTTTAATAACAAACCAAAAAGTCTAGTTTGTTGCCCTAGTTTTCTCCCCCCTAACTATGTATAGCAGCTGCCAACCGCTTCTTCAATAGCTTTAGCATATTTCATATCCTCTCTCTTCAACAGATTTCGTATCCTTTGTCGTCTTCACTTTTCATGCTCCCTTGCCGATTGCGATCATGGCCAACAATTAACGCGTCTGCTGAAATTTTGCCGAGTTTGACACGTATTTTGTACCGGTGTCGGCGTCGTGTCGCGTCGACATGGGTGTGGTGGAGGAAAGTGTCGCATCTAAGTAATGTAGATCTTGATCACTAATTAAAGGATCCAAGATAGTAGGTGCTGACACTACAGGATCAGTTGACTCGATAGAAGTAAAAATAGTAGGAAGTAAATGAGAGACTTGTATCTTAGAATTAATCTTGGAAGAATTTGAAGGCATGGTATTATCATTATCGGAAGAATAATTTGAAGGCATGATATTATCATTAAGAGGAGCATCTGTGTCATCATTAGCGGATGGGGGAATATCAATAATATCATTATTTCTTCTACTAAAGTTCCAGTAAAACATGAGGTGGCCTAGCTAGTCTTTTTTTTTTTTTTTTTCAAGTTCGGGTTCAAGTTCTACTAAAGGAGAAGATGGCTCAAGAGGAGCAATAACACTTTCTAAAGAATCCTCCTCCTTTCTAGAAATCTATCACTTCTTTTCTTCTAACCATTGCTTCTCCTCTTCCTTATTGTTGATCTCCCTTGAAGAGGAGTTAGAGAAACCTCTTCGAAAAAATAAGACTCTTGTTCACAAAACCGAACATCCATAGACACATAATACTTACTTATAGGTGGGTGAAAACATTTATACCCCTTCTATGTATTGGAGTAATTAAGAAAGACACACTTAAGAGCATGTGGGTCAAATTTATCTCTATGAAGTGCGTGTACACGAACGTAACACCCACAACCAAAAATTTTAGTACACATATTTAAGTGCAAAAAGGTATAGAGTGAAAAAGAGATAATTTTTCAATGGAGTATGATAGTCGATAATATGGGCAGGCATTCAATTAATAAAAAATGGGAGTCATGACAGCCTCAGCCCAGAAACTTTAAGGAACTCGGATAGTGAAGAATAAGGCATGTGCTATCTCAAGAAGATGACAATTTTTACGCTCTGCTATGCCATTGTCTGGTGGAGAATGCCATGGGTTTAGAAAAAATTGGTAAGTGACTAATTTACAAACTCAACCATTATTAGAGTGAAAAACCTTAAAACTAGTGCAATTATCAATAAAGAAAACAAAATATTTATGACCAGAAGTAGTAGGAGTAGAGAAAGGAGTCCCACACATTGGTATAAATACATGCATAAGGAGTAAAACTTTTATGAGTACTAATTTTCAAAGGAACACAATGGTTCTTAGCAAAAATGCATTGTTCACATATCAAGGTATAAACATAAATATTAGAAAATAATTTAGGAAATAAATGTTCTAAATAAGGAAAGGATGGATGTCTTGAACGACTATACCATAACATAATTCAAGCTTTCTCAATATCTCTATCTGCTTGAAAAACACAACTATGATTGTCAACCCCGTTGCTCAAGTAGTAAAGAACTCTCTCCCTACCAGTGCCAATTATCATCTTTGTTTGATTTTCCTAAAATACACAATGAGTAGAATAAAATGTTATATAACAATCAAGATTTTTTGTAAATTGACTAATTGACAAGAGTTTATTTTTAAGAGTCGGTGCAAATAAAATAGAAGACATGAAAAAAGTAGGTGAAAGTGAGACATTGCTGGCTCCTAAAATTGGCATTGGTGTCCCATTGACAACCTGTTTAGACTTAATAGAAGATGATGTTAGAAAATTAAGAATTGAGGGATTACTAGTCATATGGTCAGTAGCCCCTGAATCAATAAGCCAAGTGTCAGAAGGAGAGGAAATAAATACTGGTCTAGAATTACCTTCTTGAGTAGTTACTCGAGAAACTTGAGAAGCAGAAGATGAAGAATTGGCGACAATAGCAAGTGGAGGAGATTTCTTTTTTTCTTTCAGCTTGCTTAAGTTTGTACCACTCTGGATAGCTATACTTCTTCCAAAAAAGATTAACGGTGTGCCTAGTATTATTGTAGTAGGTGCAAAATCGAGAACTAGAGTTTGAAGGAAAGTCTTAGTGTAGGCGACTTCTTTAAATAATGGCGGCAGATGACTCAAGATGGTCCTTAGTACCCATGGTGGTTTGTCTCTATATTTCATGGAAAACTTGAGAATATACTTCCACTAGACTTGGCAAAGGAGAAGTAGCCAACATCAGACTACTAACTTGATCCAACCTAGTAAGGAAAATATAAACTCAGTCCTCAGCTGTACGTTTTCTCAAATTTCAATGTCAGTGGCACATGTCATATCATTAAGTCTACAGTAATCTAACTCCATGAAAATAGAGTTTAATTTGTTATAATACTTGGAGATCACCTTGATGAGGTTGAAAGGACTTCATCAACTCATACACTTGTGAAGAGTCATAAAATTCAAGATAGCTTTTTCTCACTGCATCCCAATTTTTCTCATTGCATCCCAAACTTCTGTGGAAATCCCGAATAATTAGGAAATCAGTTAGGATTTATTAGTTAGAGAATATTTTGTTTTAAATCTTTTTTCTGTTATTTTCTGATTTATTTATTTTTATTTCTGATTTACTTTTGATTTAGTGGTTGTACTATATATACACCCTTATTGTGTACATACGAGATATAAGAGATTAATAAAACAACTACAGAGTTATCAATCCATAACCAATCCATATGGTATCAGAGCCAGAACTATGATGGATACTGGCGAATCTGTTTCATCTGATAACAACGCCAGAGAAGCAGCAACCAGACCTAGAATGAGTCCTTCAGGGCTCGATAGCTCTCCAATTCAACTTACAGTTGAAAAATTTGACGGAAAAAATTATCGAGAATGGGCGCAATCCATCAAGCTGGTCATGGATGGCAAAGGAAAATTAGGGTATCTTACCGGAGATATAAGCGAACCCAGCCCAAGAGATATCACAGCCCATCGGACTTGGAAATCAGAGAACTCCATGGTAACGGCGTGGCTCGTCCAATCCATGCAGCCAGCTCTCGGAAAAACGTTTATGTTCTTACCCACGGCAAAGGATGTGTGGGAGGCTGTTCGGGAAACCTATTCAGACACAGAAAATTACTCCCAAATCTTTGAATTAAAAACACGATTGTGGAATTTAAAACAGGGAACCAGAGAAGTTACCGAATATTACATGGAAATGTTGAACATATGGCAAGAGCTGGATTTAAGCCTTGAGGAGAGCTGGGCTTGTACCACCGATAGTGTACAACACAAGAAGAGGATCGAAAGTGAAAGAGTGTTTGAGTTTTTGGCTGGATTAAACAAGGATTTGGATGACGTAAAAGGGAGAGTCTTAAGCCGTCGGCCTCTCCCATCTACCCGAGAGGTGTTCGCCGAGGTGCGACGAGAAGAACGCCGGCGAGGAGTAATGTTACACGGCGGCGACGGCGCTGGGGAGAGCTCGGCTCTTGCTGTGCGACGAAGGAGCGACGATGAATGGGTGAGAAGGAGAAGTGGCGAGCTGATCGGGCCGAAGGAATATAAGGGCCTTGCTGGGCTAGGGTCAGATTTCCATGGGCTCGGGTCAGGGCCTGGAAATAAAATTTTCAATCCAGCCCATGAGGAATCATATTCACTTAATGGGCCCGAAATTTCTGGACTTTCTTCTCGTGGGCCTCAATCTGGGACAGGCCCAAACCAAATGAAACGACGACCTTGGTGTGAACATTGCCGGAAAAATGGACATACAAAGGATACGTGTTGTGAGATACACGGAAAGCCACCAGACTGGAAACCAAGGCAGAACTCCAGAACTCAAGGGTATCAAGTCTCTACCAGTTAGAATGAAAACGACAAAATGTCCAATTCAACATTTAATCCTGAGCAGCTTCAACAAATTTATCACCTATTTTCCAAATTCCAAACACCTGGTCAGTCTTCTACCTATGTTCCTTCTGGCTCGCTAGCACATAAAGGTAATTTTTTAACAGTATTACTTTCAAAAACGAATACCCCTTGGATTATTGACTCTGGGGCATCAGATCATATGACAGACAATCATGAACTTTTTTCCTCATATGTACCTTGTGCCGGTAACTTAAAAGTAAGAATTGCAGATGGCACCCTTTCTCCAATTGCCGGAAAAGGGAATATTAAAATTTCTGAATTTATTACCCTTGAGTCCGTTCTTCATGTGCCAAAATTATCTTGAAATTTATTATCTGTCAGTAAATTAACCGCTCACACAAACTGCTCTGCTAAATTTATTTCTTCATCTTGTATTTTTCAGGACCTATCATCGGGGAAGACGATTGGCAGTGCTAGAGAGAGTGACGGACTTTACTACTTTGAAGCAAACAATGTGAAACGTGTGAACTTGCAAAACATCATCGTACATCTTTTTCAAAATCCAAATACACACCTTCAAAACCATTCACCTTAATCCATAGTGATTTATGGGGCCCATCTCGGCACCTAAGTCGCACTCATGCTAAATGGTTTATCACTTTCATTGATGATCATACTCGTGTATGTTGGGTATATTTATTGAAAGATAAAACTGAGGTTCGAACTGTGTTTATTAATTTCCATTCCATGATATACACACAATTCCAAACACAAATTCAAATTTTGCGTACTGATAACGGTACGGAGTATGTTAACCGCTCTCTTAAAGATTATCTTCAAACCCATGGAATCATTCACCAAATCTCTTGTGTGTATACTCCACAACAAAATGGAGTAGCCGAACGGAAAAATAGACATCTTTTAGATGTGGCTCGAGCACTCATGTTTACAACCAATGTGCCAAAAATGTTTTGGGGCGATGCCATTTTGACATCTGCCTTTCTTATAAACAGAATGCCCAGTCGTGTTCTATCCTATGAAACACCCGTTGGGAAACTGAAACATTGTTTCCCAACTTCTCGCCTTATGTCAGATATTCCATTTAAGATCTTTGGTTGTACAGCATTTGTACACGTTCATCCCCACGACCGTGGAAAACTGGACCCACGAGCTCTCAAATGTGTTTTTATTGGCTACTCTCCTACTCAAAAAGGCTACCGATGTTATGACCCTGCCACCAAAACTGTCCTTACTAGCCTTGATGTCACCTTTTTTGAGACCACACCCTATTATCCCTCCAAAACTCCTCTTCAGGGGGAGAATATGAACTCTGAAGATCAGTTTTTCTTGTTTGACCTTTCATTTCCTGGTACCTCCTTACCAAGTACAATCTCTACAAATCACCCAGAACCTGTTACACCAAGCCATCCTACTGTGCCATCTACGGAAACCCATTTAAACTCAGGAGGAGACGCAGAGTTACAAGTAGATAAGGAGATATTTGTTTACTCAAGGAGGCCAAAATCAAAGTACAAATGGAAACTCACTCTTGACACACTACAAGAGTCCAACCCGGTGATGGATCCTACCTTTGAGACTCCTTTGAATCCAGGTAACTCTAATTCCTTTGATGATTTGCCTTTGCCTATTGCACTCAGAAAACAACCTCGGTCTTGTACTCTTCACCCTTTATCTAAGTTTGTATCGTACAATGCTTTATCTCCCACATTCCGTGCTTTCACTACTAACCTTGACAGGATAGTAATTCCAAAAAATATTGATGAGGCTTGGAAAATCCTTGAGTGGAGGAATGCAGTAATGGAAGAATTACGGGCTTTAGAAAAAAACAAAACTTGGGATATAGTGGAGTTACCCAAAGGAAAGAAACCAGTTGGGTGCAAGTGGGTTTTTACTGTAAAGTATAAAGCCGATGGAACTGTTGAACGTTACAAAGCTCGTCTAGTTGCTAAAGGGTTCACTCAGACTTATGGAATCGACTACACCGAGACATTTGCTCCGGTTGCAAAGCTGAACACTGTTAGAGTATTACTGTCATTAGCAGCAAACTTGGAGTGGACTCTCCAACAGTTAGACATAAAAAATGCCTTCCTTGACGGAGTATTAGACGAGGAAATTTTTATGAAATTACCTCCAGGATTTTGTGAAGATAGTCCAAATGCGGCATGCAAACTAAACAAGTCTCTCTACGGACTTAAGCAGTCACCACGGGCTTGGTTTGACAGATTTGCAAAGGTAATCAAGAGTCAAGGTTATCAACAGGGTCAATCAGACCACACAATGTTTTTTAAACACTCATCAGACGGTTTAAAAACAATTCTGATTGTCTATGTAGATGATATAATACTAACAGGAGATAATTTGCCCGAGATTGAAAGACTAAAAAATGTCCTTGCCACAGAGTTTGAAGTCAGAGACTTAGGACAAATGCGGTACTTCTTAGGAATGGAAATTGCAAGATCAAAAAAGGGAATTAGTGTCTCACAACGGAAATATGTTCTAGATCTCCTGACCGAAACTGGTATGCTTGGGAGCAAACCAAGCGACACTCCTATTGAAACAGGGAAGAAAATGGAACAGGGTGAAGAATCAGTTGACAAAGAAAGATACCAGAGACTGGTCGGAAGATTAATCTATCTATCACATACAAGACCTAACATTGCATTTGCGGTAAGTGTAGTAAGTCAACATATGCACTCTCCGAAAGAAAGTCACTTAGAAGCAGTATATAGAATTCTGAGATATCTTAAAGGCTCTCCTGGAAAAGGCCTCTTCTTCAAGAAAACAGATCAAAGAAGAACAGAAATTTTCTCAGACGCTGATTGGGCTGGTTCAATTGAAGATAGAAAATCCACTACTGGGTACTGTACCTTTGTATGGGGGAACCTAGTTACATGAAGGAGTAAAAAGCAAAACGTAGTAGCTAGAAGTAGTGCTGAAGCAAAATTTAGAGCAGTTGCACAAGGAATTTGTGAAGGACTATGGTTGAAGAAACTTCTAGAAGAACTACGAGTAGAGGCTGAGGTTCCACTCAAAGTTTATTGTGATAATAAAGCAGCAATCAATATCTCTCTTAACCCAGTCCAACATGATCGGACTAAACACATTGAAGTTGATAGACATTTTATCAAAGAGAAAGTTGAGAATGGTATTATCTGTATGACGTACATTCCTACACAAGAACAAACCGCAGATATCTTCACCAAAGGGCTTCCGCGTCAGAGTTTCGATGATTTCATAAACAAGTTGGACATGATTGATATCTATGAACCAACTTGAGGGGGAGTGTGGAAATCCCGAATAATTAGGAAATCAGTTAGGATTTATTAGTTAGAGAATATTTTGTTTTAAATCTTTTTTCTGTTATTTTCTGATTTATTTATTTTTATTTCTGATTTACTTTTGATTTAGTGGTTGTACTATATATACACCCTTATTGTGTACATACGAGATATAAGAGATTAATAAAACAACTACAGAGTTATCAATCCATAACCAATCCATAACTTCTTTTGCTGTTCCACTGGACAAAATGAAACACCAACTTATCAATCATAGAGTTGATGAGCCAAGATTTAACTAGAGTATCATCGGCTTCCCGTTCATCATATATGGGATCATTTTCATTTGGAGCACATTTTCTTCCAGTAAAATAACCTTTCTTTTTCCTACCAGCAATATGAATCTCCAAAATTTTAGACCAAATATGATAATTTGTACCATCCAATTTAATATTAATTGGAGTGGATCCATCATGTATGGCGGTAGTAGAAATTATTTTTCTGTCAGATAGTGATTCGATTACAGAGGGGAATTCTTATTAATAGACATGATCGAAAAGCAGCCAATAATAAACAAATTTAGAAAAAACTTCCTGATCTTGAGAACAAATCTAGCAGATTAACCCAGAATAATCACAGCAAATCAGCCCAAAAAAAGAGATCAGCCCAAATATAACCAGAACAGATTAGCAAAAAGGGTAAAACAATCTGCGACCAAAACTGAAAAATTCACATACACAGGTGGGGGGTTGGGGATTCTGACAAACGGCGAGGGACTGAGGATAGAAACTTCAGGCTTGACAGACGACGCTGGAAGAAGGGTCGACGGTGGCGCTGGAAGTTTGATGGTGTGGGATCTCTGTTATGAACTCAAAAAATATAGTGAGAAACAGAGAATTGTAATTAAAGGCACAAGTATTCAACGTCAAAAACTAGCATTAGGAAAGCAATACAGGTCTCAAGCTATTCAAGAGGCTTGATTCTCTTCAAAAGAAATCAATCACACAAAATACATGTCCACCCTTGCTCCTTTTCACTCATTATATCACTCCACTCCTGTGTAGGTTCTCTAACAGAATCCTATGTGGCCACTACCTCCCAAAATATAACAAACACAAGCATAACAAACTTTCACTAAAAACAAACATATAAAATAACATTATTGAAAATAGAAATAACAACTTATCTGAAAGGCACCAACAACTCTTATTTTCTGCGTATGTAAGTGAAACGTATTGGAGGTCTAACATTACCCCCCTTCCAAACTCTCACCTTGTCCTTAAGGTGGAAAGCAGGAAACTGCTCCTGTATAGTATAAATTTCCTTCCATGTAGCCTCAAATTCGGAAAGGTCCTTCCACTTGATTAGCACCTCCATTATATTGTTCTGTCCCTGAAACTTAGGGCGCATCCCCAACACAGTTTCTGGTTCCACCAATAACTCCAACTCTGGGGTAAGTTGTGTAGGTAACACCAGAGAAGAGTATGCTTGGCCCTTAGCTTGGTGCAATTGAGAAATATGAAAAATAGGTTGGATTGAGGTTGTTTGGGGTAGCTCTAATTTGTAAGCCACTTGCCCAATACGTTGGATAACTTTAAATGGACCATAAAAACAAGTAGCCAATTTCTCATACTTACGCTTGGCCAAGGATTGTTGGCGATAAGGTCTAAGCTTAAGAAACACCAAATCTCCAACTCCAAAATTCCCTGGTTGTCGTTTGGAGTCCGCATAAGTCTTCATCTTTTGTTGGGCTCGGATTAGATGCATTTTCAAATCATCTAATATGGCATCCCTATCTTGCAATAGCAAGTCCACTTCAGAAACACTGGTGGACTGTTGTGAATATCTGATCAATTGTGGGGGGGTTTCGTCCATACTCAATTTTAAATGGTGTGTTGCTTGTAGAGCTGTGGTAGGAAGTATTATACCAATACTTCGCCCAAGGAAGCCACTTAGCCCAAGTGCGAGGTTTTGTAGAGGCAAAGCATCTTAAATAAGTCTCCAAACACCTATTAACAACTTCTGACTGACCATCACTTTGAGGATGATAAGCGGTACTACGCTTAAGAATGGTTCCTTGAAACTTGAATAATTCTTTCCAAAACTGACTCAAGAAAATTCTATCCCTGTTAGTTATGATGGATTGAGAAAATCCATGTAGCTTAGCCACCTCTTTAACGTAAATGGTTGCCACACTAGAGGCTGTGTAGGGATGCTTTAAGTCCCACAAAATGGGTATATTTGCTGAGCTTATCTACCACCACTAATATAGAGTCGAAACCCTCCGAAAGGGGCAGCCCCTCAATGAAATTCATTGTAACATCTTCCCAAATCTTGTCAGGAATCGAGATGGTCTGCAAAAGACCAACTGGAGAAGCAATTTGATATTTATTTTGCTGACACACCACACACTCTTGCACAAATTTCACCACATCTTTATACATACCTTCCCAGAATAATTCAGAAGCCATCCTCTTGTATGTTTTAGTCTCACCCGAATGACCACTCATTGGTGTGGCATAGAATCTTGTAAGAGTTCAACCAATAGCTTGGAATCTTTCGGTATCACTAAACGCCCTTTGTAGAATAAGGTGTCATTGCTTACTTGAAATCCAACTGGGGATGGTAACCCGTCAACAATGGTTTGCTTGAGATTTTGTAGGGACTCATTTTTGGCTATCTCTTCTTGCAAGACTGTCCAATGTTGCCACTGTGGGATCTGAATCTCAGCACATTCTGCTGGGTCTGGCAATCGAGACAAGGCATCAGCGACTTTATTACTTGCTCTTGTACGGTATTGGATATCAAAGTTGTAACCCATCAATTTGGCCACCCATTTTTGGTACTCAGCATTGATGATCTGTTGTTCAAATAAGAATTTGAGGCTTTGTTTATCAGTTTTTACAATAAAATGCCTTCCTAGCAAATAGGATCGCCTCTTGTTCACTGAAAAGACGATGGCCATTAACTCCTTTTCATAGATGGATTTCAGTCTAGCACGTGGTCCCGGTCCCAGGGTGTGGCTGTAAAATGCTACTGGTCTCTGCTCTTGCAAAAGCACAGCTCCCAAACTATAATCTGAGGCATCGGTCTCCACTATAAATGCCTTGGAAAAATCTAGCTTTGCTAAAACTGGAACCTCTATCATAGCGGCCTTAAGTGCCTCAAAAGCCAAGGTGGCTTCTGAATTCCAATGAAAATTATCCTTCTTAAGCTGCTCGGTCAGCCGCCAAGCTTTTTGGGCATAACCAGACACAAATTTCCTATAGTACCCAGTGAGTCCTAAAAAGCCCCACAGTTCTCTTAAGGTTTTGGATTGTGGCCAAGCTTGGCTTGGATTTTGCTAGGATCAGCAGCAACGCCCTCCCCAGAAATTATGTGTCTCAAATAAGCTACTTGTCTCTTGCCAAACTCACATTTCTTCCAGTTAGTATACAATTTGTGTTGTCATAACAACTCTAGCACTATTTTCAAATGCCTTTTGTGAGATGTCTCATCAACGTTGTAGATTAAAATGTCGTCAAAGAAAACAAGTACAAACTTCCTTAAATAAGGTCTGACCTCATTCATGAGCGACTGAAATGTTGCAGGAGCATTTGTGAGTCCAAACGGCATCATTAAAAATTCATAATGACCGTCATGTGTTCTGAAAGCAGTCTTGGACTTATCTTTTGCTCTTACTCAAATTTGGTGGTAACTAGACTTCAAATCCAACTTTGAAAACACTTGGGCATTATGTAATTCATCCAACAATTCACCTATCACGGGGATGGGGTATTTATCAAGAACAATGGCCTTGTTGAGTGCCCTATAGTCTACACAGAATCTCCAAGAGCCGTCTGTTTTTTTTTTTAAACAGAAGTACAGGACTTGAAAATGGACTGGTGCTTGTTTGAATAATACCTGCTATCAGCATGTCCCTAATTAGCCTTTCAATCTCATCTTTCTGAATTTGGGGATAGCGATATGGTCTTATGCTTACAAGTGCAGTTCCTTCTTTAAGGATGATTGAGCGCTCCATTTCCCTTTTAGGTGGCAACCCTGCCGGCATTTCAAACATTGTGTTGTATTACTGTAATATAGGGTCAAATGAATCCAAACTTCCCATCACTTCCTTTTGTTCAGTTTCTATCAGATTCATCTTGATTAGCACCCCTGTCCCTTCTTGCCTCAAAGCTTTAATTATGGCTTTCAATGAAACCTTAGACCTTCGTAGTGAGGGATCGCTTTTGAGAGTTACTACCTGTTTATCCATCGCAAATTTCATTGTTTGTAACTTCCAATTCACTTGCGTAGTACCCAAAGTCTCCAACCATTGTATGCTCATTATGACATCAGAGCTGTTCAATTCAAGAGGTAAAAAATCCTCTAGAATTGTAATTCCTTGTAGTTGCCAATTGACTCCCCTACAAAGCCCTTCTCCTTTGATCGTTCCTCTGGCACCCAATATAACCCCATAACTTCCCATCTTTATTACTGGAAGTTCGAGTTGCTTAACCAAGCTATTGGATATGAAATTATGTGTAGCTCTAGGATCAATTAACACCATGACTTCCTGTTCTCCTATAAACCCAGGCAATTTTATCGTTTTTGGAGTAGTTAAACCCACCACCAAGTTCAAGGAAATCTCCACTTCCTATTCTAATTCAGCCACTTCCAATTCCTTCTCATTAACAATGGTTGTTTCCTCTACTTTGCTTTCTTCCTCCTCAACGTTAGTTATGAGCACGCTGAGCTCCTTTTTTTTACAACGATGCCCAGGCGACCATTGGTCGTCACATCTGTAGCATAGCCCCTTTTTTCTTTGCTTTTGTACTTCCGTGTCACTTAATTGGGGTACCTGAGCCATCGGAGTCGTCGCCGGAGCACTGGGGTCCAACTACCATGGTGGGTCGACGTGGGTGTGGACGAAAATTGCGACCCAAGAGTTGTTTGGTAGCCATTGTTTCTCGCAAAATTTCTCGCATTTTGGGTGATGCTTAGTTTTTCTTCTATCATTTGGGCCAAATCCATGGCTCGGCCTAAATTGTTGGCGCCCAAAATTCTCAACTCAGCCTTGATTTCCATTTTTAGCCCATTGATGTAATTACCCATTGCTATATCTTCGGAGATGTTCTCCAATGGCGTCGATAATTCTATAAACTTCCTCCAGTAATCCCTAATAGACCCATCTTGCACAACCACCAGCCACTGCTCATACAACGTCCCATTTTGGGTGGTGCGAAACTGCCAAAGAATCATTAATTTCATCTCCTCCTATGTCGTAAAACTCTTCTTATTTTCCCATTGGAACCATAATAAGACATCTCTTTCGAAGCTAACTATGGCAGCTTCCAACCTCTCGTCGTTACTCATTCGATGAAAAGCGAAATATCTCTCAGCTCTCATTATCTATCCATCAGGGTTGTGGCCATCAAAGAGTGGCATGTCTAATTTTCGAAATCAGAAGTCATGCCTTGGGTTCATGTTCTCGTTCGCTTCATTGTTCCCATGTGTTGAACCATGGTGAAAATTAGATATTGGAGTTCCTTCCTGCAAGTTTTTTGCTCTCTCGGAAGTCAGCGATGATTGTCGATGACTCTCCTCGTGCAACTTAATCATCAGCTCAAAGCGCTGGGTCATTTGCTGGGTTAAGGTATGTATTTCTTCTCTCAATCCTCCTACTTCTCTTCCTAGCTTATCTTGCATCAGCCCAATAACCTCTTCCATCGCCTCAAGTCTTTGGGTAATATTTTTTGCCATTCTTTCTCAAAATCACACTGCTCTCTGATACCAAAATTTGTTATGAACTCAGAAAATATAGTGAGAAATAGAGAATTGTAATTAAAGGCTTGTGTATTCAACATAAAAAACTAGCATTAGGAAAGTAATACAGGTCTCAAGCTGTTCGAAAGGCTTGATTCTCTCCAAAAGAAATCAGTCACACAAAATACATGCCCACCCTTACTTCCTTTCACTCATTATATCACTCCACTCCTGCGTAGGTTATCTAAGAGAATCCTACGTGGCCACTACCTCCCAAAATATAACAAACACAAGCATAACAAACTTTCACTAAAAACAAACATATAAAATAACATATTATTGAAAATAGAAACAACTTATTTGAAAGACACCAACAACTCTTATTTTTTGCGTACGTAAGTGAAACGTATTGGAGGTCTGAAAAAAATGGTGGTGCAGCGAAGAAATAATGTCAGACTCGCAGAGAGTAAGGGGCTGTCAGCAAAAAGTTGACAGTGCCGGCAACACTGGGTCTAACTGTGAAGGTGACTGGTAATTATTCTTGGCTGGCGGCAGTGGTATTGGGGCTATTAGGGTTAGGTAGGATGCTGTTTGAACAGTGGGTTTTTTTTTTCTTTCAATTTTTGCTCAGATACCAAAATAGAATAACTGTATGAAAAGCTTGTATTATTTCATTGCCTCTAGTCGGGTATTTATACACAAATACATGTCCTAATTATTGTAAGATAAATGCTAAATATTCAAAGAATAATATATACACAATTTAACTTCATATATAGATTTGGAGAAATAATCCCCTCAAAAGAAGGCATAATATGTTCTTTTCAAACCTCCATCCCCTATAGTTTGTTAGGATATCTCCACTTATAGTTGATAAGAAACTGAGAATAATCTTCTACTCTTTAGAAACCGATGCCCATGGCACTTTAACCTTTCTTAGCCTTTATCCTTTTCCCATGCCTGTAAAACTTTCCTAGCAACAAAGATTTGCATGATCATGAAATAATCTATTGTACCCATATTACTTTGTGACTTGGACCATAGACAATGCACAATTGGGTGATCAATGTCTTTCGAACTTCTCATACAACAACACACCAATTAGGTGAATGGAAAGCGTTGATCGAATCCGATCATTTGTGTTCACCTTAACAATTAGTCACTTGAACTCCTTAAACTATACTTGGAGTAGGGTACTTCCGCAATGGAGCATAGTAATCAAAATCTTGTTTAATAGATCTTCCACAATAACCTCAAAGCAAGATTTACATGAGAAACATCCATCAATCCTTAGCACTCTTTCCAATCCATGCTTGAAAATTCATCAATTTCCCAATTGTTCAAGTTTCTTTTAAATATGGGATTCCAACTTGGGTGGAGACAATGTGCATAGAGGGGCTTTCATATCCAAGCATCTTAAGTGCTTTATTCAATATCTATCAACATCTTCTTCCTTATTCCTTCTGTTGTAATTTCAGTTTTCACTTATCTGGTTCATGTCAAATGAATTTACTTTTCCAATGGTGAGATCTCATTTCTTGTGACTGAATCTTATGTAGTCCTAGTGCTCTGCATTACCTCTTTATCTTTGTTTGTTGGGAGTCGTCTCTTTGCTATGACATGCCAGTATATGTATCAGGAGAAGGAAGTGGTCATGTGTCTTCCTGTTACAATAAACTTTAGTGTCTGCAATATTATTGATATTTATGTCATCTCTGTAGTCATGCGATTTCTATTTCATTTGAACAGTTGACAGACTTTGGGCTCTCCAAGGTTGGTCTGATTAACAGTACCGATGATTTATCTGGCCCAGCAGTTAGTGGGACATCACTACTTGTAGAGGAAGAATCTCAATCATCTGCACCTGAGGAACAGAGAGAGAGACGTAAACGATCTGCTGTGGGTACCCCTGACTATTTGGCACCAGAGATACTTTTAGGAACAGGACATGGTTTGTATAGCATGCTGTTCAATTAATACCCAACAGTTCCGTTCAGTTTACTTCTATTATTTTTTTAATAAGAAACACCATAATATATTTATATAAAAATTTAGTTACAAAAATACAAAATGTGGATAAGCAATCCACTCAAAATAAAAATCTTACTATCTTACTATAAGATAGCCTATTTTTTACAAACCCCATAACATATTCTTAGGATATGCAAGCTCTTAATTATAGCTTATAATAATCTTTAAACTCTTTTGAAAATGAAGCTGAACCCAAAAATAAAACTTTCAGTACTTAAAAGAAATATTGTATTATTTTTTGGAAGATCTCACAAATTGGTTCAGAATTTCTACACCTGTTGAGATTGACGCTTTATTCGCTGTCAATTCTTACTTCTTTTTCCTTTGAACTCTTTTTCCAAAAAAAGGGAATTAAATGAATAAACAAATTCAAGATAAAGTAAATTCTTGGTTGCCATTTAACTGGAGCAACATTAGTTTTTCAAGGGCAATCATTTTTGCAAGGAAGAAACTTTTTTGCCAGGGCAATCGATTCAAAATTTATTAATTAATTTTGGCATTTTTAACTAGAAAGATATCTTTTTCTGTGCTGATTAGTTAATCAAGAAATTTGTATAACTGTTTGTTCCATCGTGTACAGGTTACACTGCTGATTGGTGGTCTGTTGGTGTCATTTTGTTTGAACTGATTGTTGGTATTCCACCCTTCAATGCAGAGCATCCTCAGGTCAAGATATTGCTTTACCATATCTTTGTTTGCCCCCCTGTTTTCCTTTGTATTGCATGTCTGTAACAAATGAAGTTACTGAAATTACCTTCAATCTTTTACTGAATGTTAAACCACTCCCTAACTCTACAAATTGATTATCCTGGTTCTTGTCTTTGTCTTAATAATAATATTTAGGTTCAAAATAAGTTAATCTAGACAGATAGCTACTAAGAAATCAGATATCTTGTTTTCAATGAAAACTGACAGCCTTTGCCAGTGCTAAGTCTTTATGTTCCATAAGAAACCATACTTTTGGTTTCTTAACATTCCCATTTTTTTTCTTGTCATAATAGATTGACAAGATAAAAATTTCTGTTCGGTTGTTCCAAAGTGTATTTCAAATTTAGAATTTTCTCCTTGTTTAAGATTTTAGTTTATAACTGTGTTGTAAATGGATGAGTAATTTTCAATGCACAACTTATTGATTAGGGGAGCATTTGATAACGTAATTCGGAAGTTATTCGACGACGCATTAGTTTTATTAAATTAGATATTTTGATAACTTATGGAAAGTAACTGACCAGAATGGGTCTTATGGAAATTAATCTTACTATTTTGTTTTCCATGATATTAATAGATTGCGCATGTAGATGTAGTTATGGTACTTTCTTGTGGTAGAGCTTGTTCTGCTATCTTCAAAATTGTGAAAACCATTCAATGCTTTGAATGATATTCCCTTTGAAGCATTCATGTTCAAATTTTATTTTGCTACTAAAATGCTTATTGATTTACAAAGATTTGTAAATCTAGTGTGATTTATTTGAAGCATTCTCTGTCTCCAAACGTAATTGGACCTCACAACTATAAGCATTAGAAAATAGTAAGGGAAAAAAAACATATTTAGATTTGCAAGATTACATTTTTTTTATTTGTAGTTTTGTTGATTGGTGTTCAAGGGTCACTATTGAACTTTGTACCAATGATCTAATTTTAAATATTCCATACTGCATTGTGAATTTATTGCAAACTCATGCCTACATTATAGGTTCTTAAAATTTATTCAGTAATATCTGGAGGAGAACCTGTTACTTTTTGTAACTTTTTATTAATAAAATCCAGATTTATCTTATCCAAAAGTATAATAGATAAATGCCAAATTTTAATTTAAGTTGAGAAGAATCTTATTAAATTGGTTGTCACTTGTTTGTCCGGTTAGTTTAATTTTGAAGAATTTTGGAAAAAAACTAATAGAAAACTTCTTGTTGGTCATGAACGTAATCTAAAACCTTGTTGAACGTCTCTTCTAGCATAAAACCAATAGTACCAAAAGTCTTTCTGTTTTTGCTAATGAATTGTTCCATCTATTACTTTATGTGGTTGAGATTTCAATAAATTAGCTTGTAAATCTTCTGTTTTCTTTCAGATGATTTTTGATAATATTCTGAATCGTAAAATACCTTGGCCTCGGGTACCTGAAGAGATGAGTCCTGAAGCACAAGATCTGATTGATCGGTGAGTGGAATGAGATTATAATTTTATATGCCTTTTCTTTTACAGTACTGGGGTACTTTATTCATTCTTTTTTGGGGTTCATAAGGTAAATATAATGCTTCTTATCAAAAAAGGGAAAAGGTAAATACTTCCATTAGTTTAAAACTTTAAATGCCATATCCCAATTTCTTCTTGGGCTTTAGTTTTTAAAGATTTAAAGGATTATTCTCAATTTCTCATAAGTCTCAATTGAGATGCTTATATTTCGTAGTTAGGAGGATTTCTTTATATGGGTTATGTTTTTTTTTTTTTTTTTTTATAGTTCTTGTTCTATCAGAGTTTGTAAGTGGATCTCTGATCCACATTTTTTCTTTGGTATCTATTATTATTAATATAATACAGAGTTTCTTATAATAAAAAAAAAAAAAAAAAAAAGAAAACATCAGTACACATCTGAAAATAAAATTTAGAAAAATTTAGAAATTCAGCCAGCCCTGAGCCCACTCAAAGGCCAAAATGCAAGGGCAAGTCTTGACTTGTTTCCGTTACCATCAGTACACATCGTTCACCTCTTAAACTTATTTTGGGATTAAACTCATCATATTTTAATAATAATTAAGCACAAAAGTACAAACCAGCAATCCAGTTAAAAAGAAAACACCAAGTGATATTAGAGATAACTATCCTTTACAAAACTCCACTGTAGTTAAGACTTTTGGTACTCGTCTTAATGAACTTTCCTGCAGCATTAATCCCACCTCAGACAAAAGCTCTCAGTAAAACAATGCATAAATGCATCTGAAGTTTTATCTTTCCTAACTAAGTGTCTACTACAAGCTTAATAGCATGAATTGCAAAACCTCTGTTATGAGTTATCTAGGCTGAAGATATTGGTACCACTGCATGAGTACTAGGGCTGTCCAAAAAACCATGTAGGCTGGACCAAACTGATTAAATTGACTAGACCGTTGTGTTTCTCTTACATAACGGTCTAGTCTGGTTTGATCTTATGTCACACCGGATAAACCTGACCAATTCGATCCGACTAAATATTAATAATTTAGTCGAACTCAGGATTCAAACCCCATCCCTCACCCATATTAGAACACTAATCTTCCACTAAGCCATGCAAGATTCTATTAACTTCACTGTTTTATTTTTTTTATTTATACAATACGAGAATATATACTCTATTCAAACTAAAAGCATAACATAACATGTAAAATTTGGGAATTGAACCCAATATTTGGTGCATGCGTGTATGTGATCCTGTGGACTACAATATATTTATATACTAAATAGGATATAAACATATTATTAAAATGCCCTTATTTTAATACTCCCTCAAATTGGAACATATATATTCATGATGCCTAGGTTGGAACGAAAGACATAAATAGATTCTTAGTAACAACTTTAGTGAATATATCTCCTAGTTGCTCATCTGATCTAATATATAGAGTATACATATATCCCCGCATTAGTGCTTCTCTTATGAAATGACAGTTCACTTTTATGTGCTTAGTTTTCTCATGAAACATAGGATTACTAGCAATGTGAATTGCAACTTGATTATCACAATGTATAACCATAGTATTCTTCACCCCAATGCCTAATTCATGAGATTTCTAATACATAACAATTCACCAATAGTATGAGCCATAGCTTAATGCTCAATTTATGCACTCGAGCAGAGAACCACATTTTCCTTTTTGCTCTTCCATGTTGCAAGATTTCTTCCAACAAACGTGTAATATTTAGTAGTAGATCTTCTATCAGAACGAGAACTTGCCTAGTCTGCAACACAGGAGGTAACAATGTCAAGGTTTTGACCTTTCTTGTAAAGAACACTCATGCCAATAGTCCCTTTTAGATATCTCAGAATATGACAAATTGCTTTCTAATATATTTGCTTAGGTTGTTCCATAAATTGATTGACGATTCTGACAGCAAATGTTATATCAAGCCTAGTAATAGTGAGATATATCAATTTTTTTACTAGGCTCTTATATTTCCTCTTATCATCAAAGTCATTACTTTATTATTGAATTCTGAGTTCGGATCCATAGGAATATTTGAAGGCTTAAATCTAAACATACGAGTTTTTGTTAACAGATCTTGCACATATTTTCTTTAAGACAAAATGATACCTTTCTTACTTGAGCAACTTCAATACCCACAAAATAACATAATTGGCCAAGTTTGTTTTTGAAAGGTTTCCTTCAATGTCTTTTTACCTATGCTATTCTTGCAACATCACTTCCAGACACAATGATATCATGGATATACAAGATAAGCACTATAAGACCGCTTTTGTCTTACAAATATTGAATTATTAGAGTGATATTTAGAGAATTCAAAAGAGAGAAGTACATTGCTCAATTATCAAACCATGTGCGAGGAGATTATTTTAGCCCATGCATAGCCTTTTTCAAGCGACACATTAGATCAATCTCCAACAAACCTAGGTGGTTACTCGTTGTAAACCTCTTCTTGCAAATTACCATAAAGAAATGCATTTTTAATATCCAATTGGTAGAGAGATCAAGCAAGATTAATTGCCAAGGAGATCAAAATCTGAACAGAATTCATCCAAACATCTAAGAAAAATGTCTCATAATAATCAATACCATAAATTTTTGTGAAGCCTTTAAACGCTCAATGGACCCATGAGGTAAATATTTAATAGTAAAGACCTACTTACAGCCAACCACTATCTTACCCTTTGGTAACCTAGTAGGCTCTCAAGTGCCACGAGATCTTAAAGAAAACATTTCTTCTTCTATTGCAGCAACCCAACCAAGGTGGGAAAGTGCTTCCTCATAATTGAGAGAGTACAAAATTGCAATACATATGAGAGGAGTTAACGAACAAAAAACTAGCTAATGGATAAAAAGTAGTTGAGTGCTTACAGATCACTCATGGGAGTAGAGGAAGATGTAAGAATGGGATCTCCACTAGAAGAGTTCGGTTGTGTAGCAGGCAGTGTGGGCAATGGGTTTCCTTGTATTGGATGTTGTTGTCGGCATACATAACCTTGCAAGGGCCTATAAAAGATCAGGGGGTTAAGAGCAAGCAAGTTTGATGAGAATAGGCACAGGAAGAGGTGGACATGACACAAAGTTATAGAGATTATGGAATCCTTTGAAAAAAAAAAAGAAGGAAGATGAATAAAAGAATGTGACATCAGCATTGACAACATATTTCAATGTCTTGGGGTAAATAGCTTTTCATCACGACGCAACATAGAGAGTGGGGATCGATTGCCAAGCATAGAAGAGGGTAGTCGATTGATTAACAAGCAGTTACAAAGGCATCACACCAAAATTCCTTTGGAATCTGCATCTGAAAGGACAATGTACATGTAATCTCTAAGAAGAGCCAATTTTTTGCTCAACGACACCATTTTATTTTGATGTATGAACACAAGAAGATTCATGCATAACATTATATTACGACACCATGAGCAATTGTAGAACTATAAAACTCCAAAACATTATTAGAACGAAATGTACGCACTGAAACATTAAATTGCGTCTTTATTTCGTTAATAAAATGATTGAATTACAAAAGGAATTTTAGAGTGTTCTTTCAAAAGAAATAACCAAGTGACTCGAGAACAACTATCTATCAAACTTAAAAAATACATATACCCTTGGATGTTGCGAACTCAACATGGCTCCTAAATATTAGAGTGTCCTAAAGAAAAAGGACTATGACTACGTTTATAGACTTGAGGTGGATATGAGGACTTGCGATGCTTTTCTAACTCACAGGCCACACATTCCAACTTTGACACAATAGTAGGAAAGAAACCCATAAATTGAAGTAGATGAATATGAGGATGGCCCAAGCGACAATGCCACTGAAATACATCATCAGATGAAAGAATAACAACTGGACTAGATGGGATGCTATCCAACTGGTAAACCTCATTAACCAAGTGTCCACTACCAATCGTCTTCGTAGAAAGATCCTAAGAAACAGTGTAAGAAAAAATGTCATAAAACAATTAGAATTTCTAGTTAGTTGACCAACAGACAAAAAATTGATCGAAAAACGAGGAACACAAAGTATAGAAGACAAATATGTATGTGGAGTAGGTAAGACAATTCTTTCCCCAATAGTAGAAGAGGTCGAACCGTTAGCTAAAGTAACAGACTTATGAATAGTAGGCTGCAATGAGAGACAAAGAAAGAAGACTTACCAATCATATGAGAAGTAACACCTAAATCAATCATCCAGGGTGATGAGGAAGATGTACTAAAAGCCGCAATACCTAACTCAACTAAAGTCACAATCTGAGAGGTAGATGGAAAGTTGGAAGCTAACTGATAAGATTGTTGCAACAACCAATTATATTCATATTGTGATACAAAGATAGACTCACTAGATGGAGCAGAAGGCACAATAGTGGTGGAAGAGGAATTGTGAGCCTTAGATTGGACATAATTAGCTTGTGGGGGTTTTCCATATTGCATCCAACATCAGTCATACCAATGATTAGTTCGGCTATAATGGACACAATGGTTGTCACCACGAGCATGGCCACGCCCTCCCCCTAATTCACGGCTTCGACCTCGACCTCAACTACTAAGAAAAGCACTACCCTTACCATAAGTGACTAAGGCAGAAGCATCATGAGATGACACCGAGGGTGGTGTAGTAGAATGAGGGTTTGCACGCATTACCTGTGAATACACAGATTGAAGTGAAGGAATTTGATCACTGGCCATAATAGCTTGTCGAACATGAGAATACTCAAAATCCAAGGCATATAAAAATTTAACAACATGAAACTCCTCTTGTTGATGCTTAAGGGTATCTAAATTTGAAGTGATTGGATGATACAATTTAAGTTCCTCCAACTGACCAACCAATTGTCTGTAATACTTACTAATTGACCTCCCATTTTGACTTAAAGATAGTATATTGGAATATAAGTCAAAAATTCAAGAAACATTTTTATCTTGAGAGTATTAATCATGCACTGCCTCCCAAACTTTTTTAGTAGTTGCAAAGAACATGTAATTGCTTGCAATAGTAGGTTTCATGCTATTCTAAAGCCAACTGCGAATCATAGAATTATCTTTCTTTCATGTTTTAAATTCAAGTTTATCACGTGTTGGTGGATCTATCAAAATAATGGTCATTTTTCTTAGCCAAGGTTTTAAAAGACAAAAACTAACTTTGAGGCGTTTTGCCTTTAATAATTAAGGTGTAAGCCTTAAGGTGGATAGAGCCATAAGCTTCAAGGCGTAAATTAAAAATAATAATAAAAATGTCAACAATTTTTTAATTTTATCAAAATATCATCTTAATAAATACAAAAGGATCATAACAATTTAAAAAGTAGAATTATCCATCATATAAAGGTCAAATGAAATAAACAAACAAAACATGAAAAGTTAAAAGTTTAAACTAAAGTTTAAAGTTTCAAACAAGTAAAAAGTTTACATAATTCATCAAAATAAAAGTTAATGTTAATCAAACTATGGTCTATCAACGCGATCTTCAAATCTATCATATTCATGAGTAAAGTTTGTAAACTATAAAATAAGTTGATAAAGTAAAAGTAAGAAAGAAAAAAAAATAAAACTAAACTAGTAAATTGATTAAGTAAAAGAATAATAAGTTGATAAAGTATAAGAAAGAAAAAAAAAAGTAAAAAATAAACTTAAGAGTCAGAAAACGAAAGTGAAAAAAAAAAATAAAAAAAAAAATAATAATAATAAAGAAAGGCATAAAGCATAAACCAATAAAGTAAAAGATAAAGTAAAACAAAGAAATTATAAAGTAGAAGAAAGGAGCAAGAAACTGATATAAGGAAGAGAAAGAAAACAAAAAAAAAACTAAGAAATAAATCAATAGTGTTAGGAAACAGTAAAAAAAAAAAAAGACAAAGTAAAAGAATTAATAAAACATAAATTGATATAGTCAACTGATAGAGTCAGAAGACTCAGAAAACGAAAAGGGTAAAAAAATAATAAAGAAAGCCTTAAGCAAAAACTAAGAAACTAATAAAGTAAAAGAATACATAAAGTAAAAGAACCTGATAAAGTAACAGAGAGAAATAAAGTAAAAGAAAAAAGAAACAAACTGATATATAAGAGTGAAAACTGAAAACTGAAAACAGAGTCGGCGAAAGAGGGGAAACAGAGCATCATGATAAAATTAAAAGAAGCTGATGAATAACAAAATAATACCTTAAAAAAAATTGAAAGAGATCGAAATTGTCTGAAAATGGCTGATGGTAGTTGTTTTTGGCTGTTGGAGTGTTGCAAAAGTGGAGCCATCGAAAGAGGCAGCAGCTTCCAAATTCTGTAATCCCTACTCCTGATTTTTTTTTTTTTATATTGTATAATTTCATGAATGGGCTGGTTTTTTAATGGGTTTTTGATTAAAACTTGAATTGAATCCAATTTGAAGCCAAAGCCCATAAAATTTCACTCAAATCTGTCGAGAAGAAAGGCTTGCGCTTTTAACGCTTTGTCACATACGCTTCAATGCGTGCCTCTATCCCTCTTTTTCGTACATCCAGGCATACGCCTTAGAACAAAACTAAAAAACGAGCCTTGATGCGATTTTTCTTCCCATACAGCCTCAATGCGAGCCTTGAGGCGACGCCTCGACCGATTTTTAAAACCATGTTCTTAGCCTTCAAAAACACCATAATGAATTAAGCCCACTCAAATAATTAGTATCATTAAGTTATAAAGTTATAATATGAAGAAAGGAGCTGTCAAACATGGTAGTAACTGTAGAACTAACAGTAGTGCTAATAGAAGAAGTTGATGGAGGAACCTCAGTCATCATTCAATTTCTAAAAAAATCAGCAAATAACCATATTTAAATAGAACCACAAAATATTATAAAAGAAACATACCAAAAACAAGTCAGATTGCCAAAAATAAGGTGGCCATTACTTGGACTAGCCTTAATAGCATAATGGAAAATGCAGATATCAAGATGAAGAATAAATTAAAAGGTGGCAGGCTGAGTAACCAAACAAGGACGAGAGTATTTATCTCTAACAAGAGACATACTGTCAACAATGAACGGCTGGAAACCACCAGCGAAGGCGATGGTGGGAGCTCAAGGGGTCAAACAGTGGCCTGAAAAGTCGAATTTGGCGAGTACAGCTGTTAAGAAGGTCGCAATCTGGAGTTGCGTGACTGGGTTTGTGATTCTGGCAAGGCTTGAAATATTGGGAATGATTATGATTAACGTGAGAATCTACAAGGATCACAACCATACAAATCAAAATGTTGTTTATAACATTGGAAATGTTTTGCATTTCTAATTATTTATATGATTTAATTTATTTTATATTTCTTCCTTAACATTTTTAGTTGACATTTTCTATTGTAGCCTTCTTAATTTTTGGTTTTTTTTTTTGGTATTTTGATTACATTTTAAGGGAAAGTGAAATGAAGAAATTACTCATATGGCATTTTATTACATAACTTGTTAGAAACTTCTCTTAGAATTTTATTATTTGTGTAGATTTTATTTTCTTGTATTTTAAACTTATTATGTGAATCAATCTCCTATTCTGTAACTTCTTACATGGTTCTCCCTCTTTTGCCGTGAATTACGAAGATTCCTGACACGGTTATTCCCTCATAACAAGGAGATCTGATCCTGTTTTTGACATGGATAGAATTAGTGTTAGGATTCAATTTGAGTTTAGAGATGTCTTTTATTTTCAATTATTATGAGAACCTTGTGATTAGTTTCTAGATTGGATTATTCTTTCAGAAATAATTCTATGAAATTAAGAGTTCAATCTTTATGGGTTAAGCTTAAATATTGTTAATCTTATTTCAAAGAGGCCCCATAAATAGAGACAGATCATTTTTTCTAGTAGACCAGATCACCAGAATATGTATGTGTGGTGGGGGGGGACCTTAAAGTGCTAAATACAAGACACAGAAGTATCTAGAACTGCAATACAATTGAGTTAGAATATAAGTTATAATATTTCCTTATTATCATTATTCTGTAAATATATTGTATTTATTATCTTTCCTTAATTGAGATTAATATGTGTATATATATAACCTATTAGGTTAATGAGAAAACACACAATTTTGATTTCTAAAGTTAATTTGGTATCAGAGCTTTGAGAAAAAGAAAAAAAAATATTTCCGCTGCCTCGCCGCCGCCGTCCTTGTGCTGCCGAAAAAAAGAAGCTGCCATCCTTCTCTGCGCTTCTCGGCCGTCGTCGTGTTCTGTCACTGGCCAGTTCCTGCAGTCGCCGCTACCCATCGCCGGCCTACCCAGATCTGTTTTCCTGTTTTCCAGATCTGTTTCCAGATCTGTATCTGTTTTCCTATTTTTCAGATCTGTTTTTCCCAGATCTGTTTTTTAAATCTGTTTTTCCAGATCTGTTTTTTCCTCTTGTACTGTTTCAGATCCAAACAGTACTGTTCCTATATATATCCATTTTTTCCTTTTTCGATCCACTTTTCTTAAAAAAAAAAAAAAAAAAAAAAAAAAAATCAGTAACCCATTACCACTATGTCTAAGGATCCAATGGAATCAATCTTCCACACTCAACCTCAAATTCCCAGTAAAATTATTTCTACCACCATACAAGACAGTTCATCCTCTGTTAATATTAAATTGGACGGCACCAATTACCGTATTTGGTCCAAGATTTTGGAAATGCATATTGCGGGTAGGGAAAAGAAAGGTTATATCACAAGAAGAAAAGTTGCCCCTAAAGAAGATGATCCAACTTATGATAAATGGGAAGCTGAAGATGCCATGGTAAAATCTTGGCTCATCAACTCTATGACAGATCAGTTGATGTCTCACTTTGTTTAATGTGGCACTGCCAAGAAAGTTTGGGATTCAGTAAGACGAAGTTATTTAGATGTTTCTGACTCGTCACAAGTGTTTGAGTTAATGAAGAGGTCATTTCAGCTTCGTCAGAATGGTCGCTCTCTTGCTAAATATTACAATGAAATGAATTCTATTTACATGGAATTGGATTATTGCAGACCTAATGATATGACATGTGCTATTGATATTGAGAAACTGAGAACTCGTACTGCTGAAGATCGAGTCTACATGTTTTTAGCTGGTTTAGATCGAAGTTTGGATCAAGTGAGCAGTCGGGTTTTGGCTACTTCTCCTTTACCAAGTCTAGAAGAAGCATATTCTTTAGTCCGTCGTAAAGTACAAAGGCAGGCTACAATGGGTACTGAGGACTATCCTGAACCATCAGCTCTCATTGTTCAACGAAGTAGACCACGTTTGGATACTCCATCTGCAAATTTTGGTTCTCGCTTCTGTACCTACTGCAATAATTTCAATCACACTGTTGATGTTTGTTGGAAGAAACATGGCTATCCAGAGTGGTACAAACTTAAGCAAGCTGAACGAAAAAAGAAATCTAGTCAGACTGCTGCTTCTGCCTCTCAGGTTTCTCGCATAACTCCTCAAGGAGGTAATTTTGATTCTGCTTTTATTTCTTCTTCTTCTAACACTTGGCTTATTGATTCAGGAGCCACTGATCATATGACTAGTAATTCCTCTCTCTTTGATTCTTTAACACCCTCTTATGTTAAGTCTGTACAGGTTGCCAATGGGGCACCAATGTCAATTTTGGGAGCTGGCAATGTCTCCTTATCACCCACATTTTTCATGTCCTCTGTTTTATTTGCACCTACTCTTAAGAATAATCTTCTGTCAATTAGTCAACTCACTAAGAATCTTGATTGTTCTATAACTTTCTATTCTATTCATTGTGTATTTCAGGACAATCAAACGAAGATGATGATTGGCACTGGTAGAGAAAGAGGAGGTCTTTATTATTTAGAGAAGGGGTCTGGTAATACTAGTTGTGGTTTTCAAGTGGATAGAGGAAGTGATAAAGAAAAAATTATGTTATGGCACTGTCGTTTAGGGCATCCATCGTTTGTTTATTTGGAACGTTTGTTTCCTAAACTTTTTTCGAATATTTCTGTTTCAAGTTTAATTTGTGAACAGTGCATTTTTGCAAAAAATAATCGTGCTACTTTCAAAATTAGTTCTAATAAAAGTCTTGTTCGTTTTGCTTGTGTTTATACTGATGTGTGGGGTCCTTTTTCTACCCCTACTGCCTCTGGACATAGATATTTTGTTTCTTTTATTGATGATTGCACTCGAGTTACTTGGCTCTATTTGTTGAAATCTAAGGGTGACGTTTCTCATGTTATTCCTCAATTTTATAATATGATTGTCACACAGTTTCAGGTATCTGTCAAGGTTTTTCATTCTGATAATGGTCGTGAGTTCGTAAATCAATCACTTACTCATTTTTTTAAAACTCATGGCATCATTCACCAGACGACATGTGTTTATACACCTCAACAGAATGGCATAGCAGAGCGTAAGAACCGACACCTTCTTGAGGTGGCGCGTGTCCTATGCTTTACTATGCGAGTTCCTAAACAGTTTTGGGCTGAGGCTGTCATGACTGCTGCCTTTCTTATAAACCGCATGCCTGCTCGTATTCTAGACTATCATACTCCATTGAGAAAATTATCTCTTTTTCACCCGTTATCTTCTGCACTTAATATATGTCCTAAAGTGTTTGGTTGTATCTGTTATGTTCATGTCCATGCCCTTCATAGGGACAAATTTGATCCACGTGCTCTTAAGTGTGTTTTTTTGGGATATTCTAATACACAAAAAGGGTATAAATGCTTTCACCCACCTACAAATAAATACTTTGTGTCTATGGATGTTCAATTTTGTGAACATGAGTCTTATTTCTCGGATGATGTCTCCTTGATTCCTCTTCCGGGGGAGATTCATAGTAAGGAAGAGGAAACATTGTGGTTAGAAGAAAAGAAATTGTGGATTTCTGGTAAGGAGGAGGACTCTCCTTCTTTAGAATGTAATGACTCAAATCCTTTGAGAGGACCCGAACTTGGAAAAGAGGAATCAACTAAGGAGTTGAGGCCACCTCATATGTTCCATCTGCAATTTGGTAGAAAAAACAAGGATGTTATTGCTATGAGCCCATCTTCTAATGTGGAGACTCCTCTTGATGATACTACCATGACTTCAAATGACTCTTCCGAAGTTGACCCTGAGGTACATGTTTCTCCTTTATCTTCTACTAATGATATTCTTGTTTTTGACGTACCATTTGATCATGTAGTAACAGAACCTACAATTTTAGATCCACTGAGTAATGCTCAAGATAGGAGATATCCTCTTAGAAATCGTAAACAGCCTGATAGATTAGGCTTCTCTAAGTCTTCATCTAATATTGTTTATCCCATATCTGACTTTGTTTCTTATCACCGTCTGTCTCAAGCTCATTTAGCGTTTGCTCTTCAGATATCTTCTGTACCTATTCCTAGTCATTTTCAGGAGGCTTTTGATGATCCTAAGTGGAAAGTTGCTATGATAGAAGAAATGAATGCTCTCCAAAAGAACTGTACTTGGGAGTTGGTCGAATTACCTAAGGGAAAGAAGACAGTAGGTTGTAAGTGGGTGTTTACAGTTAAGTTTCGTTCCGATGGAACATGGGAGAGGAATAAGGCCAGAGTAGTGGCTAAGGGCTATGCTCAAACTTATGGAATTGACTACCAAGAGACATTTGCTCCGGTAGCTAAGATGAGCACTGTTCGAGTTATACTTTCTATGGCCGTGAATCTAGACTGGCCATTACTTCAACTCGATGTAAAAAATGCATTTCTTCATGGAGATCTGTCAGAGGAAGTATATATGGATCCTCCTCCTGGTTTTCAAACAAAAGATGGGAAGGTGTGCAGGTTGAAAAAAGCCTTGTACGGGTTGAAACAGTCACCTAGGACATGGTTTGGTAGATTGAGCCGATCAATGAAGGAATATGGTTTTAAACAAGCCCAAGCAGATCACACTCTTTTCTATAAAAAGGTGGGTAATGATATCACCTTACTTCTGGTTTATGTTGATGATATGATTGTTACAGGTAGTAATTCTGATGAGATAAAGAAATTACGTGGTTACTTGGCAGAAGAATTTGAAATGAAGGATTTAGGAAATCTGAAATACTTCTTGGGTATTGAAGTTTCTAGGTCTAAGCAAGGGCTTTTCCTCTCTCAACGGAAATACATACTAGATCTCTTGACTGAAACTAGCAACTCTGCGTGTGCTCCTGTAGATACACCTATTGAGGTAAATCATGGTTTAGCCATTTATCCTGATCAGATTCCAACTAATAAGGAGAGATATCAAAGATTAGTAGGAAAATTGATTTACTTGACTCATACTCGACCTGATTTATCTTATGTTGTTAGTGTGGTTAGTCAGTTCATGCATAATCCGAGTGACAGGCACATGGAAGCTGTGAACTGAATCTTGGCCTATTTGAAGTCTTCTCCAGGCAAGGGTATTTTGTTCTCAAAACATGGACATCTTGACATTATTGATTACACAGATTCTGACTTTGCAGGATCCAAGATGGATAGGAAGTCTACTTCAGGATATCTTACCTTTATTGGAGGAAATTTAGTGTCTTGGAGATGTAAGAAACAGAACGTGGTGTCATTGTCCAGTGCAGAGGCCGAGTACCGCGCTCTTCACCATGGTATTACAGAGCTTTCTTGGTTAAAGATTTTGTTGAGTGAGCTTGGTTTTGGTCCTAAAAAGTCTATGACTTTATTTTGTGATAATACTGCAGCAATTGAAATTGCAAATAATCCAGTGCAACATGACCGAACTAAGCACATTGAACTTGATAGAAATTATATCAAAGACAATTTGGATGCTGGCATCATTCAAGTCCCATACATTAAGAGTGCTGATCAATTAGCTGACATTATGACCCATGCGGTTACAGGAAGTTCCTTTCATACATCACTATCCAAGTTGGGCATGTGTGATATCTATGCTCCAACTTGAGGGGGAGAGTTAGAATATAAGTTATAATATTTCCTTATTATCATTATTCTGTAAATATATTGTATTTATTATCTTTCCTTAATTGAGATTAATATGTGTATATATATAACCTATTTGGTTAATGAGAAAACACACAATTTTGATTTCTAAAGGTAATTAATTGTGCCAATTTCTATAGTTCAATTTTTTTAGGCAATGCTAAAGTTCAGAACGCTTGTAGCTTGTTACAATTGATTATTACATTTAGAGATGCTGGCTGATACATTGATTTTTCAGTTTACTGACTGAAGATCCTAATCAGAGACTTGGAGCCATAGGAGCCTCAGAGGTAGACATGGTTTTAAAGAAGCCAAAATTGACTCTTAACTGTTACTTTTTGCATTGCAATAGATTTGTTGCTTAACAATTTGGAATGATAGATGTCTAACCATAATCCAGGTAAAGCAACATGCATTTTTTAAAGATATCAACTGGGACACCCTTGCTCGTCAGAAGGTGCAAAAGAGTGAAAGTTCTTTCTGCAAATCTCATACAAGTGATGTGGAGTTTTTTTTATTAACTGACTGCTTCCCTTTGTTTGTCATCTTCTACAGGCTGCATTTGTTCCCTCTTCTGAGAGTATGCTAGATACAAGTTACTTTACAAGCCGTTATTCATGGAATACTTCAGATGGTAATTTTTATCCACAAAGTGATGTTGAGGATTCCAGTGATGGTGACAGCTTAAGTGGCAGCAGCAGTTGCCATAGCAATCGCCATGATGAAGTGGTATGTTTGTCCTATGAACTTAATGAACTTATTTTTTCATTGCAAAGCTTTAGAATCTGTTTTTTAGTTTTCAAGAAACATTATTTTATTTATATGTTTATAAATTATAACAAAAATACAAGATGTGAACAAGTAATCCACTTAAAAAAGACATCAAACGTTAAGATAATCTATTCTTTAGAAATCCCTATCTACAATCTCCCCACAATCTCCCCGTTTAATTTAGAAACCAATGTTATAATTAAGCCAAGAACAAAACTTTCTCACACTAAGATTAATATCATTCTCAATATCCTCAAAACATTCTACTATTTTTCTTCATCCACAAAATCCAAAAAATTTGCTCCAATCTCACAACTCCACCAACACTTTAGCCTTCTTCGCCTTCATAGTCTTTCCATGCATGTAAAACTTTTCGAGCAACAAAAATTTGCATGATCATGGAATATCCCCTTCAATAAGGGCTAAAATACTTCCACATTGAAGCATAGTAATCAAAAACTTATATCATAGGATCGTCAAGATAACCTCAAAGTAAGATCTAGATCAGATGAATCCCCATCTAGATTGTTCTATCATTACTATTTGCTCTATACCCATCCAGATTGTTCTATCATTACTATTTGCTCTAATGGAGACTTTCAAATCTAGACATTGTGCTACAAAATTCTTCATTTTCCAATCATTCAAGTTTCGTCAAAATATGAGATTCCAACCTCGGGTAAAAAGACGACATGCTTGTTGGGGCATTTTATCCAAACACAAACTATTCTATGTTGAATATCTTGTTGAAATAGAAACTCCATCACACCAAGAGTCCTCCCAAGTTTCCTTTTTTACTCTGAGCGTCAAGCCTCAACGTTCTACTCACCAAGTTAATGCCTTCAAGATGGGAAAAACAATAAGTTTTTGATTTCAATTGCATTAAGTTTTTTCTTATGTTCATTTGTTCACAAGGGAACTTATTTGAAGCCTTGACTTAGGTTTTTCACATTCAACTCCCTTCCCACCAATACAACTCTTCCTTACCTGTATGTTTACTTTCTCTTTCATAGGAACCTTTTTTTCCTTTCCAACGGCTTAATATATCCTTTTTCTTAGTGATTCTATTAACAATCCTACTACTAAGATGAGTGTCTCTCCTCCTAGCATACATTTATCCATCCATCTTAATCCTTTGTTCAAAACCCCAGCATGAGAAGAAAAACTTTCTCCAACAACATTTGTTGCCATTAGTTTGTAAATGTTGCCGTTGTGACAGAAGTCAACGGATGGCTTAAAAAATATAGGTATATTTTTTTTTACGCTTATATTTGTGTATAACGAAAAGAGTAATTGATCTTTCTTCAATCTAACTTCAATAGTCCCAACAATTTTCTAGTTATTTGAAATATTTTCCCCTCACACAAGTAAAAAGGCATAAAGGACACCTTTCTCCAATGTTCTATGATAACAGTCAAATTCTTCTCCAAAGTATAACCTTCAACACTTCCTCAAAGCATTGAGAACCACCACTGACTCACAAAAACAATAAGGCTTTATTTATTATAAAAGGCATGAAAGTAATCCTCTCTTGAAACTATCCTCTAAGATTTTTTAAATATACTATCAACCGTGTTTGGATATTATCTCCTATTAACTTCAGACATTCAGTTCACCAATTTTCATTCTTGTCCATTCTTCACTAATCATGCTAGCAACAATTGTTTGCTCGATTGACACTTGGTTGGTAAGAAGCCTCCCACTAAATCCGTTAAAGCTCTCCATATATGCAGGAATAGCAATGATATCTCCTTTTCCATTCAAAGCATTTTGGATAAAGTTGCAAAGCATCTACTACTATTTCTGTTTAATGCAAAGTTCAACCAATAACTATTAAATGTTTCTTCTTAAAAAAGCTTGTGTTCCTTCAAATTAAAGAAGCTTGTGTCTTTTAACGATGAACAGTCCATCGCAAACCTCCCAAAGCACATGTCAAAGTGTGGCTTGCAAATCTTCTTCTCTCAATTCAATAGACCATAGAGCTAAAAGATGATTCCTCAACTTCAAGAGTAGAAAACTTTTGTAGAATTTGCACCTCTCTGGATAAATGGGTATATTGTTTTTTCCTGATATTCTTCCTTTAGAAAGACTTTTCTTCTCAAAAACAAGAAAAGAGGGGCTAACAAGGCTGAAAGAAAATTAAGTAAAGGATCAGCTAGGAGAAGAATACTAAAAGTAATCGAAGGATTTTGGCTATAAAAGGAATGAGTGAACCGCCGGTAGAGAGAAGGTTAGTAAAAAAGGGCAAGGTCAGCAATGTAGCTTCAAAAATAGGAAAAAAAATAAAAAATATTGGTAGAAAATTTGATGGCGATGGAGCAACAGTCAGACAGAGGTGATAAGAGTGGGCAACTATTGAGGGAGGGAAACTTCTAGATTGGAGAGGGTTAAGGTGACTAGTGGAATAAATTAGGATTTATGACAGAGGAATGCAGGGTTGTGGTCAGAAAATTTGATAGTTTAGAAGGGTAGTATTGTTTAGGTTAGGTGAGTACTGATTGATGGTTTGATGGTTGGGTAGATAAAAGGGCACGTGTGTTTTAGAATGAAAATCGGCGACTAGTAGGGTATTCTGGCCAGATGAATTAGTGGAGATAGTCACAAAAGTTAGAGGTTTGGGTGAGTTGCAGATGGTAGGGTGATTGTCCGTTAGATTTGGGTGGGTGGTGAATAGGTAAGTTTAAAGTATCTACCAGATATACTGCTGGTCAGTAGCTTATTTTGGCAGTGGTCAAAAATGTGATTGTGTTGGGTAGGTGCTGGTGTTTTGGGGTGGTTGGTTGCTAGTTGACTTAAATTGATTTGGGAGGGTGGTCAATAGTTAAGTTTAAAGTATCTACCAGATATATTGCTGGTCAGTAGCGTATTTTGGCAGTGGTCAGAAATGTTACTATGTCGGGTAGGTGCTAGTGTTTGGGAGTTGGTTGGTTGCTAGTTAACTTGCTGATGCAAAATGGATTTAGAATAATAGAATTAGGGAGGAAAGAGAGAGAGTGAGTGAGGAAGAAGTTGATAATTAATTCAATATTAGGGTCTAATCTTCAATTACAATCCTATATTCTATTTATAGGACTGAAGTGATAATTGAGATAAGCACTAGGGCTTAGTGCCATGTTTAATTATGATTTTAATTTATGATTCATGATTAAATAACTAGTTTTATGACTTATGATACTTTTGTAAATAAATAATCACCAATGTGTTTGGTAACAATTTTTACTTGGTAATTTAAAAACTTACCAAAGTTGTGTTGTAACGTTTTTTGTTTTTTTATTTTTTAAAAAAACTTAAAATAAGGAAAAAAAAAATTGTTATTATTTACAAATTTTAAGTTTTTATTCACTTTCTTCTAATATTTATACATATAAAAGTCATAAGACTTTATTTACTCACTAGAAAAAATGTGATGAAAATAAAAAAAATAAAAATCAGAAATAAGGTTCAAAATTCTTTTTTTTTTTTTTTTTAAAGATTTATGAAACATTTAAAATTTTAGTAGTAATTCCTTAAAAATGTAGAAATCAAAATAAAAAAAATTGTTATCAAACAGATTGAAAATCATTTGAAAAAAATCAGAAATCAAAAATCAAAAACATTATGAAACACACCTTAAATAATCTATCTAATAGTATAAATGATAAATATAAATATTTAAAGCCTAACTAAATATATCATAGATAATAATTATAATTACGATAACACTAATTTAAAATAACAATTATTTTTATTTTTATTCGTAATTCCCATCACTACTATAGCAAGAGAAAGGTTTTAGCTTAATTTAACATATGACGTCATTTGTTTCCACCTTTCAGAATCTGTTACAGTTGAATAAATAAATAAAAACTGTCACAGCTGAACATATATATATGCAGAATTCTTGACATTTTGTAAACAATTATTAGCAGGGTGATGAATGCGGAGGTCTTGCTGAATTTGAGTTTGGCTCATCTGTCAATTATTCCTTCAGTAATTTTTCATTTAAGGTATGTTTGAAGTCTAAACTTGCTATGCTGAATTAATGCAATTAATCTATACTTGAACATTCGAAGTCTCGATATGCTAAACAGGTGTGTTAAATGCTTCTTTTTTTAATATGAAAATTTGACAGAGCAAGTACTACATTCTACTGAACTAAATTTTGGATAGAAGAAAAGACAGAATCTTCATCTCTTTATTTTCAAATGGTCCGAGTCCCATCTGTACCATGTTGTACAAGGTTTAGCCTGATATATTTTATCAAAATTTGACAAAAAAGGAGCCCCAGTACTATGTTTTCAATTTGAGTCCCCATTTCAATTGCCTTATTAATGGAAAATGCATTTATACTTATGTAATATGCAAAGGCAAGCATAATTGCTCAACAAATTCCAATTAAAGAATAGAGAATCACTATATTACTAACGGAGACTAAAAACATCTTAATTAAAAAATTAAATTTGATTATGGCTTGGCTCTTAAGAGAGATGAAGGATATAATGACAAATCTCACAAAAGTTGGTACTAGAAAGCACATTGCAGCCAACTTTGTCCCGAAATCTGAAAAATCTGGCTGTTATAAATCCTTTTGCAATGGCACGGGAACATATTTGGATGCACTGGTTTAATCATTTAATTACATTTTTTATTGACTTTTCTTGCTGGGGAAGAGGAATAGAGTGTTTTTTTTCCCCCTTGAATGGTTTTTTTGGTTTGCATATAAAGGGTTCATTTCAATTACTTGTACCTTTTTTGGTTGCTTTGAAGGAAGTGCTTTTGTGGTCTGTAAATTTTAGGCTCTTAAGATAAGAGAGCCAAGCCATACATGTCTCTAATTTAGGCCATTTGCGTTTTGGTTTTTAAAAATGGGCTAAAGACAAAATATTATTTTAATATTTCTGTTAAAATTATTTTTTCCTTATTAGAGCCATAAATGTCTCTAATTTATGCCACTGGCGTCATTTGTCTTTTTTAGTTTTGAAAAAGTGGGCTAAAGACAAATTACATTATTTTGATATTCTCTGTTAAAATTATTTTTTCCTGATTAAATACTGATTGAATCACAAGCCGTCCAAAGGGTAAAAGTGGTGCAAAAAAATTTTATTTAGAGAAATTCAGGAAAAATAATATTTCATTATTAAAACAAAATAGTGGCAATAGACGTTCAATGTAAGAATTTTTCCTAAATAATTTCATGTTGATTGCCACTTTTATCCTTTTTATAAAACTTTTGTTTTAACACAACAAAATATTTTTTAAAAATGATTAAAATAAAGTAATTTGTCTTTAGTTGGCATCTTTTTTCAAAACAAGAGGATAAGATGACACCAGTTTAAATATAAGGAATCAAATGACACAAAATATATAATTGTTCTCTAATATATAAACATGGGATTTGCTTATTTGATGGTGATTCCATGCTCCAAATCAAGCCTTTGTATGTCTCATTAATCAGAACTGTTCAAACGACTTTCTGAGGCCTTCTCTTCATTTGTGTTGCAGAATCTATCCCAGCTTGCATCAATCAATTATGACTTGCTTTCCAAGGGTTGGAAGGATGATCCCCCACCAAATTCTAATGCCTAGTTGGTGCACAATATCAAGAGGAATTGTAGCTTTGACAATGGAATATTAGGGGGCCTGATGACCATTGTTATTTTACCTGTATATGTATGATACTATTTTATTTTATTTTATTTTCTTGCTGTAAATATATAAATTATGTGGTTTAAAATATGGTTATGGGTTTACATTATTGCAGAGATTGAAGAATATCAGGGAGCTCAAAACTGATTCATGATATGTTTTTCTTAGGTGATGTATCAATAACACGGTGTTTGTAATTTGTTGTTTTTAATGTTATAATAGAAGCTATTTTAACTTATTTATGTGCCCCTTGCCATGTCTTAGATTTAGGGCAAGGCGCATATGGCACCAGATGTTCCTCCATAGTAATGAGAAAAACAGAACGAGTAATTTACGGTTTTTTTTTTTTTATAACTCTTGCACAATGCTTTTCATTTATGGCCTCTTAGTCAATTTATGCTCCATTTTGAACATATGTTAAAAAATAAACCTTAGTTGAATACGTGTTTCTGAATAGTTTTTATGTTTCAACACTTATTTTTTGAGTTATAGCATGATGTTCCAGTCATTTGTTGACCATTCATTGTCGAATTTACAGTAGCCCTGACGAGATTTATATTTTTGAATGCATGTGCAAAAGTAAATAGTTTTGTTTAACGTCCCTGTTTGTACGCTACATGAAAGTTTCTCTGCGAAACATGCTGCAGTCTCGTTATAATTTGCAATTGTCATTATGAGAGAAATATGATTATAGAAAATCAATTTTTGGATTTTTGGTTACATGAAATGGTCTGCGAATAACAGCCTTATAGACAGTTGGGCCAAATCCTCATGTTCTGGTTCTACTGACCTCTGTTTCCCAAAGCTTTTAAGTATTTTGGAAAAGAAAATTGTGTGGCTTTTTTTTGTTCTTGCAACTTTTAACTCAGAATAATAGGGCCAATTATAAAGGTCTCTTTACGGGTTTGCTAGAACGAAAAACCAAAAGAACGTTGTTTTAATACGACAGTTGTATTCCTTCTAAGTTTTAGTATAACAGTGGTTAGTAGAGTAACGTAAGAAATGAGTGTTTCAGTATATAAATTAGTTAAATTTATTGAAACTTAGTAAGAGGCTTAGGACTACTCCTTTGCGAGTTCATTTCTAAATAATTTTAGTCTCTATTTTTTGGGTCTATCTTCCAACTTACACATCTCCTCAATATATCTTTGGGATTATTCGCACTTTCACTTCTAAAGACTTTTAAGGTAACAAGCGACTCTTAACTATGCATTACGCTGACAACATTTATTTTTCTTAAGTTACAAATTTGGCTTGGTACATATTCAGTACTCATATTTTATGAAAAGAATCAAAAATTGACAATATTTTTAAATGATTTTAGATTAATACTCATGATACTTAAAAAGTTTCACTTTAATCTCTTTTAATATTACCAATTAAAAGAGATAAAATTTTAACATTTAAGTAGGAAATAAGCAGAAAAATTGTCAAATAAAATTATATATTTTAATTAAAGTTTTTTTAGTGGTAAGTAAAAGTCCTGGTCATATCTCGTTATTAACGGAGCTTCGATCGCTGCTTCTCCACCGCTGGAGAACTGACTGCGAACTCCGCCCGAATCGCCGGTGGCATCCATCAATCCAACTTTCGATAGTTTAATCACAGGTATCTCTGATATATTTCTGAAGACATCGTTCCTTTTCATCAGGTAATCGAGCCAGAGAGGGCTTTCTGATTTACTCAGCTAGGGTTCATCATCCATCGCATCACACTTTGCTCCATCCCCTAATATCCATAGTCAGACGGTTATCCAGAGTAAGCAGCATGGAATTTAGTATCGTTCCTTCTCATCAGGTAATCGAGTCAGAGAGGGCCCTTTGATTTACTCAATTAGGGTTCATCATTCATCGCATCAAACTTTGCTCCATTCCCAAATCTCCATAGTCAGACGGTTAATCAAAGTAAGCAGCATGGTGCTATAGCTGGCTAATAAGGAATTATGATCTCGAGCCCATCCATTCCTTCAATTAACCACACGCAAACCAAATTACAGCTCAAAGGTCTGTGACTCCGTCGTTCCAGCTCTCCAATATTAAAAGACCAATCACTGAACACGAAATGATTTCCCCTCTATCTACCCGTAAATGGCACACAACCAGAGAAGAAGCAGAACCAATTATTTTACGTGTCGTTATAACTCTTTGCACGATTCTTAGAGATTTGACATTTCCAGCACTCCCATACCAATATATAAGGCACTTGCGTATACTTGGAACATTCAGCACTGAAGTATACAAAACCAGAGACAAAACAAGCTTTTATACAGACTACCCTTCGATAACCACAATGTCTCAATCTCCATTAGAAATTAATACTGAGGAGCTTAATTTGCTCATGGAAGAAACACAAAACCTCACTTGTCTACTACCTGAGATTCAACTAGATGAAGACCCTACTGATCAGCTCTCAGCCTCACTCAAACTAATAGGTAAAATCCTATCTCGTACCAACATTAGGAAGGCGCAGGTGATAAGTGCAGCAAAAAAAGCTTGGAATCTTAAAGGTGAAGTATCAATATCTGTAATGGATTACAACAGAAACATTTTCTCCTTCACTTTCTCAATTCAAGGGGACAGAGACTATGTGTGGGAACAAAGAATCCGGCACGTCAACAATGCACTGATGGTACTCAAAACTTGGAACAACCAACTCACCATACAAGAACTCGACTTCAGTACTGCCTGTTTCTGGATACAAGCACATGGGTTACACTTTGCGGGCATGAAAGCATCCAACATTGAAAAACTGGCGAAGGTTGCCGGCAAACTGGTGGATAAAGAGTTGAATGAGCTGGACTCAACCCAATTACACAAATACCTCCGGTTTCGAGTGGAAGTCAACGTACACAAACCTCTAGCAACAGGCTGCATTGTTCCTAGGAAGCATGCACAACATACCAATGATAAGATATGGGTTGAATTTCGATATGAAAGACTACCTGACCCTGTTATAAGTGTGGCATTCTGGACCATGTCACTAAGGACTGTGAGCTGACCACTGCAACAACGTATATGCTCAATGAGAACCTGCAATCCCCTGTCTTTGGAGATTGGCTCAAAGTTAGTGCCAACCAAACTGCTCCTTTGAACAAATTTTGGCTTCTAACAGCAGAACCTGAACTGACACCAACCATGAGTGCTCAGAACATGGGGAATCTGAACCCCAACACATTGGCTTCACATGCATTCAACTACCATCGCCAATCCGAAGCATCCCATTTAGTGACTCAAAAGGAATCCTTCTCAAAGAAGATGGACAGACTTCACAGTGAAGTAAAGGAACTGTTGCAACTGACTAATGATCTGGATCTCGTTCATTTTGCAGCTGCTTATGAGGAATGGTACTCCGCAGGGGCTAACACAGACAGTGACATAAACTTAAGATGCAAATTGCTAGCTCAAGCCATTGGCTACCGCCTTGATTTCAATATCCAGGAACCCCCAATCAGACTCACAACAACAAGAATTTTCCAACTTGCTGAATACGCACACAATGGTGTACGTTTCAATGCGTCTGATCATCTGTCCAAAATCACTTTCGCACTATTCCAATACAAACTGGCACAACACAGAATTGAGAGGACTCTCTCGGGAAGGAACAATAAGACCCCAACACCCAACCTGGCATCTCCAGGTCCTTCAAAACGCAAGGCACCAGAGGCTTCCCAAAAGGCTTGCAAAAAGAAAGTTATTTTAAGCCATTCTGACATCAACTTAGGCTCTGAATCTTTATTGTGTTTAAATGATTATTTTCACTCTAGCATGGATAATGTGCAGGACACAGGTTCGGGTACGAGAGGAGAATACTTGGTTACGCAACATAGTAACTTAACTCCCACTCCAACGTGGGACCAAGCTGACAATTTTCATGAGAGTAAAACTGAAGGTGGGGAGGCGACCTCTAACTTGCCCCCCAAGCAAACATGAAAATCCTTAGCTGGAATGGCCGAGGGCTGGTCCGACCTCGAGCCAAGCGCGAACTGCGCTTTCTGATTAAAAAACAAAAACCGGACGTGCTTTGGTTAATGGAAACGAAGGCTCACGAAACTCAGGCATCTCATCTACAAACTACTTTAGTAGGCTTTAACAATAGTCTAATCATACCTGCAACAGGATTACAAGGAGGCTATTGTTTGTTTTGGACAGGAAATGTAAACTTAACTATCAGCTTTGTGGGGAACTCTTTTGTAATAGCAGATTTAAATTCTGCGTTTGGATCCGATGAAATAATACATATCATATTTGCTTATATCCCTCCATATCAAAGTGTTAAGAAACAAGTCTGGTTGGATATCTCGGAAAGGATTTCCACGCTGAATAATTCATGGTGCCTAATTGGAGATCTAAATGACATCACTCAAGACACTGGAAAATGTGGAGGCATACCTTTCCACATCCACCCAATGAATGAACTAATTCACTTCATGGATGAACAAGGGGCAGTAGACTTGGGTAGTGTGGGACATAATTTCACTTGGAGCAACAAAAGACAACAGGATCAACGAATACTCCAAAAATTGGATAGGGTCATTTCGTCGGTCCATTGGTTGAATGTCTTCCCAAAGGCACTGGTAACTAATTTACCCACTTACACTTCAGACCACAATCCTATTGTACTAAACCTTTATGGTGCACAAGAAAAATATCTACGGAGACCATTCAGATTTTATGAGATGTGGACTTGTGATACCAGGTGTGAATCACTAATCCAGCAATCTTGGGCGATACACACAAGCAAGTATTCTAATGTCACTGTTACACTTAAATTGTTGGCTAATACCTTAAGCAAGTGGAACAAACAACAGTTTGGATTCATTCCTGACAAAATAAAGAAATTGGAATCCCAACTCATGGTCATACAACAAGGTTTGCATGTAGAGGATACACAAGCTCAGGAAAAAATGGTATGTACATTACTGGAAGAACAATATACCAGATGGGACTCATTGTGGAAGCAAAAGTCCATAGAACTTTGGATTAAAGAGGGAGATGGAAATACTAAATTCTTTCATACTTCAACTCTACTGAGGAGGAAAACAAACTTTATTCCTTGTTTGAAGTTAAACACTGGTCGAATAACCTGGCAAATGAAAGAAATTGGTACTGAATTCCTTACACACCTCAAAAGTTCCTTCACTTCGGATCTACCCCTCTTACACGATGAATTAAGCAACTTATTCACAAAGGTGGTCACAATAGAAGAAAATTCCAGCCTAACAGAGATCCCATCTAATACTGAGATTAAGAAAGCACTTTGAGAGATAGGGGATTACAAATCGCCGGGTCCGGATGGTTTTCTTGCTAGTTTCTATAAGAAATACTGGCACATAGTAGGTGAAACCATTGTTAAGGAGATACAACAATTCTTCCTAACTGGTACGTTGAAGGATGGTTGGAACCACACGTTCATCATTCTAATTCCAAAAATTTCAGGTCCTACGGAATGTAAGGACTTCAGACCCATCAATCTTTGCAATGTCAGCTACAAAATCATCTCTAGACTATTAGTTAATAGACTTCGAGCAATTCTACAAAAACACATATCCCCCTTTCAATCAGCCTTCCTCCCGGGGCGATGGATAGCAGAAAATACAATACTAGCCCAGGAGGTTGCCCACACTATCTCCAAGAAATCAACAGGTAAAGGTGGTCTAATGTGTATCAAGGTAGACATGGAAAAAGCATATGACAAGGTGGAATGGAACTTCCTCATGAAGATCATGGAGCTATGGGGTTTCTCAACCAAGTTTAGACAATTAATTCTGCAATGCATATCAACCTCTTCGATTTCAATCCTACTAAATGGTTCCCCATTTGGTAGATTTCAACCTTCAAGGGGACTCAGACAAGGGGATCCTTTATCTCCATATCTTTTCCTTATTATATCTGAATGTCTATCCTGGATGATTATGAAAGCAGAACACACGGGCACCATTCATGGTATCAAAATCGCAAGAAGAGCCCCTCCCATCTCTCATTTAATGTATGCTGATGATGTAGTCATCTTCTTGAGAGGTAATCTTTTAAATACAAATAGCATCAAAAACATACTGCAAACATATGGCAGCTGGTCTGGATAAAAAGTGAACCTTCAAAAATCGGTCATATTTTTTTCCAAAAACATGCACCCTACGCTTCAAACTACCATATGCAATGAACTCCAAATCCAGAGAGCAGAAGGCAGTATCAAGTACTTAGGGAACTCCCTCCCACTCAACCGATCAAAAAAAGAAAATTTCCATGGCCTACTACAGAAACTCAAAAACAAACTACAAAGTTGGAAATCCAAACTACTGTCACAAGCTGGTAAAGCCACTCTAATCCGTTCGGTTCTACAAAACATGCCCACTTATACTATAAGTACATTTAAACTCCCCTCAAGCATTTGGACAGAGGCGGACTCCATAATCGGGAAATTTTGGTGGAACAAAGACATATGTAAAACACTATTTCTCGCCAATCAGTTGGAGACAAATTTGTAAACCCAAAGAGGCAGGTGGGTTGGGATTTCGACAATTAAAAGACTTTAATCAAGCAATGCTATCCAAATTAGCATGGGAAATCTTCAAGACCCCAAATAAACTCTGGGTCAAAATCCTCAATGCAAAGTATATCAAAAATCTGGAATTCTCAACAGTACTCCCTCGCAATTCCGACTCCTACATCTGGAAAGGTATTCTCTGGGGTAAAGATTTAATCATCCAAGGAAGCTATTGGAAACTAGGACATGAACAATCCATCAACATGTGGACACAACCTTGGATCCCTGGCTTACCACAACAAAAACTTCCGCTTTCTATGGGACAAAACTTCCAAAATGACATCTCCACTCCTGCAGACCTTTGCCACTGGAATCCAAATCTGCAATGGAATATGTCAACAGTAAAACACATCTTCCCAGCATACGTGGCAAATTTCATACAGGCAATCCCTCCCCCTACACCAGGTACCCCTGATACTCTAACTTGGTTTGGCACAGGTACATGCAATTTCTCAGTCAAGGATGCATATCACACTCTACAAAAAAACAAAGGAATTCAAGATTGCCAGAGTTATTGGCAATTACTCTGGAAAGCGAAAATACATGAGAGACACAAAATTTTCCTTTGGAAAATACTGAAGAACGCTCTTAGCACAAAAAAATGGATTGCTCATTTCAATCCAATGACAGATTTAAGTTGCACCCTATGTCACAAAGAAGCAGAAGATGTAGAACATCTATTCATCAGATGTGAAATTTTAAAATCTTGGTGAAAACACTAGAACTGGAACTTACTGTGGGAATTCACTCAATCACTGGATATTTTCTCGTACATCAAATTCATACTACAACCTCCAAAGATTCTTCTTCAGACAAACTGTTCTACTGAAACTTTCACACTGACAGCAGTTATCATGCTCGAACATATATGGTTTACCAGAAACCAAATCATCTTTAATGCAGGAACCCTGGAAGGACCCACAGCCATCAGTTCAATAATCAGAAGAGTTGAAGAATTCCAAATCTGTCTTATCCCTAAAAAACAAACAGACATTCAAAAATCACAGGACACGATCTTCATTCCTATTCCAAACCATTGGCAACCACCTCCTTTGGGTGCGGTGAAATATAATTTTGACGCATCATGGTATCATGGGAAGGCAACAACTGGATTTGTCATTTCTGACAAAAATGGCAATATCGTTGAAACATGGATGGAGCAACGATACACTGCCAGTGTGGATGTCGCAGAAACGTTAGCATTGGAAGCGGCGATCACCCACGCTTTATCAATAAAACACAAAGCTATCTATATTGAAGGAGATGCAAAACTTGTAATCCAAGCTCTAATGGAAGATACACAGGACACAATATCAAATACAGCAGATGCAATCATCCAAAATCTGAAGCAGAAGCTACCACTATTTTCCATGATTTCTATTCGATGGATCCCTCGTCATTTGAACGCTCGAGCTCACAATTTGGTTAAATCAACTATAGGAGACACCTCTAGCTCAACTGCTTTACAAGATCCAGATCGATTAAATCACCCCATCCCCCTTCCCCCCATTACCCATACATAGGCTATCGCCTATCCCCTCTAGCAAAAAAAAAAAAAGTAAAAGTCCTGATTTGATGCAATTTTTTCCTTCATATTTCATATTTTGGTTCTAGCCCAACGACCAAAACATTAAAAAAAAAAAAAAACTTTATTTAAAATATATAATATGTTTTTGACCATTTTACCCTTGTTTTTTTTTTTTTTTTAGCTCAAATGTCAAAATTTTTGTCTCAAATGTCAATTTGTGCATGTTGTGTTAATTCGGACTGACCCGAGTTTAATTCGTGTCAACCTTAAACCAAATCAAATTTAATTCGTATCATGAACTATTAACCCTAATCTAAATAAAAAAAATCGTGCTAGCCCAAACTAGCCCAAATTGACCCAAACTTTTATTTACATATATTAATTGGTCTTTTTTTTTTATCTTTTTCAACTCGATGTTAATTGAAAATATTATATATAATTTTTAATTTAATTAGAATAATAAAATATTTGAACCAAATTTAATGCATTCTAATAACATTAAATATATAAATAAAAATTTTGTTACAAATTTTTACAAAATTAAAAAAATAAAGGTTGCAAAGTCATAATTATATTACAAAATAATTCAATAAACTACTATCTAAAACTAAAGTAAATAAATATTTTAAACTTAAATTTCATGTAATTGTGATCAGTGATAATATAATATATTTGCACATTATTAGTAAGAGTTAGTAAGAGAAATGCAACAAATTTTCTATGACATAAATTAATAGACTCAATTTGTAGAAAAAATAATAATTATAATTATTTTTTATTTTCGTGTTATCGAATTGGCCCTAACATAACCCTAATTTGTTCGTATTCAGTTTGTATTTTTCAATTCATATTCAGTTTGGATAATCATGTTGTAGCACAAATTATCACCCTTACTTTTGACCATTAATGCTAAAAATGACCAAAGTAATTTTTTTAATTATCATGGGTATTAATTTAGAACCATTTGAAAATATAGTCAATTTTTGATATTTTACACAAAATATGAGTACTGAAAAAAACACAAAGCCCTTACAAATCGCTTCAAATTCCATAAATCAACAAGTAAAGAAAGTTTTGAATTATTTTTTTCAAGTACAATAAAAATAATCTAACAATATATTCATTTATTTTTTTATATTTATCATTTTAGATGCTTTGAGTTGTTACACATAGATTTATAAAAATCTTTATCCCTTCGTTTGTTTTTTTTTTTTTTGCTACAGTAAATAGACATATTGTCGGTAGACAAATGTCTATGAAAGGAAGCTCTTAGACATTAAGAGTGACCTGCTAAATCAGAAGGTAAGAGAAAGAGATTGATGTCGTTTACTCTATTATTATTATAAGCTCATTGGATCAAATTATGTGCTCTGAAGTTGAGTTCTCGTGGTATCCATCTGATTGAGATCATTTTAAAGCAATGAAGCTGTTTGTTCATGTCCATTAGAAATTGTTTGGTTGTTAGAAAGATGTGAAGCCAGTTTTCTTCAAGTGGAGCTTGAATGATAGTTTGGTTATCACCTTCTAAATAGACTGATTTATGAAAAAAATTTAACAAGTAAAAAAAAGTCGCAGTAAAGGCTAAGGCTTCGGCTTTTTCACTACTATCATGTCGATAACCTACCCAAGTATGAATTGTTCGACCATAATTGTCTGTGATTATGAACCTCAAACCAGCTTTTCCATTATGTTAGGTAGCATCAAAGTTTACTTTGATGGCATTTAGTGGGGGAGGTTGCCATTTAGAAGGAATGGCAACTGTATCTCCAGCGATAGATTCCCCAGTCCTTGGTGTAGCTAGTAGAAATTTGAATTTCGTTTTTCTCTACATATATTTTTTTCTTCTCATTAAGGCTTCTTTTTTCATCTTATCTTCAAACTTCGTTTTTTTTTTTTTAATCTTATATAAAATTAATAATTGTTTTGGATTTTATTGGCTTCATATTGTTGCTTTACATTTAAGTATATTTATTGTTTCAAAGTTCTTTTTTGCATATTGCTCTTTTAATTTTAATTTTTTAATTTTTTGGTTAGGTTATAGTTTTATTGATTTTTTTTTTATTTTATGTATATTGCTTTTAATTTTCATTAATTTTTGACACTTTTATTTACTATTAAGAATTTTTTTATATAAAATAAATGATATTTATTATTGCATGTGCAACGTACTTAATCCTAGTTTTAAAATATAAGAGATGGGCACGGGGACAATTATGCTAACACCCATGAGTTAATTGTCTCGTGTCGATTTTGAGTAGTTTTGAAAAATAGTTGTCAATTATGATTGGATAACATTCTCTCAATAGTTTAACGACTATTATCATTTTTTAATATTTATTCAATTTAAAAAATTAAAAAGTTAATCTAATATACTCTACTAAATTATTTAAAATATTGGACTAAATATTTATAGTCCTCAAACTTTTACTCATTTTATACTTTAGACATGTAATTATTTTTTCATAAGGTTTGGTTCCCTAAATTTTTAAATTTGATAATTTTGGTCCCTATCGTTAATTCCCAATCAATTGTAACGTCTAATGTTAAAAAAACTCACGTGTGCTGCACGTGATAGCCATTTTAACATGGTTTTAAGCACCGTTGGTTACTTGAGATCCCATGTGTGGTTTTATATTAGAAAAAGGACCTACACCCTTTTTAGTCGATAAAAAGTCCATATAGTTAGAATATTTGAAATAGTTAAAAAAAAATTATAGTAGATAAAAATCGGATATTTTTGTGATAGGTTATTACAAGTAACAAAACTTGTTGAGAGTCCCTGTTTAATAAAAACCACACATGAGATCTTAAGTGATATTTTACACATTTTAAACAAATTTCCTAATTAGGGCTACAAATTGGAAGTTGGGTAGTATTTAGGGGCTTTTCATTAATTAATTTATTTGTTAAAAAAAAGTAACCAACGATGGTTAAAACTTAAAACCAAGTTAAAATGGCCATTACGTGTGGCATACATGAGTTTTTTAACATCAGTCGTTATATTCGACTGGAATTAACGATTTGGATCAAAAATTTCAAATTAAAAAATTATGAACCAAATTTAAAAAAAATAGTTAGGAGACAAAAATATAAAATAAATAAAATATCAGGCGATCAAGTATTGTATTTTTAATTTTAAGAGTGTAATTTATTATATAATATTTTTTTTGGGCCAAAGTCATTTACTATATAATATGCATATAAAATATAATCTTCATATATGTTTAGTTTTAGTCAACAAGGTTCCAAAATTATAATATGTAAAAATTTTGTTGCGAAATTATCTACCTCTAAGTCAGCTATTAAATAAAAAATGCTAACTTCCATTTGAATTTTGGATGTATATTTGGGCTATTGCAAAGATTTAAATTTGAGAGATATTTCAAAATTATGATGAAAAAAAAAAAAAAAAAATTTTACACCAAAAGTTACACTTGATAATCATGTGATTGAGGCCCCTTCCTAGTTCAAGTGATAAATGGGAGTACCTCACATCTAAATCGAGCATTCACGAAAGCAAAAACCTTTCATCAACAAAAGCAGCACTAAAATAACATTATAGTATGCTACTAATAAACATGCAAACTCAAATTGTTCTCAATGTCAACATATGTACATAAAATACAACTATCTTCGTAATATAATAGTAAAAAATAATACAATATTGTGAACAAATAATACGAATTATGGGACAAATATTCACCTTTAAAATGTTATGATTAAGAGAATTTCAAAATAAATTGTATAACAAATGCAAAATAATTTATATTATTAAACTTAATTTTTTTAGAAGTATAATAAGAGTTTACATGCAATAGGAAATGTAAAGAGTTTTGAAAATTTAAATTTTATTTTATAATTTCAACGAGCAACCTTTTGTATTTTCACTTATAAATTTTAAGAAAATAATATAATAGTTAATAGTATGAATAAATCAAAATGAGTAATCATAACTAATTATATTTTTACAATTACTTGGTATATATATTTTAGAAAAATATAAAAAGTAACTAATAACATTTTTACAATTAATTATAATTTTAAAGCTAAGGATATTCTGGATGATCTTCTAAAGCTTGAGCTACCTTTTGTTGAAATAATAAACTCTTCATCTTACTTTTCCAAATATGAAAATCTCCGATGCCATCCCATTTCTCAATTTCCATCCTACTCATATTCAATAACAAGAAATTGTTTCTAGACACAATTTCACTCCACAATATCAAACTCAAAAAATTCACACACAACAACCACAGAATAACCCAAGCCGAACAAGGCTCTGATATCACTTGTTATGCTAGAATTCAACTTCCTAGATATGCCTATTGAATTTAACCAAGCAAGATAGAAATTTTCAAGCAAACACTCAATGAAATTATCAATCCAACAACAACACTTTTAAGCCCTAGATATTTAATTAAAAGCAAGGAAATATAAATGATAATAAAAGGAAACAACACACCAAAATTATAGTAGTTCAACCCAACCAATATGGTGAGTCTACTCCACTTCTTCACCCTTCCAATGGAGATGAGTTCCACTAGCTTCAAATTTGGAGATTACAAATACAATAGAGAAAATGCTTAAAGAGAAACACTTTCTTGGAAGAAATACACTCAAAGAGACACTTAAGAACTTTTCTCACTCACAATGGTGAAAAACCCTCTCTTCTTCTTCCTCTCTTTTCTAGTTTTTCTTCTCTCAAATGTGTAGCACACAATGCTCTCTCTTAGAAACCTTAAGAGCTCTTAAATGTGTTTATATAGCACATTTTTACATTTACAATAATGCCCAAACTATTCCTAGCTTCATAGAACAAAGTCCATGCCCTTAAATGTCATTTACACTGTTTTTCGTGAAAAATAAAAACTGTCCTAGATCAGAGCGCACTCGGAAAGGGATCGATCCGGCCAAAGGGGGATCGATCCGTCTTCATGTCTAGGCATCAGTTTTCCAGCAGAAATTCTCGAATCAAAGTGCACTCGGGAGCCTGATTGATCTGACAGAGGGGGATCGATCCTTCTTGAGGGGGATCGATCCGTCTTCTTGCCTAGGCAGCAGTTTTCCAGCAGAAAGCCCCGGATCGGATAGCGCTTGGAGCAGGATCGATCCGGCCAGAGGGGGATCGATCCTGGATGTTCTGTAACCCTATTTTCTTTATCTCTTTCTCCACACTTGATACTATGCAATACTCCTAGTCCAACCTTTAATGTTTGATAACCCACGTTAGTTTTCAAGCATCCCCATGAATTTGTATCACAATATCACAATATGCATATAAAATATAATATTAATATATGTTTAGTTTTGGTCAACAAGGTTCCAAAATTATAATATATAAAATTTTTGTTGCAAAATTATCTACCTCTAAGTCAACTATTAAATAAAAAATGCTAACTTCCATTTGAATTTTGGATGTATATTTGGGCTATTGCAAAGATTTAAATTTAAGAGATATTTCAAAACTATGATGAAAAAAATAATATTTTTACACCAAAAGTTACACTTGATAATCATGTGATAAAGGCCCTAGTCTCTAGTTCAAGTGATAAATGAGAGTGCCTCATATCTAAATCGAGCCTTCGCGAAAGCAAAAATCTGTCATTAGCAAAAGCAGCACTAAAATAACATTATAGTATGTTACTAATAAACATGCAAACTCAAATTGTTCTCAATGTCAATATATGTGCATAAAGTATAACTATCTTCATAATATAATAGTAAAAAATAATACAATATTGTGAACAAATGATACGAATTATGGGACAAATATTCACCTTTAAAATGTTACGATTAAGAGAATTTCAAAATAAATTGTATAACAAATTCAAAATAATTTATTTATCAAACTTAATTTTTTAGAAGTATAATAAGAGTTTACATGCACTAGGAAATGTAAAGAGTTTTGAAAATTTAAATTTTATTTTATAATTTCAACGAGCAACCTTTTGTATTTTCACTTATAAGTTTCAATAAAATAATATAATAATTAATAGTATGAATAAATCAAAATTTATATAGATAAATCAAAATGAGTAATCATAACTAATTATATTTTTGCAATTACTTAGTATATATATTTTAGAAAAATATCAAAAGGTAACTAATAACATTTTTACCATTAATTATAATTTTAAATGCATATATATATATATATATATATATATATATATAAAACATAAATAATTGGATTAGGTGTCAATGTAGTCAACTATTGCTTTTAGCCCACCTACTGCTGCATGTGGCTGGGACGAAATTCTTACAATATTAGTTGTCAAAGAAGTCTCTTGCTTACTTGAGACTTCCAACTGAGCTAAAAAGGGATAAACAAAGTTCTTTTCAATTAATACGTATGAAGCGTCTGGGTGGGTGGAAGGGAAAAATATTGTTAAAAGCTGGTAAGGAGATTCTTTTGAAGTCAATTTATCAAGCCATTCTGGTATATTTTATGAGCCTATTCAAGCTGCCATTTAGCTTGTGCTTATAACTTGAGCAGCTAGGGGCTAAATTCTGGTGGTCCAATAAAAATACAGGTAATGGTATTCAATATTAAGGAGATGGAGCAAGGTGGTGTGGGTGACTCGGCTGATTTTGTTATGCAACTGCTGTGGCGCCAGCTTTGGCAATTAGATATTCTGGGCAAAATAAAGCAGTTTCTGTGGAGGTTATTGCGAGGTGTACTGCCCTGCAATGTTATGCTAGCACGTCGGCATGTTATTGACAACTCGAGCTACCTGGTATGTGGTAGACAAGCAGAAACTCTCATTCATGCGCTGTGGAGGTTTAACACTGCAAAATCAACTTGGAAAAATTCTAGACTGGTCGGGTTCTATAATAGTCACAAACATATGGATATTGCAGATGTGATCTAGCTTGCGTTGGGAGAGGCTGATTTGGCCAATTTGATGCTACTGGCAAGCACTGTTTATTGGGTGTGGAGGGCTCGTTGTGATATGGTTTTCAAAGGTAAAAGATGGGGGGGGGAGGAGGTGGCACTGTGAGTTGCAAATCAACTGGTGGACTACCGGCAAGCCAACCCAAAAACAGGCCAGAAGGTCTGTCCCGCCTGATGGGGTGTGGAAATTAAATGTGGATGCAGGCATGCAGCCATAAATGCTAATGCTGGGTTTATTGGCTTGGGATGTGTTCTTCGTTATGCTTTTAGGCAATTTTGTGGGTGCTATGGTGCTCAGAAAATCAGCCCGAATGTCACCGAAAGCTGTGGGGTTATGGCCAGTTTGGCAAGGGCTTCGTTTTAGAATTGATATAGAAATTAGAAGAATTGTGTTAAAATCTGACTCATTACAAGCAGTGCAATTAAGTAACAACAACTCGAGTTGCCAACAGTGGAGGGAAACATTGTTGAGGACAATAAAACACTTGCTGCCCCGGAAGAGCAAATTTTATTCCTCATAGCTTAGCTAAGTATACGTTCTTTAATTATGAACGTTGAATGGGAGCAAAATCATCTTGGTTCCGACATATCCCAGCTAAGGATATAACATCTACAATTTAATTAAATAATTTACAATTCAATTATATAAAATTTCCCAAATTGTTTAATTAAATAAAATTTCCCTACATTTTCTCAACAAAAAAAAAAGTTGATTGGATTAGGTTATATAAAGAAATACATTTGTTAACTTAACCAATCAAAATGTATATATCACTTGCAAGACTAGTCTGGCCATTTTAATATGAAAGTGCAATAGAAGTTACTTCAGAATTCAAGTTAAAATGGAATTTTCAAAATTAATCCCTCACAAACTTAAAAAAGTTTGAAACCAAGCCAAAGAAGTCTTTGAACTAAAAAGCGTTTTATAACTAAAGACTAACGCAAACTCAATTAGATCAAAGAACATACAACGCAATGACAAAACAGCAGATACCAGTCTTGAAATTGTCACAAAAATACTCTTAAGAATCCCAAAAAGTGATCAATCAAAGAAAACGTTGGATCACAAGTTCAAAAGGGAAATAAAAAAGAACAAACAAAAAGAAAAAGAACCAACATTCTCTATCTCCATCAGCTGCTTTCTTGCACCTCACTCTTCATCCTCTTCATCTCCATCTCCACCAGATGCTTTCTTGGCAGCTGCCTTCATGTTCTTTCTCTTCACTCGACCAGGGCGCCCAGCACCGAAGGGGCTTGTGAGTGAGAAATCAATACGCTTTTGAGAGTCTACTCTCACCATGAATGAGGGAATATTGACGACTTGCCTTCCCACCCTACCAGAATAACAACAATGTCAAAGGCTCAAAGCAGCAATAATTGGAGACTCAACGTTCAAGGATCTAATAAACTGTCTAAAGAAAAAGTAAATCCATAGTTATTAACTACTCATCAAAATATCATGATGAGATTCGGGTTACTGAATTTAGGACAATGGAGATCAGACTGCCACAACACAAAGACATCTAAGTTACACCAGAAATGGACCACAACTTTCAAGCAAAAACCACGACCAAGAGACCATTTTAGTAAACATGAAGATAAAAGAAAGAACTAAACAAACAATGGGACGTAACCTCATCATTTCAATCACTTCATAAAACATAGTTGAGTTCCTCAAATAAAAAACAAATCCCAATACTTTTTATACAAAATTATCCCATAGCCGACACGATAAATTGATTCAAGCTACAATTTTCATAATCGGTACAAGAGCATATCGTTCACACTGACCTGAAAGAAGGTATAAAGGAAATACAGATTCAAACAAAATAATAACCACAAAGTGTGGTTTAGGGAAACATTAAGCTAACTCAGCAAACATATTTAAGCAAATTTTTATGTTAGGAAAAATCATATCTTCACCAAAGCCAACAATGTTAAAGAAACCAACATCTTTGTCTGAAAACTTACTGTCTCTTGAGAACACAAAGAGTAGAAAATTAAACACAAATGCCTGTATTACAACAAACAAATTATATAGTGAAATGAATAGATTATAAAAATTTTAGTCTTAACAGGATTAAAGGCCATAACTGAACCTAAACCATCCTAATACGGATGGATATCAAAATCTTTAAAACAAATTCCCAATAAATATTCAAGGCCCTATCTGTCCTTCAATATCCAATTTGATTAGAAGGCTCAATAATTTGAAATTTGAATAACAGGTGAAGAAAATTACCAACCACAAAAAGATTATAAATTATGAGAATTAAATGGCAGTAGATCAAACATGTATCTCATCTCAGGGAATGACAGCATAAAATGCATACAAACAAAATATAGAATAGAAAACTATTTTGTCTGTCTACTCTCACCCAGAAAACAAATGAAGCAAAGATATAAATTCTATACCTGATATGGCGTTGCCTAATAAGAACACGGGCATGGTGGATTGACTTGGCCATACCAGACTTGAAGACTAAAGTTTGAAGGCGACGCTCGAGGAAATTCTCGACAGTAAGGGCCAAGACATAATCAAGCTTGTTCTGACTCTCATCCAGCAACCCATACCTGTTCATCCTCCTCAGTAGTGCTTCTCCCTCAAAAATACGACGTGGGTTTTTCTCATCAAGGGTGAGAAGCATTCTAGCATTGTTACGAATACGGCTCAACGCATACTGAACCCTCCATAGCTCTCTCTTGCACCTGAGTCCGTACTCACCAACAAGCTTCAGCTCCGCGTCCAAACGTTCCTTCTCATATGGCCTTCTGGGCTTTTTAAAAGTTTTCCCATCTACATTTTATTTCAAACATTTCACAAAAACCTCACCTTCTATTCATATCAATTTAATCACAATCTAATGCAAGATATCAAAACTTTAATAATTGATATCAATGATACAAAGACATAGAGAATGATTATTGCAGATACATAATCAAGTGGAAAGCCAAAATGATTATTGCACATAGATAATCAAATCGAAAGCCAAAAACTAAGAACAGAAGAACTTACAATTGTGGTAAAAGGAGACCTTCACCATGCTTGCTTCTCAGTTTGTTTATCCTCTCAGGTCGGCCGTGCTTGCTTCTCCTCTCAAGTCGGCCGTAGAAAACCCTCGAGTCCTCTCGACAGATTTCGTAAAACCAAACCCTTATATATAGCTCTCTATATCTACAAGAAACTCTCCCATCTACAACTTCATTGGGCAGTCCACGAGAACCCACGGGCTTCAGCAAAGCCCAAATCCTCAATTTTATTTTGGCCCGTTCTACTCACATCCCCTAAATATACTAACTACATACCCCTTATATATTAAAATCAACAAATTAATAAAAATATCAGAGAACCAAATACATCCCACACATCGCGAGACACTGTCTCTTTGCGTCTGCTGCCACCACCGCTGCCGACGACAGTTTCTGTTGCTATTGCTATCACTTCCGACGATACCCACACCCACAGGCTTACCGCTGCCGACGATACCCACACCCACAGAATTCCATCTCTGCGTGTGCCATCGTCGTGGAGAGTTTCTATTGCCACCATCGCTGCCGACCATACTCTATCTTCCTCGCCTTATTTCCGGCGACGATTTCCTGGTGGTTTGATTTTCGACGATTCTTGTCGACGGTTCTTCCCACCTGCACATTTTAATTCAAACAAAAATCAGGTCAGTTTGTAAAATTTATTATTGCATATTATATTATTAGAAATGGCACATACTGTTTAGTTTGTCTTTTTAATTTGGCTTCGAACATGGGGCTTCATGAGATAGTAAATGATGAAATTGCTGTGTATATGACTAATTTCATACCAATTAATTCTAAAAGGGAAGTGAGTATATATATGGAGGAAAAAGAGGAAGATTCTAGTCAGTGTAAATTAAGAGATGTTGATGGTGAGGTATATGATGTTGCTGAAGTAGACGAGCATAATTATGTAGATGAGGGTATTCATGCACACAAAGATAGTGATATCATCTAAAGCTGATGTTACAATAACTTGGTTGAATGACATTAATGCAGAGAATGTTGAATTGAGTATACATAAGTTATTTGCTAATGTCAAAGTTGTCAGGTTAGCTGTTAGATTATATGGAATTAGATTTGGGAGGAAGATACATTTCAAAAGGAATGATAAAAATAGGGTGTCTAAGAATGAAGGTTGCAATTGGGAAATGACTGCTCGGAGATTAATTAGATCACAAATATTTATGATAAAAAAGTGTCATCTTGAGGATAACCATAAATGACTGCTATAAACGTTAAATTCAATCTCTATTAATTAATATTATTTTGCAATTCCTTTGTTAATGTTATATGTTCTTGATTCTTATAATTACTTCTACACCAAATTTTACGTTAGTTAACATCAATCAATCTTTTTCAAGAAGAGAAGAGGATAGAATTTATGAAAAGGATGGAAGAAAATACTACTTTGGCTCAAATATTAAGCCTTGGTGAGAATGATATTTACTATGGGAAGAAAAAAGAAAGGAAAATGTTGAAGAAGAAGCCTATTGTTCCTCTTGTGGTAGATTTTATTTTCAGAAAAAAGGATCTTCTACAAATTTTAATAATTCGTTTTATTCATCATCTCAATTTTATAATTAATTATGTGTGTTATTATCATTTATTTTATTATGTGTTATAATTTGTTTTTTGTTTGTCTAATTTTTCTCTTAGTAAAAAACATAAGAAAAATGAGTGTCTTAATATTCCTAAAATGGAATGCATATGTTGTTTATAGTAACCTTTAACGGTGTATATTGTTTTTATATGTTTGAAAATTGCAATGAAATCGATTGGCAATTAATGAGAAATTTTTTGAAATAATATTTTGCAACTCACACATATTGGATTGAAATCCAAGCTTCTAAAAAATATAATATAAATTATTAACATCACATAATGAATCTCCTATTACAAGACTACTCTGTTTATGTAACAGAACATAACAAACACAGTATACTTCTACATATGAAAATGACTCATAAACCTTGGGATATATATATACATATCCTTCAAAACACTCCATAAATTCACACAAATTAAAGAAGAAATAACATGGAAAGGAATCTTTTTAAAATCGGTGATACATGAACTAACAGGTATATGTATCATTTGTCGTGAAGATTTAAGGGGTAGTGGGTTTAGGCAACTCAGGAAATTCAGGCAATTTTTCAATTTGAGGTTTAGGTAATTCAGGTACTTATGGGACATCAATCTTTGGTAAGGTAATATAGGTTTAGGTAATTCTGTTTTTGAATTTGTATATTAAGTAAAATATTACGAGATTAAGTTAATAAATTACATTATATATAAAATCACAATAAAAGGTAAGTCTATATTCTCTACTGGTAAGTATTTGGTGTTTAATTTTGTGTTTTTCAATTTCAAAATTTTAAATCGGCTTAGTTGCTATTCAATTTGTTTTTTGCAAACAGTTTCTGTTTTACTTTTTCCGACTTTTTCTTTGCCAATCAATAAGAAAATTTCGTTGTTTATTGTTTTTTTACTTAATAAAATTAAGAAACTAGTATCGAATTTGTGAATTTCTTCCTATTCCTATTTATCAAATATTGAACTTGTTACCCTGTTTTGATGAATGAAATGTAATTTACTACTTAAATTATATTAGGATCTTATTTTTGACATAATTATTAATTTTTAAATGTAATTTGTAGATATGTCGAGACAACGATCAACGGCTGATATGCGACGAATGAATGAGGAAAGATATAAAATTGAAGGTATTATGTACCGAAGAAAGAGTAAGAAAACAAGCACTCTAGAAGAACCACAGCAAGATGAAGTGGTGATTGAGACTTTACAAGAACCATTGCCCCTCAGTATTACAGAAATTGAGCAAGTACAAGAGCAAACAATATTTAATGAGGATGTGGAGGAAAGTGAGCACTTACATAATGATCCGGAGGATGATGGGAGACACGAGCAACATAGTCACCGAGTTCTACGACAGTTTAGACATGTTCAAACAATACCACCGGATCCAATTGCCCCATCTAGAGCTATGAGAGGACCAAATGCAGCCTAATACATAGTACAGTTCAATATTCCAGACCAATATTGAAGTAGTTGGGACAGTCATTTATTTGGCATGTTAGTGTAGTTTTTTAGACATTAACGTTGTACTTGAACATTATGTGTATTAAAATTAATGAGGTATAATTTGCTGAGAAATGGATGTTTTATGCAATTTGATTAACATGTTGTATGCTGAGACATCGTTGGTTGCTATATATCGTGTTGTTCTTAGCAGGGATATTCTCATACACGAATGTTCAATATAGTCAATATTGTAAGGTTGGTTAATATGTTCAGACTATCTGTTTGAACATTTAGTAAATGTTCAGACGGAATGTTTGAACATTTTCAATATGTTCAATCATAATATTTGAGCAACTGGGGTCAGTTAACATGACCGGTTAATAAGTAAGTTTCATATTTTATGTTCAAACTAAGTGCACGAACTGTATGCATATGTTCGGACTATCTGTTTGAACAATTAGTAGGTGTTCAAACGATATGTTTGAACATTTTCAATATGTTCAACTATATTATTTGAACATCTGGTGTCAGTTAACTTAAGATAAATTGTGTCGAAATTTCATATCTTATGTTCAAACTAACTGTATGAACATTATGCATATGTTCGAACTATCTCTTTGAACATCTAGTAAATGTTCAGAGGGTTTGTTTAAATAGAAATATAATGTTCAACTAAAATGTTTGAACACATGGGATGAGTAAACACGACTGATAATATTTAGCGATTTGAAATTGAGCCCAGCTATGTTCGGCAAAACCTTTTGAACATTTTTTATTAGTTCAGACTATCTGTTTGAACATTTTGTATAATTTCTGACGATGTGTTTGAACATTTTGTGTATGTTCGAAAAATGTGTTTGAACATTTTGTGTATGTTCGGCTATGATATACAAACATATTACATAGGTTCGGACCTGGTCCGTTGAACGTATTGGAAAAAATTTCACGTTTACCTCTCCACTCCCTGATTCGTTTTTCACTATTTGGGGAGAAAAGGAACATTTTACTTCATTGTAGGATGTCTCTACCAGTGGAAGCTCACAAACTTCCGTCGGCGGTCCAAGGTGGCGGCAGCAGAGGCAGCAGCGGCAAGAATGCTGAAATATTTTTCCTGCGTGAGTTGTGGGATGTATTTGGTGATTATATTAATTTATTATTTTTAATATAAGAGGGTATGTATTTAGTAAATATTAGGGTATGAATTTAGAATGGCCCTTTTATTTTATTGTTTTCTAAATAATCGTTTTTGGATGCAAATTGCAAAGTACTTTTAATATAAATAGTTTATTATAAAATAATATTTTATTTATTTTTTAAATTAAGGGGTACATAATTCTCAAGAAAAGACTTTATTTTATAAATGTAGGCCGAAAGATATTAAAAACAATTTTTTTTATTTTATTGTCAAGTGCATAAGGTTGTGTCTACAAAAATTGTTTTCAACTGTGCAAAATAAAATTTAGTTTGAATTGTATGTGATAATGATCAAATAATAAAATAAATCATGCATGTGATAATGTCTGATTCAATACAACATTGTTAAAAAGTTTAGTTAAAATTGTTTAATAATTTTTTATATTATTAAAACACGAGCATAAAATAAGAGTAAATATATGAAATTACTTTAAAAAATCAACAATAATAATGTTGTCAATGGGATAAATTGGAGCTGGGGTGTTCTACCCAAAGTTGAAATTGAAATATTAGATCATATTCAAATTCAAAACTGAAACCTATTGAATTTGTGAAATATTTATTGGGTAGTCTAGTGGTTACCGATTCGGAGCTCTAAATATTGAATTTTAACATTTTTTTTATTTGTAATATTTTAAAATACATTAAATTAATAAAAATAATTTTCACAAATTAAAAATAATAATATATTTTGTATACTTAATATATTTTATTTTATTTTTCTTCATAAATGTTCAATTATAAGTATTTTTATCTCTACATGTATACAACGTATAATATTTAGGGATCGATTTACCCTACCTTCGAAACCTAAAAGTCTAAATAAGAGAATAGCCGAAGTCAAAAATCAATCCAAAATTTTCCAACTAAAACCAAACCTGTTTGGATACTACCCGTGATTACTCAAACCTACGAGGGATTTTGACATCCCTAAATGTTGGAACAAAAATTTATTTAAATATACTAAATAAAAGCATATGATTTTTTTTAAGTTAATTTCTATAACATATTTTAAATAAATATTAAATTATATTTTTAAATTAATTATGAAAATAAATTCAAGAACACGTAAAAGTTTTTGAATCAATTAGAGATCCATTATTATAGAAATTCTTTAATCGAAAACATATATTCATATAAAAATACTGATAAGCATTGTTAATTAAAGTATTATAATTTTTAAAATTTAAAAGATAATATATGTTTTTATTTTAAATATATAAGGGCATTTTTGTCCAAATTTAAACTATTTTAAAGACATGTGGCATGTATTATTAAATACTAGTAATGTGCACGTGCCCCAACACGTGATGAAAAACTCACTTTTAAATAAGAAACTAATATTCTATTGACCCTAAAAAATCATAAGAAACTAATGTAAGATCATGTAAAATAGTTATTAAACTAAATTGAGAAATAAATGTAACTAAAATTTAAAAAAAGTAAATAAATAAAGAATTAATGTCAAACAAATAAAGAAATTAGAATTTGAATATTCATTTACTTTTTTAATTGGTCTTTATATTATCAATGATTTTTTATTTAATTTCTAGGCTACAACATATATTCCTACTTGTGTTGTCGTGTGCTCCTATATCACATCAAATAACCCAACTTTTTAGTAATTTTTAATTAAAAAAAATTATAAATCTAAACATTTAGTCTAGATTCAATTATTCTCCATTTATAACAAAATGTCCTAATTACGTACTTGAAGATTAAAATAATGATAATTTGTAAAAAAATTGACACTTCAATTATACTGAAATATCAATTTTTTTTTTTAAAATCTTAAAACTGAAATGAAAAGTTACTGCAACTAAATTCTTAAAACAAACTGGACGTATCCTTCTACAACTAAAAGTTACTGACACCTTATAAAATGGCCACAAATTTGCATGATTGTCCTATTTATTTGTCATTTTATATTAAGAATTATTTTATATTGTTAAAATATATTTGTCATTTTATAAAACTAAGGAAAAATTATTTATTATTGAGAGTGAAATATATGGTTTGAAATTGAGAGTCATAAAATAATAACACGTATTTTATTTAATTAGAGAGTTACCTATATATATTAAATAGGTGGCAAGTTAAACTAAATTAGATATCACTTGTATAACTAGTAATCAATTTTCAATGTCAAATCTGATTTTTTTTTTTTTTTTTTTACGCATTCACCATTATCACTAAACTAAATTTTGAACTTTATAAAGAAAAATTCTCAAAAATTTTGAATTTTACTTCCAAACATTTCGTTAAATTATTTAATATTTTAAATATAATAAAATAATAAATTTAACCTTTTTACTTAAATTTAAAAAATATATCTCATACCTCACACCCACACCCCATACCCCACATTCTTAAAAAAATTTCATACATCCCATCTCTTCTCCCTCACTCACCTCCACCTCCACCTCCACCTCCACCTCTACCTCCATCTTTACTATCAATAACTCTAAACCCTAATCAAAATGATAAAAATGAAGGATACATATATGAATGATACAAAAGAGATGAAATTTTTTGAAGAAAATGGAGACAAAAAGTAATTAAAACAGGTATATAATTTTTTTTTTGTAAATCGCGTAGTGATTCGGTAAGAGTTACTGAACATATCATATAGGTTCGGCAACCCCTATCGAACAAATATGATATGTTTGGTAAACCATACCGAACCATTTTAAAATTGGCGCTTAAAATTTTGATGAGGTTCGGTACCCCCTACCGAACCTTTTGTAAATTTCTCATAATCTCCTACCGAATCTTTTGTAAAATTTCCATATTTCCCTACCAAACCTCTATGAGAAACAAAAAATAATTCAATTTTTATTCACAGGATTTAGCATACAAGTTACAAGATGGACAAAGTATCGACTGCACCACATTATTCAATACAGATAGAGTGAGATATGTTATATATTTTTAATAAATATTATGTATTACGTAATTTAAATGTATTAATTTTTGTTATTTTACTACAGATATTTATTTCAAAAGAAGAGTGGATCTCATGGACGAAGTCTAATGGGACAAGTACTGGGATGGTGGTTGTGATGAAAAAGTCTAACACGAGTTCAGATGGTAGGAAACCTAGGATTGATTTTGCATGTGAAAGAAGTGGAGTCTATCGTTCCAAAGCAAAATCGAAAGACCCCAAAGTTAAAAAATAGGATGAGAAGGAGAAACGAATTGGAACAAGAAAATGTAATTGTCTATTTTCTTTAAAAGGAAGGATGATTGAAAATAGTTCACACTAAAAGTTGACAGTTAGTTGCGATACACATAATCACCAATTGGCACGATATCTTGAAGGTCATCCACATGCTAGAAAACTCAATAATGAAGAGATGAATTTACTAGTTGATATGACAAAGTGCAACGTTAGGTAAAAACACATTGTGTATAGGATGAAGAAAAATAGTGAACAAAATTATAGTATAATAAAACATATATACAATGCCCGTCAAAAATATAGGCTTAAAGAACAAGATGGAAGGTCAATTTCCCAACAATTGATGCATTTATTGGTTGTTCACAATTATATGGAGTGACATAGGAGCAATGATGTTGATGAGCTTATTACAGATCTATTTTTTGCACATTCTAGTCTCTATTGATTTGTTAAGAGCTTTTCTTCATGTGATTATTATGGATTGCACCTACAAGACTAACAAGTACAAATTGCCGCTTCTTGAGATTGTTGGGGTTACTTCTACAAATATGACATTTTCTATTGCGTGTGCATATATGGAATTTGAAAAAGAGGATAATTATCGTTGGGTATTGGAGAGATTGAAATCATTGATGTATACAAACTCTATACCAAGTGTCATCTTAACAGATAGAGAAAAAACTCTTATGAATGCAATCACAGAAGTGTTCTCTACATCTTCTCACCATCTTTGTAGATGACATATCTCCAAAAATGTATTAGAAAATACAAAAAAATTATTCAAAGATAAAAAAAGATAGAAAAATTTTAACCATTTTTGGCATAATGTTGTATCATCCAAGACTGTTATTGAATATGAATTGAACATAAAATATATTGAGAGAAACTTTTTTGAATGTAAAGAAGCAATAAATTATGTGAATAATGTATGGCTCAATTCATACAAACAAAAATTTGTTTCAGCTTTGACAGATTTACATATGCATTTAGGAAATTTAACAACAAACAGAGCAGAAAGTGCACATGCTGCGTTGAAACGACAATGGAAGACATCACAAGGAAACTTAGTGTCAAACTGGGATAACATTCACCAGTTACTCGAGCTTCAACATACACAGATTAAAGCTTCATTTGAGATGAGCTTAACTACACTCCAACAACATTTGAAGCCTGAGTGGCTGTATAAGGAGTTGAGAGGATGTGTTTCACGTACGGTATTAGAAATTATTTTTAATGAATCTCAAAGAGCAGATCAGGTATCATTTGATGCTACAACTTGTGGGTGTGCGAAACTTTGAACTCATGGACTACTATGTGCTTATGTCATTGAACTACAAACGATTGAGTCGTTCTATTGAGTTTTCTTCACTTCATTCGCATTAAAAGAAACTCAGTTTTGCACCCACATCACAAGATGATGATTTAGACTTGGATTGCAACTATTTGTATGAGAAGTTCATGAGACGCTTTCATAGTAGTGACAAGAATGTAAAAATTCAAATGTACAGGGCATTCAGCCTCCTAGCAGATCCAAGTACAACTAATTTGGATGAGCCACTCATAAAAATTGCTTATAGAGGTCGTCCTACTAAGGCTGAATGTTCCACATGATGAGATCCTTCAGGTTTTGAGTACTATATCTGATAAGGCAATTGATACAGATCAAGGTTCTCAAATAATTGTGTCTTCGAGTGGAGCCCAATTCATAAGAAAGAGAAAGTTACCAGTTAAAAGAGCTCAACTATTTGTGTCTTCATCATATATATCTCAATTTCCTATTGAAATCAAACCATTTGTAAGGAGATTTAATAACGTATCAGGAGATGGTAATTGTGGATTTAGAGCTTTGGATTTGGAGAGGAATCATGGCCTCAAGTGAGGTATGACATGCTCAATGAAATATAAAATTATTACGATGATTATACTTGCTTGTATGATAATCTCGAAGTCAAAAGGAGCTCGTTCATAAACTTTCTCATTTCAATGGAAGTTGTGGTTATGAAAAATATATGACGTTACCAAACATGGGACATATAGTTGCTTCTACATATAATGCCATTGTTGTTTTATTCAGTTTACATGGCTCATGGACTTTTCTCCCTCTTTGGTCTGAGCCACCTACAAATCATAAGATAATTTTTATATGTTTTGTTGATGGGATTCATTTTGTGGAGGTAGATTTATTTTTAATATTTATGGTATAATTGTATAATTAAATCAGATATATATTTATTTTATTTGTTTGATACATTACTGGTAGATTTGCAACTTGAATCTCCAATACCACCTATACACTCAGCTTGGTATTTCATAAATCATTAGCACAAGGTTGGATTACACCATATGCAAAGCAAATTGAAGATTATAATTCATTAGAATTATCTTCGAGTAGTATGTATACAAATTCGAATATCATAGTTGACTTAGATTGTGATGATTAGTTCATTTTATATTAAGAGTTAAATCAATGTAAATATATGCATTGACTACCATATATTTTGAAAGAAACAATATATATCATTGAGTAGAAATAGTTGATTTTAATGTGATAATAAACGTTCAAACTAAATACATCTAATGCCATTAAACGTCAAGTACAAATAATAAAAAAAGAATCAACATGGCTGATGAGCATTTGTAGCTGAAGAACTAACACATCCTTGCAAGATTTTTTGAACCTTCTTGAATTTCTTGTACCATTTTTTGGATGGTTGCTCTTTTCCTTTTGATAAAGCATGCTCAACAATATGTAATGCTTCTCTGACACCCTAACAAATACAAAAAAATTAAAAGTGAGTTGATATAATAGAAAAATATAATATTAGAGTAACTATTATGTTAATGAATACTAATAGCTCATTTAGCACAGTGAGTCGTCGTCCTACCACGTGTTAATCTATGTATTGGGTTTTGTACTCTCACATGCAATATATTTTCATACCATTGCATGTAATCTGAAGAACAATCAGTTGGGAGATTAACTATTGCACCTCTAGACTGTTGAGATAAGACATGACTATCCCAACTTGTCCAATATTGATATGCAAAATGAAACTCCATCTTGTACATCTTAGGGTTGGACCCTCTGTTAACTTTAAAAGGCTCAACTGGATTAGGTGGAATACTCTGAATATGTTTAAATTGGCGCAATACCCTGTGGCTATGATAAGATTCGACGACTTCCAAATAATGGATGCATCTGTGAAAAAACTTTTTTTCTGGAATATCGGTGCAATATGGATCCCAAATAACCTGACAAATCAAAGTATAAACATAATGAATTTAAGATACAATACAAATAACTAAATAATTTAATTAAAATTAAAAACATAATAAGAGTAACATATGTCATATGTTGTTAGATCATCGAGCGTCTCTCTCAACTCTTCTAACAATTTCTTGTCTACAGAAGTACTGGTATACAACCCCCAACGCTGTACAAGAGGAAGTTGACTATTATAGTGTGGGTTTAGCGATGGAGAGTATATAGGAATATGTTCGTAAATCCATGCATGTAGCAAAGTCAAATATCCATATAATTGCTTGGCATCATATCGACTAGCTGTCCCCAACTATCGATACAAATAAGCTAATGCAGCTGCACCCCAAGCATACTCATGTATATTGTCTATATTTATCAATAATGTCAAGTAAGAAACTAGGACTCTGTTTATAGTTTTATCAACAAAAAGTGTACATCCTAACAAATGTAGCAAGAATGCCCTAGCCACCTGGTCATCTTGTTGGTCACTAGAAGAAGTAAACAGAGTCCTTAACCAACTTAGTTTGACATATAACCCTTTTTGACTCAGTTGAGACTTTGCTACATCTGTAGTAACTCCTAATGCCTCCACAATAAGTGAAATAGTATCACTCCTACTTAATTTCCTTCCAGTATAAGCTGTTCCCATAACTTGAAGGCCCAATAGTTGTTGTACATCATACAAAGTTATAGTCATCTCACCAAATGACATGTGAAATGTGTTAGTTTTTAGATGCCATCTCTCAACAAATGCCGATACCAATATCATATCTGCATGTTTGTATGTAGCATGGCATAACAAAGCTAAGCCTAACTGATATATGCGATGCACAAAATGTTGATTATGGGGTTGATTGAGATCCCAGTCACTTTGTCTCACGGAATGACCAATAGGTTTTTACAATTCACGGTCAACCTAAAAACAAACAAAATTACAAACAATTAAAAAAAATTAATTAATTTTAAATCGATAATAACATTTTACAAATGAAATACTTACAGTCTTATTCCAGATTTTATATGCTATGTGAGTTTTAAAACTCTTCAGCACCGAAAAATTCTTTGGACCAATTTAAGACGAGGAGGTGTCTTCGTGAACTTCATCATGTTCCACCTCATGCTCTACTAACGTCTCAAAGGTATGGTCATTTTGCTCTACAATCGTTTGAACATTTAATGGCCCAGCTGTAAACATTTGTCTATGTTTTCTTCTTCTATATACCAGTCTTTCGGCTTCATACAATTCTTCATTTCTTTTTCTATGTGAAGCTGTTTGAGGTTATTTACTCATAGCTAAAATAACAAATTAGTTTTTAAATAAATAAAGAAATCACACAAAAAAATAATTAAAAAAAAGTCAAAAATATCATTTTATTGCAAAAAGGTAGGTTCGGTAAGAGAAACTGAACAACACTGTTAGGTTCGGTACCCCTTTTCGCACAACACTGTGAGGTTTGGTATGCCCCTACCGAACAAAACAGAGAGGTACAGTATGCCCCTACCGAACAAACAGTTAGGTTCGGTATTCCCCTACCAAACAACACAGTATGGTTCGGCACCCCCTACTGAACATCACAGTGTTATTCGGTACCCCCTTCTAAATAAAACAGTGAGGTTCGGTATGCCCATACCAAACAAAACAGTTAGGTTCGGTATTTTCCTACCAAACAAAACAGTTAGGTTCGGTATTTGATGAGTGCTTGAAAAGTACTAATATTTCGTGATTAATTGTGCTTAATTGTTTAAAATATAGATTTGTTATGATTGTTTACTTGATTATTTTCATAAATCTATCCATTCGGAATCACGAGTATGTTTTAGTGCATTTCAGGTGTTTTTAGCATCAAATGAGTCAAATAATGAAAACACGCAAAGACGGAACACTTACGGCGCTCGGATCATGAGTTACGAGCTAAACGAGACAAATATGTAAGCCTTACATAACGAGCCATCACATATGTAAGGGGGTAAACGTGAAGAAACTGAAGACAACGCGCGCCGCGGCGAGGAAAAGTCATGCCGCGGTGGGGAGCTCTCGGGTTTTGATATTATTTCCAGAATTTGTGTTGCGTCGCGGCGGGGAAAATGCATGCCGCGGCGTGCCTATTCCTATTGCAATCCGGATTTGTGTAAACCCTTACATCTATAAATACCCCCTTAGACTCCCCCTTACATACAACTTGAACAACTTTGATACAACTTTACACTTTACAATTTTGCAACCAAACACTACATTCATTCAATTTTGGGAGCTTTGCCACACTCAACGAAGCGAGAGAAACCATTCTAAGGATCCAAGGAAGCCGTCGACGATCGAAGATAAAGCTTTTGGAGAAGAACACTATCCCATCCATAAGCGGTATTTAGATCTAGGTTTTCCTTGTTGTTATAGAATTCTATTTTCTTCTTCTTTCATTGAAGTGTATGATCATATTTTATTTGTCTATGAATATTAATATGAACATGAGCGGCTAATTTTATTATGGATATTTAGTTTGTGTTGCCATGTTTGCTAGAATTGTGTATGGTGTATTTTAATTAATTTAATATAAATGAATTACCTTTTGATTAAGAGCATGTTTAGATATTTAATTATGAATTATCATGGGCCAATTTGAGATTCGTAGTTAGGTTGAAAGATCTTAGAATCTAGTTATAGGAATGTCACCTTAACTTAATTCCGAAACACTTAATCAAAGCTTCAAATTAGTGACTTAGTCATAGCATTAGTTTGATTGGCATTTATTTCCTTATGCATAATTTGATTGCTATTTGATTTACCCCGACCGAAGGCAGTTAATTAGTTAATCAACAAAGAGATTTACCCAGACCGAAGGCAGTCTCATAATTAAAAGGAAAGCCGGTAATATTGTTTATTTAGAACGTTCATGTTGTTTCATCATACCTTTTCGATGCAAGCATGGTCAACCAAGCTAAACGTCCATACATCCTCCATTGATCTTCAAATCTATTTGAATTGATTGTGAACTTGCAATATTGTTTTCGTTAATTGTTCGTACCATTGATCTCGTCACAATTCCAACTTGTTTATAGTTTTATTAGATTTAGGATTCTAGTTATTTAGAGTTTTAGTTTTACTAGAACTCTATTTAATTAGTATTTTAGTTGCTTTAGGATTCTAGTTACTTAGAGTTTTAGTTTCAGTAGAACTCTATTTAATTAGTGTTTTATTTTTGTTAGAACTCTATTTAGATTAAGAAGATAGTTATTTAGAACCACTGCAATTCCTTGAGAGACCGACCTTGGAAGTTGCTTATCACTTTTCTACGAGTGATTCGTACACTTGCGAGTACTAAATTTATCACATCAGTATTCCCCTACCAAACAACACAGTATGGTTTGACACCCCCTACCAAACATCACAATGTAGTGAACATCACAATGTAGTTCGGCACCCTCTACCGAACCTACTATTCATCTTCTTCGCCCCACCTCGGTGAACTCCTAACACCCAAATCACCATGTTTTCACTCTCCCCCCATAAATCACCAAATTATACAACCATATTAATCAATTAAATATAAATATATAATCTAAACAAATTAAAACCATACATAAAGATTTAATGTAAATTTTGAAATTTTGTGTGTTTCTAAAATCTCGTGTGTGGTGCGATGCGAGGTGGTGGCGATAGAGCTCGGATTGTGTCTAGGTGCTCAATGTTGGTACAATGCACGGACGATTGTGGTGGTCGGACGATGGTGGTGGTCAGGTGGTGGTGGATGGGTGATGTGCAAATTATATTACTCGTAAGTGTACGAATCACTTGTAGCAAGTGATAAGCAAACTTCCGAGGTCGGTCTCTCAAAGAATTGCAATAGTTTTAAACAACATTTTTCTTAATCTAAATAGAGTCTTAAAGCAACTAAAACACTAATTAAATAGAGTTCTAGTAACACTAAAACTCTAAATAACTAGAATCCTAAATCTAATAAAACTATAAATAAAGTGGATTTGTGAGCAAGATCAATGGTGTCGAACAATTAACTAAAGCAATTACCCAAATTTAGAATTAACTCAAAAAGATTTCAAATATCAATGGAGGATGTATGGACGTTTAGTTTGGTTGGCCATGCTTGCATCGAAAATTTATGGTGAATTAACATGAACGTGCTAATAAACAATTTCTACCAGCTTTTCTTTTAATTACGAAAATTTCTACGATCGCGTAATTCTCTTTGTTGATTAACTAAACAATATCCTACGATCGGGTATATCAATTAGCAACCAAATTATGCACAAGAAAAATATGTCAATCAAACTAATGCCATGACTAGGTCATTAATTTGAAACTTTGATTAAGTTTTTCAAAATATAGTCAAGGTGACCTTCCTAAAACTAAATTCTCAGATTTTTCAACCTAACTATGAATTTCAAATTGGCCCATGAAAATTCACAATTAAATATCTAAACATGCGCTTAATCAAAAGGTAAATTTATTTTTTCAAAGCAATAAAAACATTCACCACAACAGTTCTAGCAAACATGACAACACAAACTAAATATCCATAATAAAATTAGCCACTCAAGTTCATATTAAAATTCATAGACAAATATAATCTGAACATACACACAAAGAAGTAAGAAGAAGAAAAGTAAAATCTATAACAAGAAGAAACCCTAGATCTAAATACCGCTAGTGGATTGAATGGTGTTCTTCTCTAAAAGCTTGATTGTCGATCTTCAATGGTCTCTTGAATCCTAGAATTAATTCCCTTGCTTCCTTGAGTGTGGAAAAACTTCTAAAAATTGATTGAATCCCTTGTTGGTTCGTAAAATTGAAGTGTATAAAAGTTGTGTCAAAAGGGGACTCTAAAGGGGGTATTTATACATGTAAGGGTTATATAGAATCCTAATTGTATCAGGAATAGGTGCACCGCGGCACACATTTTTCTCGCTGCGACACAACACAAATTTGGAATTAATGGTCAAAATTCAAGAGGTGCTCGCTGCGGCATACATTTTCCTCGCCGCGACGCGCGTTGTCTTCAACTTCTTCACATGTCCCCCCTTACATATGTGCTGGCTCGTCATGTACGACTTACATAATTTGACTCGTGTTGCCCATAAATTGTGATCTGAGCGCCGTAAGTGTTCCATCTTTGCATGTTTGCATTATTCAACTCATTTAACACTAAAAATATCTGAAATACACTAAAACATATCCGTGATTCCAAATTGATAGATTTATGAAAATAATCAAATAAACAAGATATAACAAATCTATTTTTAAACAATTAATCACAATAAATCACGAAATGTTAGTACTTTTCGAGCTCTTATCACAACCCCCAACTAGCTTCTTGCTAGTCTCTAGCAAGTGAAGCGATCTAAAAATTAAAATAAAAAAAAATAAAATAAACTTTACTAAACTAAATCACTTTCGTAAATTGTTACGGTTGCATTTAGCATATGTGATAATGATTAGGGTGGGATGTACAATAGTAATTTTTGAGGATAATTTTGGCATTTTATGTATTATTAATTTTTTTATAAAAATTTTGTTTTTATTGAGATGTCCAAGAGTATATTTTGGAATTTTTTCAGAATTTCCCTTTTACAAAATATTTATGGCTATGGCAAATTAGAAAGTAGTAGGCGTTTTATCCAAGTAAGAAAAATAATTTGTAATCACTTCTTCAAAAGATAAGAGAAGACTTTGAAAACAAAAAGTCAATTGAAATTTTCATAATAATTGTTTGTATCTTGAGCAATTGTCAAGTTCAAGGACAAATGTCAAAGTATTGATTGAAATTTTATAAGATGGTCTGTAATTTCAACAATTATCACATTCAGAGATGACAATTAGTCTATACACAACAATTGAGAAATAGGTTAGGTGAGAATTATTTTGCATTTTGACAATTCTTATTTTTTTGTAAAAAGATTGTTAATTGTGATTTGTTTCTATTATTTAAGGTATTCAAACAGGTGATTATGGTTGTAAATGTAATATATCATATAAATTTGCTAGTTTTGTAAATAATATTCATGGAACTATGTTTATGTAATTCTTATTTGTTAATATAAAATGTAGTTTCTCATAAAGTTTTTTTTTTCCTCAATTTTAATGATTGTTTTTAGTAGTTAATGTATTTATATAAGTTGTTAGAAATACAAGAGATTTGATAGATAATTTTGCAAATTTTTATACATTTATCGGATATAAAATTATCTGAAACTGATAATTGCTATCATATGTGTGTTTTATTGAGTAATAATGACAAATTATGTCTTATTTTTTAGGAAAAGATAATTGTTTTCTTTATACAATTTGTAGAGTAAATTTGACATGATTTTACAACCTTTAGTCATTTATGGAATATAAAATTTTCTGAGAATATTTTCATCATATATTTGTTTTATTTTATTAATAAAGACAATTATATATCTTATTTTTTAAGAAGCAAACATTTGTTCTCTTGATACAATTTGACCATTTGTAGAGAAAATTTCACATGAATATTGTATAAACACCAAGTTATAGTTATATGAAAGGTACATATGCATGAGAATTACTATAACCCTAAGTTGTTCACTCAAATTTGAAGTGTTGGTGAATGGTGATTGTATATGGTATTGGGGCTTTAGAGAAGAGCTAAATTTAGCTTTGGATCAACGTTATTGTGGAGACAGCAAAGGAGTGCAATTAGGTACAATTGAGCATGACTCCAACTAAGAGAGGTATTAGCATAATTCTGGGGTGTACATACTTTTGATTTATTGTGTAGTCAATTGCTTGCTGCCAAGTGGTTGTCTTAAGTAAGTTGGGAATGTCACCACATTGGTAGAGTACCTATATGGCTCTACCACGTTATATTATTGTGTTTGCACGATCACATGTGCTCTTTGTACAATTAGAATTTTATCTGAATATGTTCTCACGAATTTGATTGTTATTGGAAATATTTCTTTCTTTACTACTTTCCTTTTCATTCATGATGATGGATGTCATGATTATTTGATGCCATGTCTACTGCTGTGTATGTGTGACTATCTTTCTATGTTAAATTAATTTTTGCTATTTCTTTCTTCATACTTATTATTTGATAATTTACTTATGTTGTTTTCATTTTTGCTACGTGTGCGTGTAATGTCCCTAGGGCCTTGGATGCCTTTTAGACAGACTAAAATGTAGGTGTAGTTTAAGTTTGAAAATATGCTTCTTCTTTTTCCTTTTATTGTGGGGAGCTATCTCATGAATCTTGAGTTAGTAATGAGGTAAAGGACATGTGTGTGGGGTCTTGAGGGAACTATGCTAGTTTTCATAAATGGTTGTGTGCATGAATCAATCTAAAGGTGCCTGATCGTGTTAAGTAGAGGTGTCAGGTAAAGAGAGAGATGAATGCTGCTGGGAATGAAGCCTTAGTCTCTCGTACTGAAGATTTTCAATTCATTACCATGGATGCTAAGAAGCAAGGTAGTGTGGAGTATGGGAAGTAGAAGGTGTACTAGGTTACACATTAAGGGTAAATAAATTCTAAAGTTGATGGCAAAACTAAGGAATTTCGAGTTTCTAGGATGGGGAAACATCCTAGAAAAGGCATTGATGATAAAGAGAAACGATATGATGAAGAATGTTTGTTCTATAATTCATAGAATTGGTTTACAAAATTTATACACATGAATGTTACAATTAGATCCACACTCTAGGCCTAAGATCAAGCATAATCATATACACAGCTAACTAACAATAATTGACCAAATCAATTTACTGATTCCATGGGATTATTTCCTTCAATACTCCCCCTCAACTTGAATTGTATGTTAATTACACTCAACTTGTTGAGCAATGCCTCAAGTTCGGTCAAAATTAATGGCTCGATAAACAAGTCTGTCGGTTACTCTTTGGTGAAATATGTGTTATTCTAACCACTCCTCTTTGCAACTTTTCACGTGCCACATGACGGTTGATTTTTATGTGCTTTATGCACTCATGAAATACTGGGTTTGAAGCTATATAAAAAGCAGCTTGATTATCACAAAATAACTTAATTGGTTGTGTGTGGTTTACATTCAAATCTTTCAATATATTGCATAGCCAAATTACCTCACAACATGTAGTGGCCATAAACAATATTTTATCTCCGCACTTTAGCGAGCTACTTTACTCTACTTCTTTGTCTTCCATGAAACTGGTGCATATCCAAAAAGGATGCAATACCCTGTGATTGATCTCCTTGTGTCCTTGCAACGAGCCCAATTATTGTCGCAAAATGCCCTCAAGTCCAATGATTATGTGGAAGGTAGAAGGATCCTTTGCCCTGGTGCTTGTTTAATGTATCTCAAGACCTTATGTGCTGCCTCAAGATGTTGTTGCCTAGGCTTGTCCATGAACTAGCTAAGTAAGTGGATGGCATAGACAATATCAGGTCTCATAATGGTGAGATATGTGAGCCATCCTACAAGCCTGTGGTATTGATATGGATCATCTAACAAATCTCCATTTGTTTGTGTGAGTGACACGCTTTAATCAATAGGAAAACGTGAGGGCTTGGCACCGAGAAAACCTGTATCTTCAAGAATCTCTAGGCCATACTTCCTCTAACATAAAGTAATGCCTTACTTTGATCTAACCACTTCTATTCCTAAAAAATACTTAAGTTGCCCCATGTCTTTTAGCTTGAAATGACTGGAAAGAAATTGCTTGGTGTCCATGATATCCTTCAAACTATTCCCTACCAAGATTTCATCGTCAACGTAAACCAATAAATCTGTGAATTTCCCTTGATGAATTTAGACGAATAATTAATAGTCAGACCAAGATTGATGAAACCCTACTGATTTGAGAGCTATTGAAATCCCCCTTTCGTCCGAACCTAAGAGGTATATTCATGTACACTTCTTCATAAAGATCACTATTAAGAAACACATTGTTTATATCTAGTTGATGTAAATGTCAGCCTTGCATAACTACCAGACTAAGAAGCATTCTCACAGTTGTTAGTTTGGCTACATAAGAAAAAGTTTCACGATTGTTAATCCCTTCAATTTGGTTGTATCCCTTAGCAACTAGTCATGTTTTGTACCTCTCAACTATTCCATATGGATTGAGTTTTATGTTGTAAACCCATTTACAACCAATGGGTTGCTTATGAGATGGTAGAGGCACCAAACTCTAAGTATGATTTGCTTGGAGTGCTTAAATTTCCTTGTGCATTGCCTCTCTCCATTGTGGACTTTGGACTACCTGGGAAAAGGAAGTAAGTTCTTTCTAGATAATGAGCTTATTGGTGAAGGCTCTATGGTTAGAAGAAAGTCTGTCATAAGACAATATGTGAGAAAGAGAATGAACGGTACCTGAGGGAATGACCACATTTGTTGAAGATGACGGTGCAGGTCGTGAGGGGAGAGTTGTCTCTACAAGAAAGTCCTACAAAAATGGAGTTTTGGTGGGCCTGGAGGATCGATGTGGTGGTGAAAGAGGCAAGATGGCAGCGTCTATTTATGAAGAAGAAGTGGATTGATTTGTAGATTATGGGGTGATCAAATCCAACGATGGAGGAAAATGATGAATATGATTAGATGGTTAGCTTGCAACAGAAGGTAAATCACTATGAGTTTTTTCAAAAATTGAGTCTCCAGGGTTAAAGAGAGATGAAACAGAGGCTAAATATCAAAATATGATGATTGTTGTGGAAAGATGGGCATGGTAGATGGGGAATTTGAATTAGTGTTGGATTGGAATGAAAATGTATCCTCAAAGAATGAAATATCTCAAGAGACAAAAAGTTTGTGTTTGTCTAGACCATAAACTTTGTAACACTTTTGACAATGAGGATAACCTAGAAAAATACACTTGGTTGAACAGGGATCCAACTTGGTTAGCTTGATAGGATGAGTTGACGAAAACACAAACAACCAAATACTCGTAAATGAGAGTAATTTGGTACTTTATTGAACAATTTTTGAAAAGGTGTATTGCCTTTGAGAACCAAAAACATTTAGGTAAGTGAGCTTGAAAAAGATTGGCTCGAGCAACATTGAGTAAGTGTTATGGTGTGTTGTGATGTGTTAAATTGTGTACTCGCAAGTGTACGAATCACTCGTAGAAAAGTGATAAGCAACTTCCAAGGTCGGTCTCTCAAGGAATTGCAGTGGTTCTAAATAACTAACTTTTTAATCTACATAGAGTTCTAATGAAAATAAAACACTAATTAAATAGAGTTCTAGTAAAACTAAAACTCTAAGTAACTAGAATCCTAAAGCTAGTAAAACTGTAAAAAGGTGTTGGATTTGTAACGGGAACAAAGTACGAGCAATTAAACGAAAACAAAATTGTAATTAAACAATCAATTCAGATATATTTGAAGATCAATGGAGGATGTATGGACGTTTAGCTTGGTTGATCATGCTTGCATCGAAAAGGTATGGTGAAATAACATGAACGTTCTATATAAACAAAATTACCGGCTTTCCTTTTAATTATGAGACTGCCTGCGGTCAGGGTAAATCTCTTTGTTGATTAACTAATTAACTGCCTTCGGTCGGGGTAAATCAAATAGTAATCAAATTACGCGTAAGGAAAAACATGCCAATCAAATTAATGCTATGACTAAGTCACTAAATTGAAGCTTTGATTAAGTGTTTCGGAATAAAGTTAAGGTGACGTTCCTATAACTAAATTCTAAGATATTTCAACCTAACTACGAACATCAAATGGGCCCATGATAATTCATAATTAAATATCTAAACATGCTCTTAATCAAAAAGTAATTTGTTTATATTAAATCAATAAAACATACACCATACACAGTTCTAGCAAACATGACAACACAAACTAAACATCCATAATAAAACTAGCCAGACATGTTCATATTAATATTCATAGACAAATAAAATATGAACATACACTCCAACGAAAGAAGAAGAAAAATAGAATTCTACAACACTAAAGAAAACCTAGATCTAAATACCGCTTATGGATGGGATAGCGTTCTTCTCCAAAAGCTTTATCTTCGATTGTCGACGGCTTCTTTGGATCCTTAGAATGGTTTCTCTTGCTTCGTTTTTGTGTAGCAAAACTCCCAAAGTTGATTGAATGTAGTGTTTGGTCGCAAAATTGTAGTGTATAAAAAGTTGTGTACAAGTTCGAGTTCTGTGTAAGGGGGACTCTAAGGGGGTATTTATAGATGTAAGGGTTTACACGAATCCTGATTGACATAGGAAGAGGCGCGCTGCGGCATGCATTTTCCCCGCCGCGGCGCAATACAAATTCTGGAAATTACGTAAAAACCCGAGAGCTCCCCGCCGCGGCATAACTTTTCCTCGCCGCGGCGCGCAATGTTTTTTTGGATTCTTCACATGTAACCCGAGAGCCTCTCGCCGCGGCATATGATTTCTTCGCCGCGGCGCGCCTTGCATGTAACAGTGTACATGGAATGTACATGACTTTACATGCATTGTTGAGACCCTCGCCGCGGCGCATGATTTCTTCGCCGCGGTGCGCATTGCTTTCCTTCTCTTCATGCTTACCCCCTTACATGTGTAATGGTACAATATGTAAGGCTTACATAATTGTCTTGTTTAGCCCGTAACTCGTGATCCGAGCGCCGTAGGTGTCCCGTCTTTGCGTGTTTTCATCATTTGACTCATTTGACGCTAAAAACACCTGAAATGCACTAAAATATACCCGTGACTCCGAATGGATAGATTTATGAAATTAATTGAATAAACAATAATAATAAATCTATATATCAAACAATTAAGCACAATTAATCACAAAATATTAGTGCTTTTCGAGCACTCATCATGTTGACGCAACTGATTTGATGGATTATCCTTTTTGATGAATAAAAATGTTCAAGTTTAAGCTCGGGACCATTGTCACTATGCACAACTTTGACCCTTTTGTCAAATTGATTTTCAACCAAGTGAATGAAGTTAACTAGGGAATTTCGTGATTCTGACTTATGCTTCATCAAATACACCCAAAGTGCTCCTAGTGTGATCATCAACTATTGTGAGAAAATATCGTGCACTATAAAGAGAAGGAACATGATATCCACCCCAAATGTCAATGTATCAAATCAAAATAAGATTCACTATAAGTAATACTTAAAGTAAATGACATTTTGGTTTGTTTAGTCTAAGGACAAATGGAACATTTGCTTGTGTCACAAGCTTTATTTGTAGAAAAGAGAAATAACAAAGATACTTTCTTAAAGGGTGGCCAAGCCGTTGATGCCAGAGGTTTTGTGTTTTGTTATGAACAAAATTGCATGAACCTTTCTGTATTTAGTCGAGGTACTAGAGTCCCTCCCTCTTAGTTCCCATCCTAATCATCTTCCTCGATCTTAGATCCTGTATGACACAAATTTGTTTGAGAAAGATAGTAATATAAAAGAAATCAAAGGCCAATTTGCTAACAGAGATCAGGTTCAAATAAAAGAAGGGGACACACAAGACATTATAGAGAATAAAATGAGGAGAGAAAACTACTTTGCCAATGTCAGTGACTTGAGTCGAAGTACCATCCGATAACTTAGCCAAACGATTATTAACATATTTCAATGAGGTGAGAAGGGAAGAATTGCAAACTATGTGATCACTAGCACCATTATCCAATATTGAGCCTTTTACCTAAGAGTTCTTCATTATATGGAACATTACCAACTTGATTTACTGTGGTAGACTTGTTCTTGTTCAAGAGGCTCATGAGTTGTTGGCATTCTTTCTGTGAGAATGGAAAACTAGAAGCAGCTTCTCTTTTATCATTCATGGAGGCAACATGATTTCCTCTTGAACATACTTGTCCTCCCTCCATAGTAGCCTTTCATTTGCGGCAATATTCATAAGTATGGCCTTTTCAATTACATAATGCACACTTGAGATGTGCTTTGCAATTCTTTGTGCTATGATTGATTTTGTTGCACACCTCTGCTTGTTTTGCATGTCGTAGTGCCATGGAATATGCCTTGTTCATGCTTGGAAGAGGATCCATTCCTATTATATTACTTCATATTGTGATATAATTGTTATTGAGACCCATCATAAACTTCATTGCCTTTTAAGTCTCCATGTAGGCCTTAATCTCTTTGGTTGTCTCACAACTGCATGGAGGGATTTAACAAACTGCATCTCTCTCATCCCAGAGACTCTTGTTTTAGTAAAGAAGGATGTTATAGAGGTGTTGCCTTGTTCACAATCATGTATTGCATTTTTTGTATGAAACAATTGCACAATATTGGTATGAGAAAACCTCTCTTGCAATTCAAGCCACATACCTCTTGCATCCTTGCAGTGAATAACACTGCCAAAGATTTCTTTTAACATGGATCACAACAGCCACGTTTTAACAAGTGTGTTGTAGCGATCCCATTGTTGTTGTTCTTTAACCTTATCAGTTGGCATCTTGATGGATCCATCAATAAATCATTTCTTGTTCTTGATTGTGAGAGCCATGCTCATAGATTGATTCCAAGTTGTGTAATTTTCTTCCACCAAAGATTGCAACATGAGTACCACGCTAGGTTGATGTGAATGGTGGAGAAATAATGGATGGTTGGAGTTTTTCCATGATTTTGGGTTTTTTAGTAAAGTCCAAGGCTTGCCATGCTCAACAATCCTTTTATCTTCGTCACCTGCCATAGAGGTTTTGGTTGTATTGGAGGTTTCTATTAAGGTGTGGTTGTTTCATGTTTAGGTCTCAGATATTTGCTCTAATACCAAAAAAAGAAACGATATGATGAAGAATGTTTGTTCTATAATTCACACAATTGATTTACAAAATTTATATACATATACTTCACAATTAGATCCACATTCCAGGCCTAAGATCAAGCATAATCATATACACAACTAACTAATAATAATTGACCAAATCAATTCGCTAATTCCATGAGATTCTTTCTTTCAATAGATGATATATCTTCATTGGTGAATATTTTGGTTGGTTGTGGATATTGGAGTACTATTGGTAATGAGGAAGAAGTTCTTGTCAATATGGTGGTGTTAATTTGAGTTTCTACTTGTGTTGTGATTGCTCTACGACTTTTTTTTTTGGTTTCCATTTTCAAGTTATGTTTTCCTTTTTTTTTTCTCCCATCTTTTAAGTTCTCATTTTGGTCCTGCTATAAACTTTGTTTAGCTCAAGAACTACATGGTGTGTAGTGGTGTTTATATTGCTTTGAAAGTCTCTTTGTTTTGGCCACTATTATGCTGGATTATGCAAATGGATAAGAGAATTTTTTAAAATTTTCTTTACTAGCTTGATTCTAGCAAATCATTAGGCTTAGACCCTTGGATAGCTTTCTATTAAAGATGGAACTATTTCGAATAGATATTCAGTCTGTTTAAGGTTTTATAATTGTTTTGTTGGTTAGTCTTTTTGTATTGGTCAGAGACGAAACATCTCAAGAGTTGTATAGGACTAAGTGTAATTTGAATATATATATATATATATATATATATATATATATGTGTGTGTGTGTGCGCGCGAATACGCAACCAATAACTTTTGGACAATTTTATTTAATATTTTGATTTAATTTCTAACACGTATATATTATTATTTTATTTTATTTTATGTATATTAGATAATTTAGTACTCCTACATTTTAAAAGAGTTTTAATTTAAGGTACAGATAAATAGTCAAAAATTGTTAGCAACGTTCCAATTAAAGAATTGAAAATAAAATTTGAGGCGGGAAGATATCCATTAAAGTGTTGCTTTATTTTATCAAAAATATCAAATTATTTAATTTTGTTTTTGAAATGTAATCAAACCTTCATTCAAACATCATGTAGAATAGAATCAAATCAAAGTCATAAACATAAAATCATGACATAAACTAAAACTAATGAAATGTTCTAAGCTATGGTACTTTGCCCATACAGCAAGTGCATGTGCTACCAAATTTGCATTTCGCGCATTGAATTTGATTTTAAATCAAGAGATTAAGCTCAAATAACATTACACATTACCAACATTCCCCCCCCAATTAAGAAGAATCGTCGCTAGCAATATTTATTTTATTAGCTACAATGAGAGAATTACTTGGCAATATTAAATTATCAATATCAAGTTCTAGGGCCATTTTTGCTCTTTTTTAAGAGCTAATAGCACAGCACTTAAAAAGGACTATCTACATGAGCATCACTAAATAGCTAAAGGAGCCATTGTGTTATCTAGCTATTAACCCTAGATTTGAGACTTTAGAATCCTCATCCCAAGAAGCATCAATGTTGATCTTTAATCATCCATTTTTTTTTGGAAATTTTCAAGTTCAAGTTCCAAAGTAAAGAGGAAAAGAAAAGGAATCTAAGTACCATGCAAGAGAGGCATGTGCTGCTCTTACAATTTCCTTCTCTGTCAATTGAAATTTGCTAATGACCAAATTATTCCTGGCTTTCCAAAATAGAAAACCAAATAATGCATATTATTTTTATTGTCATTTAAACGTTTTGTTTTTAAGGCCTTTTAAAGCTATATTACCCTCTTCTCTTAATTTTATTTACAAAATTTTCAATCATTTTTTTCTTTTACATTATATTGTATTACTTTTAATATTGTTTTATTTTTTAATTATAAATTCAATAATTATTTAATAAGATATAAAATTATGTATATTAAACGCATTCATTTGCACATGCATTACAAATTCATATATATTATTAAGTTAATTTATTTTGCATATAAAAAATGCATATATATTATATAAATAGATAATCTTACTTTTTAATAGAATTAGAATCATATTTTTAATAGAGTTTTATTTCTTTAAGTTCTAGATTAATCAAGTGTATATTATTTATTTAATTTATTTTTCATATATTAAATACATACATACATACATATATATATATATAGAGAGAGAGAGAGAGAGAGAGAGAGAAATTTAACACATTTTTTATTTTTTATTTATCATATCAAATAGAATGCATAGATTTATTTACAAAAATTGCAATCAATTTGTTCATAAACATTTTATTATATTAATTTAATTTTTTTGAGCTTTTAATTATAAATTTAATAAATGTTTAAAAATATATTATACGTATATAAAATATGTGCATTTGCATTTCGCATTTTACTAATATATATATACTAGGAACATGTTTTTATAACAACTTGACGCATAATCTATCTATATATTACAATATAATTGATCATTGTTAGTAAGTGATCAAATAATTACTTCAAGATCTCACATTTTTAATTTAATATCTAACTCAACACAGATAAGTCACTTGATGCATAAAACACCTTAATGCATATAACATTACTCATTACTTTAATTAAATTAATACAATATTTTGATAAATATAGCATTACTCCTTGTAAGTTCTAAATAACATATCTAACAACTTAAAGGGGTGAAAAGAATGCAACATTAATTACTACCAATTAAAAATTAAAGCATAAAATGTTGGGCATGCAATCCAGTACAAAAATTAAATGCAAAACATAAACATTTACATGCTATATTTAGGTGAAAATGACCTATTCCAACACAACTTAAGAGAAAAATCATTGGTCCTCAGATCAACTAACTTTTATTATTATTATTTTTTTAAAAATATTCTAAAGTTCCCTTGTTTTATTAATAAAAAGAAAATACATTCACACATACAAGTGTGATTCAAATTTGGATTCTTGGTAGGAGATTAAAAGTCTTACCACTTAAATCACAAAAGATTCTTCAGACTAGCTAACTTATCTACAATAAAACTCAACGTTCAGTACAAAGAATGTATTAGACTATCCTTACTGTGGTAATGCCTAAATGTACTCCACTAGCGAGTCGTTGCTCTTTTTCAAAATCTCTTAAGGAAGGATGTTTGATCTGGACTAATGCTTCAATCAACCTAAGTCAACGAGCTATTGAACACGTCAATCTAAACACTAAAAAGATTAGCATATATAACACAAGTGCAAGATATGTCCTATAACGGATTTAATAATGAATAATTTGTGACTAGAAGATTCAAAAAATTTAATAAATCAAATCAACCAACAAATTCTAAAACCATGATATAAGCATAAAATTAATATTAAAAATTTATTCTAACTTCAAAATCAAAATAACATAATCATGATTATACACATGAAAGATAAATCATGCATAAGAAAATGGTGATGAATGAGAAGTTATATGTTAATAAAATCTGACAAATTCGTAAAAAGTGTAAGTATGTAGTTTTTATATGTGCTTGTGAGTTGTGATTAGAAACAAAATAAGAGTTATGATTAATTTATAATAAAACTCTCAAAATCTAGTGATACCTGATTGAAAAATGCCACAATATGATGTGGCAATAAAAGAGTTTTTGTTGAGAGCTAACTGGGTTTAAAAACCCATTAAACGGTTCTGAAATTGCAAAAATAAGTTAGCAATATAGATCCTTCCATGATGGGGGATCGATCCTTCATTGATAAAGTTACACATACGAGAAAGGGGATAGATCCCCAATTAGTCGGATACACCCCTCAATCTTAAAATGTACATAAATTTTTCTCTACATATGAGAATTATCCTAAATAAAAATCGATGTAAAGTGTAATGAAAGAGAACATTTTAACCTTAAAATGAGATTAAAATGTCATATATTTTTTTTATAGCTTAAATACATGTTTGAATTACTTTTATATAGAAAGTAAAAGTAATTCAGCTGTATTCCTACCATAGCCCGACCCAAGAGCTTGACCCTAAAATTTGCAATTCCACCTTAATCTCATGTTTGAGTCTGTTGATGAAATTTCCCATAGCCATGTCTTTAGAAATGTTATCCAATGGAGCTGAAAGTTCGATGAATTTGCATCGGTAATCCTTCATAGTTCCATCTTACTCCAATGCCAGCTATTGTAATTGTCTAAGGATCATCAATTTCATCTCCTCCCAAGACGTGAAACTTTTTTTTTCTTATTTTTCCACTGATACCAAAGTAATACATCACCTTCAAAACTAACAATGGCAGCTTCAAGCTTTTCCTCATCCGTCATTCGGTGAAAGGTGTAGTACCTCTTAGCTTTCATAATCCACCCATCTGAATTGCTACCATGAACAAGGGTATATCTAATTTCTGAAATCGAAAATCATGTCTCATGTTCATGGAATTACTTGTGTCACCAGCTCCTTGCGAATTTCCTTGATAACTTCCAGCCATTGGGTTCAATACCAAGAAAAACACAAATGACAAAACGTGACGATAATTTGGTACGTTCTACATGAGGACGAAAGACAAAACAAGTAGAACCAAAGACTCTCAATGAAGAATAGTCAGGAGGATGTCCATATAGTTTTTCAAAAGGAGACAAACCTGAAGTGATGGATGATGGAATCTTATTGATTAAGTTGATCGCAGTAAGAACTGTTTCTCCCCAAAACTCACTAGGAACAAAAGATGACAACAAAAGAGAACGAGCAGTTTCAACAATGTGCCTATATTTCCTTTCAGCAACACCATTTTGCTCAAGAGTGTCAGTACAAGAAGTTTGGTGAGTAGTTCCATCTAAAGCAAGCAAATCACAAAATTTATTGGAAGTATATTCACCACCTAGATCACATCTAAAGCACTTAATTACAGCAGAATATTGAGTTCTTACTAAGGCTCTAAAGTTATTATAAATATCAAAGAAATCAGAACGACGTTTCATAAGATATACCTAACAAAAACGAGTGTGATCATCAATAAAAGAGACATAATAGCGAGACCCTCCTTTGGAAACAACAGGAGAAGGTTCCCACACATCAGAATGAACTAAATCAAAAGGTGCAACAGAATAAGAAGTACTTCTATTAAAAGGTAATGCAGAAAATTTTGTAAGTTTACAACCACTACAATCAGAAATATCATGAGCTTGCAAATTTTCTAAGGTTCCATTAGAAGCTAAAAATCGTAAACGAGAAGCTGAAACATGACCAAGACGTGAATGCCATAAATAAAAACTAGAAGATGAAGGACACAATCGAAAAGAGGAAAGATCAACACTAGGAGCTGCAAATACTGGTAATCTCAGCTCATCCAAAACATATAATCCCCCCTGCCTACGGCCTGTCCCAATCAGCTTTTGGGATTGTAGATCCTGCACATGACAAGAAGTAGAAGAAAAAGGCACTGAGCAACCAGAATCACACAATTGACTAACAGATACAAGGTTTAGTGAAAGCTTAAGAATATAGTAAACATTATGAAGAGACAAATGAGAATTGACAACAGAACCGACACCTGCTAATGGCATAGGAGTACCATCAGCAGTCATGACAAGCACAGATGATGTAGGACATAAAGAAACAAAAGATTTTGACTCATGAGACATATGGTGGGAAGCTCCAGAGTCTAAAACCCAAGTTGAGGATGACATACCTGAGGAACTAGAGAGGGACTGACCTATCGTAGAAGAGGCAGACATGGCATGTGGTTGCGAATCAAGAAACTTTTGAAACTATTTGATGTGAGGAACAAACTATTTGATGTGAGGGTTGCCTATGCCTTACATACTGCACGTCCTAGGATCTCCTAGATGATGTGGGACTACTTCAATAATTGAAACTTCTGTTTTATGCCATCGTTGTAGGTTGTTGTCATGGCTTTATTTAGTAAAATGGGTAATATACTTAGACAGACTGCAACCAAGTGTATAAGTCAAGATCTGCGTTCTTCTCAACCCTCTGTCTTCCAAGCTATACGATGGATGTTTAGTTCAAAACTCTTTGTTGGAGTTACATGTTTGCTTCCTTTTCCCTTCTGAATATAACAATGGATTATTTTTCCCTTTTCATTATAGATTATGTTAAGAATTTCCAAATTTTGCATGGCAGGTATTTCATATAATGCTGATGAACAGAGTCTAAGAGATGCTTTTTGCCAAGTATGGAGAAGTTGTTGATGGCAAGTAATAGTTTTCGTTATGCTACTTTTATGGGTTGCAGGCATTGGTAATCCTATATAGGTATTATCAGTTACATGTTTCTATCTCTATCACTAGAATTGTACATATCGTTTGTTAATATCTAATCTTTTACGAAAGTTCAAAATTTTGAATAGCTGTGGACTTGTGTGATAATCTTGCAGCAAGAGTTATTGTGGATCGTGAAACAGGTAGGTTTAAGGATTTGGCTTTATTACTTACACTTCCAGTGAGAGGCATCCAGGCTTTGGACGGACAGGTATTTATCATAATCAATTTTACACATTCTATTTTCAAATGTAGTCACATGAAAACACTTTTTTGGACTTTCTATTTGCTCCATGTGTGGTGTCTTTGTTGATTTTGTCTTATAAGATGCATTTTTTTTATGCACTGTTTAAATTATTTTCTCAGGATCTTCATGGTCGTACAGTGAGGGTAAATTATGCTACTGATAGGCTCAGTGACTTTGGAAGTGGTGGTGGATATGGTAGTGATTTAGATGGGTCTGGTGCATATGGTGTTTGAGGACGTGGAGGTTATGGTGGTGGATATGGAACAGGTGGAAATTATGGTGGCAGTGGTGGCGTTGGTGATGGCTTTGGTAGTGGAGGAAATTATAGCCCCAACTATGGGAGTGGGAATATTGCCAACTTTGGTGTTGCTGATGGTGCAGGGGCAAGTGATAATTTTGATGATGATGCCAATGATTTTGCTAAAAGAGCTTGATACAAGGTATGAGTGGGAGTAATTACAATTTTCATCCCTTAATGTCAGGTCGTTATAGATTTTTATCTCCCCTCCTTCAAATATGTTTAATTCTGGATTTGGTACTCAAGACTAGACGTCTTTGCACTTCAAATAATTGTATTTGAAAAGATCTTTTTTGTTTGCTGTGATTGTGTTTCTCATACAAATAATTTTTTTCTAAATCTGTTTGCTGCTTGGCTTGTCAAATATTAAAACCATAGAGGCTTCTAAGATTTGGCGAGGCTTTAATTAGCTTACAAAAAGCATAAGCTAGAAAACGTAATGTGTGCCAGCCACCAATTTGGGAGCTGCTTTCAACGAGTTGAAGGTTGATTTAACTAGATTAAAAAATCAAACTCATTTAGCTCATAATTAAAACTTATGAGGTCATTCAACAAAATGCATTTATAAAATAATAATTACCACAATGCTATAATGAGAAAACGCTAAAAATATATATTTTTAATTACTTTATAAAAACATGGCTTAAATATGTAATGTGTTTAATGTTAGGGTGTGATAGCAAAAATACTCTCAATGTTTAAGTCATTGCAAAAATATTTGAACATTTATTATCATGGCATTTATATTATTTTATTCATTTTTGTTAACATTGTTTTTTTAAAGTTATTTTTGTGTATATCACTTGATGTAAAAATACAAATATTGCTAACTGAAAATGAAAAGATATAAATGTCCCAGTACTAAATGTTAGGAGTGTTTTTGTAATGACTTAAACATTGAGAGTGTTCTTTGTTACTAGTCATGAACGTTATGAACATAAAATGTACTTTAAGACTGTTGATATTTAACAAAATTGGTATATTTTATTTTTATTTTAAAAAATGTGAATAGCTAACTTGTGAATTGCTCAGCTCAATTAGGGAGTTCAATTTGCCTCATTTGTATATGTGTGCGTGTTTGAGTTCGTGAGTTAAATTTAAAAAACAAATTTGCTCATTATTGTGGACATTTGTTGAAGTCGATATTTGTTCAATCATGTTCCTTATACACATCGACTTACAAGTCACTAAAAAATCACATCATAAGTAACGATATTGTAGAATATCGTATCTATTTCGATGTTCAAGTCAGTTTTTGAGAGAAAAACTAATATTAGAGGGAGTTGAGAGATTTTAAGTGGTGAGTTTATGGATACTTGAATTTATAGATTTCTTGTGAATGATATTTTCGTAAATAATTTATATTAATTAATATCTAAATTATTTAATAATTTAGATATAAAATAGTTAATATAAATTATTTAATTCAAGATTTACTTAATTGTGCTATCAATGTACCATTTGACTTTTGAAAGTTGATGTTGACCAATCAAATGATGCTACGCGTACTTGATAATTTTATTACCCAATACAACCCCTTAGGTTGCCTCGACCGCTTTGGGGTGTAGGTGGTCTACTTTTTCTTTTGGGATACGGTAGCTCATTAAGAGTTGGCTTTGGGACGTCTTGACTGAGTTGTACAGCTGATATCCCAATTTTCTTTATGCCATAGTAATCTTGGGGTCATTAGGTTTCCAATAGTTGTTTTCATGTCTCAATTAAAGTCCTAGTTGAATAGTTGTGATTGGTCAAAGTTTGAGAAAAAAAGTTAATTACGGTTGGCAGGTTTGACATTACAAAATTGATGCACGATTCTCTAGGACTTTATCCTTATCTTTATTATTAGATCTCCATCTGATGGGAGGTTGAGATTCAACATGACAGTCTATATAGATTTGGTCACTCTTAACTTCATCAAATACTTTATTCTAAAGTCAAAATCAAAGCTATGAGGAAACGAACCTAGGAATAGCTTTTTGTTTCAACTAACATTTGGTAAGTTGATCAAATTCTTTGCTTTCTACTTCTTTAATCTACCTTGAATTTTTACATGACCTTAGGAGTTGGTAGAACACATGTACCTTGGATTTTTCCCATTCTTTTGTGTAGATTCAAATTGGTAGGCCAAAAAATTATCTAAAGAGTTTGTAATTTTTTTTAGAATAAGAAAATTTGTGTCCTTAACAAACTGGTACTTAAGAATCCAATGTTTAGCAAGAGAGCACATATACATCGTTAGTAATATCATCACAAGAGAGGACCCAGAATGACTGACTGATATGTAGAGAAATTTAGAAGTGGGTGTGGGACCCAGGCAAAAGTGACCTACATCACGAAGGACAGGATAGGAGGGTCCTGCAGACGAACCAAGGTAGGATGGGACAAAGGACCTGCCAACGGGAAAGAGCCAGCCAACTGGCCGTCCAACCAACTAGGCAAGTCGACGGTGAGTTTGGCTAGTGGCTCCACTTTTGACGGCAACGACAACTCTAACACTGAACTTGGACCCCTATTGGATTTTTCTCCCTGTTGTGATCGTGGTGTTTTTGTAGAAGCTTTTGGTGTCATTTTTTGTGAAGACATTCCTGAAAATGCTCCAAATTTTTGAACACGTGTCCAAATTTGCATATGATATAGATTCCATAGTGTCATATACCACAAAAACCTTGGTGGTCAAATTGAGAAAAATGTTACATTAGGATTATTCTTCCTGGCAATGATATTTTTCCCAACAATCTCCTTGGAGGGATCACCATCTTTGTAGATCAGTTGGTGCGGCGATTTCTTTGAAAAATAGGTGTAATATTCCAAAATTTTAAAATAACATTAATTATTAAAAAATAAGGGATCATTTGAGAATAAAACATAATTTTAAAATAAAATTATAAGTGTATGTAAATCTTTAAAGATAAAGCAGAAAGTAGGGTGGAATTGATGTCCATAATATATTGAACTCTTATTTAATTAAAAGATAATGATAATAATAATTAGAAGCTCCTAATTAGATTAAGTTTATATACACATATAAACTCTTTGAATTAGTTATGAATTTTTTAAGTTTATGTTTCAAATTTATTAGTTTCTGAACAACTTGAATTTTAGGATTGTTTTATATATTTTTTTCAATTTTAACTTGAAGATGAAATTTTTACGTTTGAAATTAAAAACAATAAGGAGAATTTTGTCTTTAAAATCATTATAAAATCCGATGTATTTAATTTTATACGGTTTTATGAATTCTCAATTTTCTGCTGAAAATAAGAAATTCAATAGATTAGAATAGAATTATGAAATTAATTAGTGGTGTTATAAATGTTAAAAAAAAAAAAAAAAAACTTACTATGCATTATTTGTCTTATTTATGATGTGTTAAAATTTAATGATTTTTATAGCATATATACATATTTTACAAATTTTTGGTTTACAAGTGTTCACTGTTGAAAAGTTTTCCAGTAGATTTATATAACCAGTTTCAAAACTCATTTTATCGATTAAAATAGATTCCAAAGTATTTAAATTTTTTTTATTTATAGTCATATTTAAATTATAAAACTACTATAAAAATTTTAATTTAATATGATTTACCAATATTTTTCTAAAAATGTTTAAGTCCAGTAGTTACTGATTTTCTTATGCTGACAGTTTAAAAAATTAGTAAATAAAAACCATTTTAGTAATTAATATGCATTCGATTTTATTTAAAAAATTTAATGGACATTTAAATATACTTATATGAAAATTATGTAAGATTTAGTAATTTTATGACCAATTAAGTCCAAAATAAATTATATAGTTTTTACTTATTGTGAAATCAATGAATAACCTTGTGAATAAAAATATGAAATTTTTGAAAAATTGATTAAAACTAAGTAATAAAAATAATACTATTACATCATTTTGATTAAGTTATATATATATATATATATATATATATATATATATATATATATATATGAGGTGACTTAACATATTATGAGAATCTAACAATTATATAATTATAATTTATTTAGGCCAAATCAGTAGAACTTGTCGGTGATTTTAATTGTGTTAGTTATTCGTATCAAATAAGTAGACTAATCCTATTTGTAATATTTAGCATTGTTTGTTTTATGTATGAATGTTTACATAGTTGTTCCCATATATATATATTGTGTTTTGTTAACGTTATAACTAAGTAGATAGTGTACTCTCATTTTTATATATATATGTGATCTGTGTTTACATAATTGATTATTGCTTATCTAGTATTGGTATAAGAATGTTCATATGCATGACATTCAAAACTTTTTATGTTGAAACCTCATGTTTTAAATTATGTTTTCGACTTTAAAATCAAATAGATTTTTAAAAATGATTTTGATATAATGCTTTTAACCATCTTATGATTTGACTATGATTGGGAGCATATTGTATTTATTTTGGGCCATGTGGGGGAGGTATCCTTGGGTACCCGAGGGCATTTGGTTCCTTATCATATAGTTTGAACATATGTTTGCATGTAAGAATTTGTTATGGAATCTCAGCTTCGACCCTACGATTTTTGTGACTCACTTGCACTTATCCTTCATGCATGCCAATCACCGACTAGTGATTTATTATTTTTGTCACCGACGGGTGACATTTTTATTGGTTTCCAAAAGATGACATTTTATATTGGCTCTACCATTTGTACGACATAGTTTATTGGCTCCACCATTCAAACTCGGTGAACAACCAAGTGTAGGTGATAAAGATATCTAAGGACTCGCCCATCTCGTACAAGCAGCGGAGGGCAAATAATAATTAATAAGTAAATTGCAAAAGAATCAAATAAGACAGATAACAAATTATAAGAAAAAGTGGTAAATGCTTTCCAATCTTCGAATAAACTATGTATGTTATCACATATACTATGGATACTTAGATTATACTAACTCAAACAGTAGATCAAGAAAACGCAACGATATAATGTGGTAAACTCACTTAGGCTCCAATACTAAATGGTAACATCCACGAGTTACTTAAGACAACAACTCAGCAACCAAATTTACTAAAAGTAATAAACAGTTAATACAAACTCGATAAGGTAAGACTCCGAATACCTCTATCAGTTAGGGACCATCTGTCCTAACTACCTAGGCTGCTATTACCAACTGTCTCTATAGTTATTTCAATCCTAACTGAATTCGGCTCACCTCTAGAGCCACACCATCACTCAGTGTGATGCAAAAACTTGCGATCAGTATACATGTACAATAATATAAGCAATTTATCCAAAATATGTTTTAAGGATAAAACGCCTCGTATCAACAGTACAGAAATACAATCAACATAAGATCTAAGCCCCAGTAAGCGATCCTCTCCAGAAGGATGAGACAATCACTGCTGCGCTTCTAAGCTAGATTCGCAAACTTCTCCTCAATGAACTCCTTCTTATTGTCAGAAAGGTTTCCACGTCACTAATGAACTAGATACAACAGAAGACAAAGAGTTAGAATATAAAGACTGAAATAAGACTGGGCCTCAATAGGTCTACCGTTCTTACAAAACTCTCTAGTGATGTAGGCAACACCAAGCATGGTCACATCAAAGTTCCCCATAATAGTGAAGAGAATATCTCTCCACCCTTTGTTAGCATCTAGAAGATCCTTGATGAGAATTTGGTATCGGTAAGACTTCAAGTACAACCTTACCACTAGTCTTCCTAAACAACTCCACATAGTAGTAGTAGGTTAACTCCTCCATAGTCAACTCTCTCCCGTGCTCCTTCTAGAGCACCCAACAAGACATCAGTATCCTATAGGTGTTGAGTGGAAACTAGCACAAAGTGGCACCAACATAAGATAAGAACTCTCGAACAATACGCAGGAAGGGAAACCGTAGCCCAACAAAGAAGTAGTCTGTAAAAAGTGTGATCCTCTCGGGGAGAGGACTGCTCCAAATAGTACCCAAAACTTGGGGCATTAAAGTGATGGACTCCGAGGTGCCAAACATCTCTCTTAACAAATCAAAGAAGTGGTCGAACGTCTTGGATTAATTCCGATTAGTGGTGGAAAAAGTAAAGTTCTCCTCCAACAGACTCAAGGGGATGCCAACTGCAATATCACTCGAACTGTTTCCATCCGACGAGTCATCCTCGAGAACTACGCGCGATCTTCCCTTACGAGCAGTGCAGACAAAATTGTGATGATGAGATGATCCGAACGAACCAAACGACACAACTCGAGTTCCACCATCGCCGAACAACCTTCCCCCACGTGGCCCACCAAACAGGAAGCTGCCTAAAGGAACCCACAGTACAAAGACTCCATAGATAAGGAATCTCTAGATAGGGGTGGCAATTTCTAATACGACCCGATAATACGATTTGAACACGACACGACACGAATTTTTTTTAGGAAGAATTGATCAATAATTTTTTTATGTTCTTAAATATTTTGTTGTTTCTTACTATTATAAATAGACAACATGAAAAAAAAATCGAGTAAATTTTTTCATGTGTCAACTAACACAAAAACTCGATACAAATAACACAAAATGAACAAAATATCGATACAAATAACATAAAACAAATACGACACAGATACAATTAACAAGACACGACTGCCATCCCTACCTCCAGATAGGGAATTATCTAACAAGATACATACATGATTTGGGTTGAACCAATCACATCTTAAAGTGAAATTAGTCTGGTTTGAAGGAAAATCAAATTCTTGCATAGAATAAAAGGAAATATGATATTAAAATGACATAAATAAGATTCAATTAAATTCTAAATTATTGGAGCTATTCTTTTTTCTTAATTTTTTAATTTTCTTTTTATGAGAATGACACAAATGAAAAAAAAATGTTATTTTCTAGAGTTTCATTTACTTTATTGTCCTCGATATTCACTTTGAAATTCTTCTTAACTCACGTATGAGTTGAATGGTGCATATGAACTTGGGATAAGAGGAAAAAGGAAATGAAATTATTGTAAACAAATTTCATTGTGATTCTTCACTTGGTTGCAATCAAAATATATATATATAATGATGAACAAGCACAACCCATTTTCTTAGTCCTTTTCATAGGAAAATATCATGGACCCAATTATATGCACCAAATTATAAGCACTTTTATCACTATGCTCTGAGGAAGTCCACTCCTGAAAATTATGAAGACTGCCTGTGAAGTCTGTAAATAGTCCATCAACTCCAATCCTGTTGATCCAATAATCATACTCCTTATATGGGTCTTGAGAAAAGTTGTAATGCAAGAACCTGTTCTCATTTCGGTAAGTGTACGGGTGCACCTGCATTCATTGCAAATTTGCGATAAAACTCAAGATTATATACACAAAGTTTCTTGGGTAAACTCCGAAAATAGGCTCGCATTATACCAATATTCACAATCTAATTTGAGTTACCTGTATTTCACATGTTCCGATTTTCACGTTTTTTCTTTCATGCAAATTTCCCCGGTTCCACAACGAGTAAATTTTTTACATACTTATAAAACGGTAAAATTTTGGATACATGGCCATGTAAATTCATTTTTTACTCCCCATGTACCACTTGCTTTTCATAACTTTACTAAATCTTTATTGTGAAATTTCCTCAACTTAATCTACATTGTGAAATAGTGCAAAACTTGGGCCCATAATGGGTTTTGCTCAGCGACAACTTCTTACTATTTTTTGGTTTTGAGTGTAGATTGTTGTACTATACACTTAACTTTCTACTTCATACTTAACCAATCTGTTTAGATTTCACTCAGCATTCAGTATATTTGATGAGTTAGAGGTAGATTTTGCTAAGTTTCCATATTCTTGCTGAATAGTAAAGGCCAAGTCAAAGTGGAGTTCACTACCGAACATATCAATCATGTTATTAAAGAAATTGATGCCCGTGACTTGGCCTTAAGTATCAGAGCAAGAAATACATGCTTTTAGTGAGAAGAAAAGAGTACCTGAAGATTATGGGCATGAGCTCTGGCAACCAAATCAGTAGGTGTTTGCAAATAATTATTTACTTCAGGAACCAATGTATCTTTCCAAGGACCAATACCCACCACATAGTTCTTGATGAAGGCAAAGTACTCATCTGATGTAATTTCCCAATATGACTGCAGATCATAGATTTCAAAGATTCAATATAAGGATTAAAGAATAAGAAGAATGAAAAAGAAGAATCAACATAAACCAGACACTTGGGTACAATGAAAATAAACCTGCTGAACAAGAACCAAAGTCCTCCATCTCATTTCGGTGTACCACCAATTATATGTTGTCATGTCAATTATTTAATGAGAAATAATAGAAAAAGACATTAAAATAAATGGAAAGAGTTGGTTAGAACACATAGAGCGAGACATGTGAATTTGTTCAGCTAAACAAATAGCAATTACACAAATAAGTTCAACTGAAAGAAAGGATAGGAAGTTCTATAGGAGTCTCTGGTTCAGGACCTCTAATACAACAAAATCTAAAACAGCTTATAATAACAAATATGTAATATCCATCGGCAATCATAATATCAGTTATATTCTAATGCTGCAGATAGATGCATAGTTTGTGGATAATATTAATATGCTTCTTTTACAACTGCAATTAGTAATATGTGGATGGAAAAGAATACAAGAGAAAACTGCTACACGATAAAAGATGTAATTCAGAAGATCTTGTGAATGCGTGCTAAATCAAAGAAATATTGTGGAAAACAAAGATGAGTAAAATTGACTAAAAAAGAGAGAATAGTATAAGATAGTTTATGTAGAGCTTGGTAAACAAATCTCAAGCTACCTTGATTTGAAAGCCGATTTATAGCAAATTGCATCATAATCGGCCTAGCATGTTTAAAGGACCCATTCAGATAAGGCAACAAATAGACCAAGCATTTCCTGAGGAGAAACTAAAAAATGCAGTTTACAAACCTGATTAGTATCTTGAGTTGGCATTGTAACATCATCGATTAAAAAAATCTTGGGAAGGTCTGTCAGTTTTGATGCATAGATAAGGGACGATGGAGCAAATGACTGGATAAATACAGGTTTTTTCAACCAATCTTTCGACATGTATGAACCCTTATATCCATACTTCTTAAGGGTTGCAACAAACTTGTCCTCAAACTTTTTACCATCTGGCCATTTTACCTGTCATTACCAATTTTTAGTATCAGGAATCATAACCCAAAAGATTTTTGAGCAACAGATGAAATTTCATGAGAATAAAAGGTAACAAATTCAATATCTTTAGAAGTTTGTGATAAACATCGAAAGGACAGCAACTGTTTTGCTCAGCTTTCAGGAAACTTACCCGCTGATTGATAAATACTGGATTTTTAATCTCTGGATATATTCCAATAACTCTGGGTGAATCCAGTGCAATTGCAATGAACTCTTCGAAAGTAATGATAGAGAACTTTCCTGAGAAAGAAACAAAAGGAAAAGATTTTCAATTGTAAAGACATTTTCCACCATAGTAATAGACCATATTATACGATCTTCAACTTTACATCATTTCATATCAAGCAAAGAGTAGTAAGTTTATACTTTATAGCCTGTTCAACTTGGATCCATCATCTAACATCTATGATTTAAGTGTCAGATTTAGGGCAGATTTTGAACGATAAATCACATCAACACACACAGCGAGATACGAAATATAATTCTGACAAATCTAGGAGAGGAATTCTTAGGTGCCACTAGTGTAAAAGGTGGCTGTGTAACTAGAAATAAGGTCCTGCAACTTCAGCAAAGTAGCAGAGCATGTGCATCCATTTGTCTTAAAGAGTGATATTTTTATTGGCTAGTCTCACTGGACTGTCTTTACGACTGCTGCATAAAAGATTTAGCCTACTTGGGTCATTCTATTTTATAAATATCGATAAAATCTACAAATTATGTGCCTACATGATCTTTTCCACACATGAACATCTTTATGGACCACTGTTAGTTCTTGTACCTTCTCTTCTTATCAATTCAAGAAACCATGTAAAATGGTCTAGACAAATTATGATGGTAAAGATCATTCTAAATTAGCAACGTTCTATAGAAATATTCATCTTTTTTTATGCCAACATGAGGACATAGCGAAATATTCTTTTATATGGAGCATTGACACGTGGTGTAACGTGTTCATCTTAACCCTTCATTTTATAAAATGAAAAAAGTGTAAGAAGTGGGAACAAAATCAACAACTACTACTAACAAGGGGGCATACAACATTATGATAAATAAGATTTTCTAAGGACATAAGGGAGTAATTGTGCCTTGACTAATATTTTGAGCCATCGAAACAACAATAAGACAACTACGAGGTGGACTCTAGCATAAGGTTTAGATTCTGCTTTCATGTTAAAAAGCCCAGTAAATATGAACCAAGCAGGTCAAAGCTAATACAAACTAATAATTAAGAAAGACAGAAGATAAAAGTCACCAATGACACACATAATGGCTAGAAATCAGATTACAAGCATGAAGCATATGACTTTAGACGTAAAAATGGATGATTTCTTCATTATCCTTCTATAATATCATAGCAATATTGAGATAATTATCCACTTTCACGACACCAAAAATTGTGAGAAGCAATTTAGAGAGTTTAAAATTCTGGCATGAGAAAGTGAGCTAGACACAGGTACAAGAAACTTTTGAAGATCACAATAAAAAAATAAGAGCTAACCATTGTATTGTTGATCTCGAAATGGATACCTCTGCTTCACACGCAATGACTTAAGTTCTTCTAGAGTGAAATCAACTGCACGCATCCAAAAACATTTCAAACTTTTCCGTTAATTAAATAGAACCAAAAAACAATAAAAGAAGGTGATGGGGACCTCCATCAGCTGTAATATAGTCAATTTTACAACTGCAATACAAACAAAGAACGTATTCATAGCAGAAGGGCTTAAGTACCGCTGAAAAAACCAGTGACATTGACATCCTGAACCTCATAAGTCCTTTTCCGATTTGCAAATTCCTTGTGATCAGCAACATCAGTTGTGACATCAAGGGTTACATCATGAAAGCATATAAGAACCCCATCTTTAGAAGACAGAATATCTGTTTCAATAAAGTCTGCTCCCTCTTTGATAGCTCTCTGAAAGAAACAAAAATGTTTTTGAGGAAAAACCCAAAAAGATTATTAGACAGATGTTCCATTACATTATATTTCACCATCTAAGCAGCATAGTGCTTGAGCAGTCCCCCTTCAAAAGAGTGGGAGAAGGTCTGAAACCCAGCAAAGCCTTAGAATTACAGAAAGAATAGTATCCTTTTTTGTTCTATTACACCTCCACTTCTGGGAAGACATGGAAAAATTCTTCAAAAAAATGAAGCCTAAAGTCAAACTGTTCAAATCTTATGGTACCATCCAAAATTCAAGTAAAAGAAACATGATTAAATGGGTTACTAAATAAGGAAAATGTAAGCAAAGAATCTTTCTCTTTCACCATAAGATAAACAGAACAATGTCACCTATAGATTATTAAAAGAAATGGGGCAAAAAGAAAAGGAAAAAAAAAAAATACCATGTATGCAGGTGCAGTTTCCTCAGGAAGCTCTCCATTTGAACCTCGATGTGCAATATTGTATGGCCGAAAAGTTTGCAGAGGCTGCTTATGCCCTTCTAATTTACTAGGGAGTGGATACAAAGGCCTCCCAGCAGACACAACACCAAGAAATAAAAATACAAAAGGCAAAATACCTGTCAAGCTTTAAAGACTTAATTAGCTCATTAATTTGAAACCTACAAGTTCAATGGAATCTTGGCAGAACCAACACATAAAAGGACATCTTTACACAAATTTTAAAACCAACATTCCATTTCCACAACTAAAGATTGTCAAAAGTCCAAAAATTGCATAACATGATAATGATTTTTCTAATCCTTGACCATTTATTTGTCAAAATGGGATAGGACAAAACATTGGATCATGCCTATTTTGGTTTAAATCATGTTGTTACCAATCCAAATCAGTGAGAACATATACCACTGCTTATTTGAATTGCATAAAAGACAATATACTTTATCTTCTAACGGTTTTGAAAAGCCAAAACCTGACATAAATACAAAGATCATTATAGTCTAACTTAAGAAACTAACCATTTTGCAAGTAATAATTAATTCCCCAGAATAAAAATGTTACAAAATTACCTGCAAATTGCAATCACTATTGAAGAAGCACAAGGGAGACGTAGATTATAACAATAACTAGTATCTCAAAAAAGGCTCAAATACAGATTAAGGCAATTACTATAGAAACGTAGAAAACAAACAAACCCACATAAAATTTAGAAAATATAGGTAATACAATGAAAGGAAAAACAATATCAAAAGATCGTCAACCACCCAAACATCCTACATTTCAAAATCACAAAGCCGAAATTGTTCATAAACAAAGAAAAATGGGGTTCGAAGCTTACCCAGCGAGGAAGCCATAGAGATTATCAGTACTGGGCTACTGGTTCGGCCTGGATTCTTGTTTTTTCTCCCAATAAACCCATAAGACTCTCATTTTATGTGATGTATTGATGTTTGTAGCCGTTGACCTATATTCAACCCAAGAATATTCCTAACTTAGATGCTCTAATTTTAGATTAACAAGAAGATTGCGTGGGATTGGATAAAGATTATAAGTCCAAACTAATTAAAAAAATAAAAAAAAAACAAAATCGTGAGAGAGGCGAAGATATATATATATATATATATATATATATATAATATATATATTTTTTTTTTTTTTTTTCTATATTTCGTCTTCTGTTATTGGTTTGGAATTCAACTGATATATTATCCGAACAATAATTTATAGAACTAGTAGGATGATAATATATAGGGTTATCTATACTCTCAAAATTTTAATTAAATTCACATTTAATCTTTAAATTTTAAATTTTATAATTTAGTTCCTAAACTTTTAAACACACATAGGTCTTATCTTTGATACTAAAGTACATTTTTTTAAATCAAAATTTTAAGATCTATATATGAATATTTAAAAGTTTGGAGATTAAATTAAAGGATATAAAGTTTAAGGATTTATATGTAAAATTTTAAAAGTTTGTAATTTAAATTATAAAATTTAATAGTTTAAGAACCTAAGTGTGAATTTAATTAAAATTTAAGTACCATTGATATAATTTAGCCTAATATATAAATAGTGTTGTCAATGGGGTTAGATGGAGGCAAATTTGATGTAACCACAACCCACTCGACTCATAGAGCACAAAACGCGTCCTGAAGGATCGTACTAACTGAATAACTTGTTTCCTTGATTGATTATGGGTTGTATCAAAATTATAATTGTATAAAGTTGGACAAATTTTTTTCAACGTTTTCCTAAAATTGGGATTAATCATCCTACAGTAAAATGACAATAATTCTCATATGATACCTTTTCACACGCTAATAGACATCGTAATCTTTTACACAACTATAAAGTAACTCATGCCCATCAATATGGCTATACACTGTGATATATATGTCATACATCAAAACACAAGGCTTTTCAACCTTGGCTACTAGTCTACATACGCAACAAATGAATTTTTCATACAAAAGTGTAAAAAGATCAAATCATCTAAATTATACAATAAAAGGTTGACTCAAGCTGCTTAAAGTCATTGTTATGCTATGTTGTGCCAACGCAACAATGACTTTAAGCTGCTTTACTGTTATGCTATGTTGTCCCAACGCTGCTTAAACACAAGGCTTTTCAACCTTGGCTACTAGTCTACATACGCAACAAATGAAATTTTCATACAAAAGTATAAAAAGATCAAATCATCTAAATTATACAATAAAAGGTTGACTCAAGCTGCTTAAAGTCATTGTCATGTTATGTTGTGCCAACGCAACAATGACTTTAAGCTGCTTTACTGTCATGCTATGTTGTCCCAACGCTGCTTAAACACAAGGCTTTTCAACCTTGGCTACTAGTCTACATATGCAACAAATGAAATTTTCATACAAAAGTGTAAAAAGATCAAATCATCTAAATTATACAATAAAAGGTTGACTCAAGCTGCTTAAAGTCATTGTTATGCTATGTTATCCCAACGCTGCTTTACTTGTGGGAAGGAAATGTGAAATGTGAGTGTGAAAGTTTAGTGAGTGGATAAGTTTTATAGAGTACCTGTAATTTGGTACTCATAAAATTGTGAATGTAACGTTCATAACTTATCATGAAATAACATACTAATAAAAAATAATCTGTGTTTGATCTTTAGAATATAAAATGTACTATAATAAGTATTCAAATAACAAGTAGAACCACGAGAAATGTACTTGAAATTTATTGTGCTAAGAGTAACTAGGGATTTGGTCGTACATGTAAGAGATGTTGAGTATTAGAATAACTCTTAACTACATGAGTGGAAAATTTACCTAATGTAGCCATTAAAATAGCTCAATTGGCTCTACTGGTATATATATTATGTGCGCATTGACTTCACTAAATTGATAGATATCATATTGAACTGGACTAACAATTATCACATTGAATTGGTAAACATTATACTTAACTGAACTTGACAAAATGTGAGGGTCATGATATCTTATTAAGTCAAAATGAATATTCTAAATGGCGAGTAGAGTCAATTATCATTGAAAACTGAAGGAAAAGTTCTTTGATAGTTCTAAAATATTTACTAAACTTACAAACTTTTATAAAAACTATTATGAGTATAAAATTGATTTAATCTTAACTTGCTTGCAAATTAACTTGCTTTTATCTGGTTGATTTTGCTAATTAAAATAAAATATATTATCATAATGCTATCATAGTAAAAATGTATTGAAACTAACATATAATATGTTATTTAAATTCTAGTTAAAAAATGAATGCACTTTTAATTTTAATGTTCAAAAACTTGCTACTAATACAAAATGAAATTCCTTGAATGAGAATATGGTTCTCAATGAGGCTATCAAAGCTTTAGAAAAGAAAACTCTATATAACTTTATAAACTTTCATTTAAAATTAATATAGTTGTTAAACCATATTTTGCTAATGTTCATACTACTTACAATGTACTGGCTAGTTCAAGTACAAAAAAAAAAAAAAATGTTTCCATAATATCACTTAATCATCACATGGCATGATGCATAGGTACATAAAATGCGCATTGACATAAAATATGCATACTTAAACTAGATATGACGAACTCTAGTGGCAAAGCTTGAATGAAAGTCATACTGTTAGAAAATAATGAATATGTGCTACTAAAAATTCATTTTAGTTGAATTGGTAATCTCATATCCATGCATGAAACTTATTAAATATTTGTTTGAATTGATTGCTAAAATGAAATAGTCAAATAAGAATGTAAAATTATGTGATCTAGTTTTAAGAATGCTAAATATTCACTCAACATATTGTATCTCCATTATTGCTCTAGTTGCACTAAAACTGAAACATCTGCTAGATCAACCTGTTCTATATGATCTCACTTGTGTTAAAAAAAAAAGAATAATGAAACTGAAACATCTAATGGATCAACCCGTTCTATATGATCTTACTTGTGTTAGAAACAAGAATAACATCATATGGTTAATCTAAAACTAAATGGTACTCTAAAGGTTTTAAGACATTGGCTGATGACATTTAACTTTTATTTTCCATGTTCTCAAAGTTTCTAGTCCCCATTAAAAGAGCATACTATTAATTAAGTTCAACTTACAAGTAAAATAGTTTCAAAACTATTTAAAAACGACATTGAAATACAAGGTTAGAACTCAACCCTTTGGCCATGAATTTGTGTGAAAAATATTTCTAGATCACCATTAAGTGTTTCTTCATTGAAACACATATAACTCTAAAATGAAATGTTTTAAATTAAAATATGTAAAAATATTCAAAACTTAGACATTTCAACCTTTCTATAAAGGTAACGTTTAAAAACCAAATTTTTTGCTTGTGTCATCTCATTATAAATAATTTTAAAATACTTCAGACCTGTCATCATATAAGTAGGTATAACTTTTTATAGAAATGTCCAAATATAATTCTGTAAAAAGAAACAAAAATTGGACATTTTAAGCTTTAAAATAAGATATAATACATTCATATAGGATTACTAAATCTCTTCCATAAACTGAAAATACCATTCAATTAAAAACATAATTTCTAGCACGATTCCCACTAAACATAACCTCTGTTAAAATCAAAATGACAAACCATAAAATGACTCTTAAAATAAACATCCATATCTTTCTAACGAGATATAAATCAAAGTCAAATTCTTTCTGTATGTTTCTTAGTTTTCATTTAAAATTTATGTAAAAATAGTTATCTAGCTATGCTTTAACATATAATCCTCATCCTTTTCAACTTCCTTTTTCTTTTCTTCTCCACTCCTCTTTCTTCTCTTTTTCCTTCTTTGTTTTATGCTTATTCCATGTCATGATTCCTAAAGAAGCTTGCACTAATAAGCATAAGGACAAGAGAGTATAAAAAGAGGACATATGGAATTGAATCACCATTTAGAATTATTTTTTCTTTTATAAGACATGTGTCCTACCACACCTTGAAAAAATTGGTACGTGAAATAGAAAAAAAAATGATAATATTCACGAAAATAAATATTTTTTAAAATCAACTAAATATTTAAAACATATTAAATAATTCGGGATATCCCTTAAAAAAATTAACACTTACAATAGAAGTTCATATAATAGTACAAATTACAACGAAAAACAAAAAAAGTTACAAGTGCCTTAGCAATCTTCCAAGTATATAACTAGAGTACAAATGAAAATAAGAGGTTTAAGTGAAACCTTTTAAAACTTCTAGACGTCCCAAGTCACACAACATTTCATATCACATATAACCTTAAATTATGGAGGGAAAAGAGGTGAGCTATGACTAGCTTAGTATGAGTCTATTTTATGCCCAGTTTTTGATAAAAATTAGTAATGCATACTACATTTTAAATATATAATGCATGTCCAATAATAAATAATCATCAATACAATAATAATGGGGAGATTTTGTTTTAAGACTCGAGCATACATGTACTTCTTCACTTTCGAAACTAAGTGGAGTGTACATTTAAGATACCCTATGCATGCTCATATCAAGTGATAAAATTATGCAATGTTAGTAAATCATATGAGTTGATGGTAGTCTATGCACAATCTGAAACTACAATCTTTCTTCTTAACGAACAAAATAGGGGCTCGCTATGGAGAAGAACTTGGTCAAATGAATCCCTTTACTAAAAATTCATCCAACTATTTCCTCAAGTCTTGTTTCACTACTGGTACCGTATGATAAGGATCTATGCATATTGGTGCTGTTCCAAGATACAATTTGATTACAAATTGATCTCTCGAGTTGGAGGTAGTCCATGTAAATCTTATAGAAAGACATCCCAAAACTCATTCACCATTGGTAAGCTTGCCAAGTTTTTCCCATTATCATCTTCCATTTCCAACAATTTCAATGTTGCTACCATTACTTGATTCCATCTTCCTCCTAAATAGCACTTAAGAGAAATACTAGTAGGATTTAATCCTTTTTCTCTAAAGAATTATACTCTCTATCCCTTAGAAGTTTGTACAGTAACCTTTTTCTCATAGCAATTGACAATTGTTTGATATTTTTTAACCAATCCATTCCTAATATGACAACAAAATAACTCATATAGAGTATAACGAGATCAATCAGGAATCTTTGTCCACTTATCCCAATTAAACAAGCTTTGCAAACATAAAGAACCTTGGTTGTGATTCTAAGAGAAGTATTTAAAGTAAGGGTGTTTTCTATGGTTTCAAAATCTAAATTTAAAGGTTGGGCACAAAATAAGAAAATAAAAAAAGTTTCTCCAATATTGAAAAGTACTCAAATTTGAGAATTAAACGGTAAGATAATACTTTCAATAATATTATTAATTGTTGGTTCTTCAAGCATACTAGAAATTGCAAAGGCTTGTTCTTGTGATTCTTGTCCTTGTGTTACAACTTTTTTGCCCTTATCCTTTCCACATGCAAATTATTGTCGTTGAAAGGTATTGATGAGTGCTTAAAAAATACTAATATTTTGTGATTTATTGTACTTGATTGTGACAGATAGATTTGATTTTAACTCTTTTATTTAATTATTTACATAAATCTATCAATTCGAAATTACAGGTATGTTTTAGTGTATTTCAAGTATTTTTAGCTTCAAAAGAGTTAAACAATTCAAACACGTGAAGACGGAACACTTGCGGCACTCGAATTACAACTTGGGAGCAACAAGGATCAAATTATGTAAGCCTTACATAACAAGCCAACCAGTATATAAGGGATACATGTGAAGGCACAACAAACAATGCGTGCCGCGATAGAGAAAAGTGTGTGTCGAGGTGGACAACCCTTGGGTTTCTTGTATGGACTGAGTTTCACTATTATGCCGTGGTAGACGAAAAGTGGTGCCGCGGGGTCTATGTCTCAATTTTTATTATAGGGCTCAAATTCAGTGTTGTGCTGTGGCGGGTAAAATATTGTGCCGCTGTGCTAGTATATTTTTAGGTGTCTAAATTTTATGTAGCCCTTACTCCTATAAATATCCCATTAGGTCTCCAATTTATACATAACTCAATTTACGAATTATTACGAGACTTATAAGGATTTTTGGAGTTTTTTCACATTTCAAGAGGCAAGAGAACCAATTCTAATGATACAAAGCCATTGAAGATTGAAGATCGAAGATCAAGCTTTTGGAGAAGGAAACGTCATCCAATCTATTTGTGGTATTTAGATCTAGGTTTCTTGTTGTTATAGAATCTTGTCTTTTCTTCTTTGGAATGAATATTGATTCAAACATGATTCGCTAAATTTATCATAGGTGTTTAGTTTGTGTTTTCATGTTTGTTAGAGTTGTTATGGTGAATATTTTTATTGTTTAAAAATAAACAAAATTGACTTTTGATTAAGAGTATGTTTAAATATTTAATTGTGAATTTTCATGGGCCAATTTAGGTTTCATGATTAGATTGAAAAATCTTAGAGTTTGGTTTTAGGAATATCACATTGACTTTATTTTGAAAAACTTAATCAAAAATTCAAATTGATGACCTAGTCATGTCATTGATATGATTGACATATTTTTTCTTGTGCACAATTTGTTTGTTATTTAATATACCCAATCGTAGGATATTAATTAGTTAATCAACAAAGAAAACTACCCGATCGTAGGAATTTTCATAAATAAAAGGAAAGAATGTAATCTTTATTTAATAAAACATTCATGTTAATTCACCATAATATTTTGATGCAAGCATGGTCAATCAAGTTAAACGTCATATATCCTCCATTAATATTTATCAACTTTTTGAGTTAGTTCAAGTTTGGAATATTGTTTTATTTCTTTGTTTGCCACCATTGATCTTATTCTCGTGTTCAACTTCATTTACAATTTTATTAGCTTTAGGATTCTAGTTATTTAGAGTTTTAGTAGTTCTATAATTATAATTAGTTAGTATTTTAATTGCTTTAGGACTCTAAAGAAATTAAGGAAAAAGATTATTTAAAACCACTGCAATTCTTTGAGAGATTGACCTTGGAGTTTGCTTATTACTTGCTATGAGTGATTTGTATACTTGCGAGTACTACAATTTATACATCAAGTTTTTTGGCGCCGTTGCCGGAGAATTGACGTTTTAAATAATTTTCTTTTTAACTTTTTAGAGATTCTAAATTATGTTTACTATTTATTTACTTTAATTGAATTTTATTTTTAATCTTTTAATTCAAAAAAATAAACAATAGAGTGCTTTTATATATTTACATATTCTTTACTGCCTTGATCTTTGTTTGCTTTTTGTTTATGCATGCAAGTTAGGAGGTCACTAAGTAAGAAACTCACTCCTTTCATTGACAAAATTCATAGGATTAAACACTTATCAAGGAAACTGGATACTCATATTTAAGAGGAAGTAGACCAACCACAATTGCAAGAAATAATGGGTGATAACGTGGATAGGCAGATGGTAATTAAAGATTTTGCAAGACCTATCAATTGGACTGCCACATCATGTATTCAACTGACTGAGATAGCTAGGAATTATGAATTGAAAATATTCATTATTCCATGCTTCCCTCTTTTTATGGTATTCCTAATGAGGATCGTCTAAGTTATATTTGTGAATTCTATGCAACTGTGCAAACTTTTCCACTGTAGGGACTTAGTGAAGATCAATTAAGGATGAGGTGTTTTCCTTACACTTTCAAAGATAGAGCTAAGTCTTGGCTTTTGACTTTGGCACCTGGTTCTTTGGCTACTTTGGATGCTATTTATAACAAGTTTATGGGTAAGTTCTATTCCCATCAAAAGACTTCTGACCTAATAACCAAAATTGTTACTTTTTCCTAGATGAAAGGAGAGCCATTTAACGAAACTTGGGACAAGTTCAAGCTACTCTTGATACAGTGTCCACATCACCACTTTTCATTGTAGTTACACAACCATTTTTTCTATGATGGATTGATACTAAAGTGTCAATATATAGTTGACAACGTTGCAGGTGGAGCTATGGGTGAGAAAATGGCAAACGAAACATATGAGCTTTATGAGATGTTGGGAGCCAATTCCCAACAAAGAGTGCTAGAGGAAGAATAGTTGGAGTCAATGAATTAGGCTCCAATAACGAAATGGCCATGCACCTTGCTAAGTTGACTAAACAAGTGCAACTTCTTACTACCACCAATATAAATCAAATGCCAAAATAAGAGATATGTGGAGTTTGTGATTCTTATGGGCATGGGCTAATGTTTGTTCTTTACTAGGTGATTCTTACACAGGTACATATGAAGAGGTTAATGCAAGGGTACCAACCTAGACCTAGGAATGACCCCTATTCTAATACCTACAATCTTGGATGAAGAAATCACCCCAACTTTGCTTGGAAGCAAAGTAATAGCCAACCTTTTACCCAAAATCAAACACAAGGCCAAAACATGAACCAACCATACCAATCTAAAAACCAACTTTAGAGGAAACTTTGAATGCTTACATACAATCTAGTAATGGAAGGATGAAATCTATGGAAGCATCAATAAAAAGTGTGGAAATACAAGTGGGGCAGCTAGCTGAACAAATGCATATACAAGAGACAAGAAAGCTACCTAGTCAACCTAAATAAGCGAAGGCTGTCACGGTCCTTCAGAGTGGTAAGGTAGTTACAAAATGTTTACCTGAAATTTCTAACGATTTACCATATAGTGCAAGTAACATGGAAAAGGACAATACAATTTCTAAGGAAGTAGTTGATACGAATCATATGGTGCTACCACCACTACGCATCCCGAACGGGCCAATCACGAGGTCAAAGGCTAAACAACTCAAGGAAGCTTTGAAGGGACTTTTCCAAGAGTTGATACAAGGCCAAGGGATGGTGAGGAGTGATCACAAAGCTTGTGAGAGACCAAGCAATGTATTGAAGGCAGAATTTGAAGAAGAAACTTTGCACTGCGGCATAGATTTGTAGTTGTCGCGGCGAATAACACTTTGTTTTGGTGGGAAGTTTTACTAGGGATGCACGCTGTGGCATGAATTTGGGGTGCCGCGGCCCAAGGGTTCCTATTTTTGGCATAAAAGCTTGGCAGAGGCGCTCGCATAATGGGCAGACTTGCGCGCGAGTGTAGGCAGATGTGCGCACAGAGGTGGACGAGTGTGCGCGCCGCAGCACAAGCTTCTCGGATTGAATTTGTGTGTTCCCTGCACGGCATGGAATTTACTCCACAGTGGCCCGCCTACTTTAAAATTGTATCCCGAGCCTCCTTGCCATGGCACAATTATTTTACCCACCGTGACACAGTTTAAATTTATGTAATTTGGACCATTGGATCAAATCCAATGGCTGAGATTCATTGCCACTTTAGGTTTTTATTTGTACTCTATATACAGACAAATTGTAGCAGCTGAAAGGCAACTTTTGTTCATTAATGAAAATTTTGATTCTCCAATCAAAATTGAGAGCCCAAGAGCTCCTTGCTATTTGCAACCCAAAACTTATCAAAAGATTTGCAAGCCTTTGTGGCATTTCTTCTCTTCTTAGTGCGTAATGCATAATATTCATGTGTTGAGGTGAGTATCTTGCAGCCAAAAATCTATTGTTGTTCTTAAAAATATGCATGCTAATTTGTGTTGGGTCTAGAATTGAACTTTTTTGTGGTTCTCAAGTCTTGTTGCTTGTGGGTCGTAGGAATCATGTTGCTAGGTTCACATCATTTGGTATGAGAGCTCTAGGTTGTGACTCTAGATTCCTATCTTTATTTTTGTCATTTTTGATTCCATAGCAAACAAGAAAATTTCTTCAAAAAAATCTGTGTTCTTCTTTGTTTCTACTTGTTTATTGTATTTCCTGGATTAACTTGATTGGTGTTGTTGTTTCCTTCTTTTTCTGAATTGATTTAGAGAGGTTTTCGTTTTGAAAATTTTTCTAAATTTGTTTTCATCAAAAGGAGGGTATTTTGGTAATCTCTCATATTTTGTTAGTATCGAAAAGTGAAAACAAAACTATACCCCTTGAATTAAAAAAATATATATATATATCTCACGAAAATATCTCGTGAAAATATCTCGCTAGATATTTTTATATAAAAAAAGAAAAGAAAAGAGGATATTTATGGGAATTATATATAAAAAAAGAATAGAGAGAAAAGAGAATGAATTCTTATTTCCCAAGAATTCACGAAATTTCTTTCGTTATAGTATCGTTCACGCTTTAACAGATCGTTTCTTTATTTGTCTACATTTTACGAGTTTGAAATTACTAAATTGAACTTGTTTCCAAATTCATAGAGTTAGAGTTTCAAAACACTTTCAAGTTAGTTTCCTTTGTGCTTTAACATTGGATATTGCGAACTACGAATTATTGAGGACAGGAACTCTATAATTGTTTGGAAAACCTCGACGGTTTGGTGTGCTAAAGGGTTTCGAGCGCTTGGGCAATCAAAATCAAGTGCTAAACACGTGAGGTAACGAGTGAAATTTTCATTTTTTTTGTTAAGTGTTAATTGTTTGTTCGTGTTAGTTGTTTTAAGAATGTCTGATAGGAACAGTTCAGAGGAAAGGCCCGACACCGCTTTTATGATGAGAGCGCTTCAACAATCTATGGAACGGATGAATGCCGTCATGGTAAATATGAATGAGCGGATGGGAAGACAAGAGGCAACTATCGCCAACTTGCGGCAAGAGGCACCGCAAGATGCTCCAAATGTAGGAAGGCCTAATAGGAGAGCCTTTGTTGAGGAGGAGTTGGACGAGGATAGTTTCGGAGAAGATTACAATGAGGATGAAGGGAGGATACCCTTAGGAGGAAGACATGGTCTTAGAGGTGGACATGGTCGGGGAGGAATGAGGAGAACCCCACAACGACCCTATGATGGGATTGATAGAAATTTGGATAGCATCAAAATGAAGATGCCAAACTTTCAAGGAAAGAACGACCCTGAACTTTACCTTGAATGGGAGAAGAAGGTAGAGCATATCTTTGAGTTCCACAATTACTCGGATGAGAAGAAGGTAAAGCTGGCAGTAATAGAATTCATTGACTATGCTTTAAATTGGTGGGATCAACTAGTTGTAGGTAGGAGAAGGAATGGGGAAAGACCAATTGATAGTTGGGAGGATATGAAAGCTATCATGTGGAAGCGATTTATTTCGAGCCATTACTGCCGAGAGCTATATTAGAAGCTGCAAAGGCTCACCCAAGGATTTAGATCAGTTGATTACTATTATAAGGATATGGAGATGACCAAGGTTAGAGCAAATATAGAGGAGGATAGGGAAGCCACAATGGCTAGGTTTGTTAGTGGTTTGAACCAAGAAATTGCCAATGTTGTAGAGCTACATCACTATGTAGAGTTGAATGACATGGTACATATGACAATCAAAGTCGAGAGGCAATTACGGCAGAAGAGTAGCCAGACATTCCCACCTAAGGTAAACCCAATGACACCAAAACCAACCCCTACTACACCATGGAGAAGTTGGAAAAAGGATGAGGCAACTAGCTCCAAGCCAAGGTTTGAACCAAACAAAGGCAAGGAAGTGGAGGCTAGTAAGGATAAGGGTAAGGTTGAGAACCCAACCCGATACTGAGACATCAAGTGCTTTCGATGTCTTGGAACAGGTCACATTGCATCCCAATGTCCGAACAAAAAGACAATGATCGCTCAAGCAAATGGCGACATTGAGACGAATGAGGATAATGATGATGAGGAGATGCCATCGCTAGAGGAAGCCAGTAATGAGGAGATAGGGCTCGTTGAAGGAAAGGCTCTAGTAATAATGAGGTCTTTGAGTATGCAATATAAGGATGAGGATGTAGAGCAACAACGAGAGAACATATTTCACATAAGGTGTCATGTAAACTCTAAAGTGTACAATGTCATTATTGACGGTGGGAGTTGCACGAATGTGGCTAGTACTACCTTAGTTGAGAAGCTAGGGTTGCCGACAATCAAACACCAAAAACCCTACAAGCTACAATGGTTAAATGATAGTGGGGAAGTAAAGGTTAACAAGAAAGTACTAGTATCCTTTTCTATTGGAAAGTACAAGGATGAAGTAATGTGTGATGTAATGTCTATGCAAGCTTGACATATGTTGCTTGGGAGACCATGGCAATATGATAGGAGGGTTACACATGATGGATACAAGAACAAGTATTGATTTGAATTAGAAGGCAAGAAGATTACACTTGCACCTTTATCTCCTAAGCAAGTTTTTGAGGACCAAAAGAGAATGGTTAAAGAAAAAAAAAGATAAATTGGGAGAAAAGAGTGGAGAGAGAGAAAAAGAAACAGAAAAAAAGATTGAGAGCTTTCACGTAAAGGCGAGTAAGGTAGAACACGCCATCTTGGCAAAGAGGTTTGTGCTTGTACTTTTGTATAAGGAGACTCATTTTTTACTAACGAACTTGACAATGCATTGCCAAGTATTATTGTTTCTTTATTGCAGGAATATGAAGATATGTTTCCTGAAGAGATCCTGAACGGTGTACCACTATTATGAGGGATTGAAGATCAGATTAACTTCATTCCTGGAGAGTCTCTTTCGAATCGACCCGCTTATCCTACCAACCCGGACGATACTAAGGAGATCCAAAAGCAGGTCGATGAATTTTTGACTAAGGGGCAAGTTAGGGAGAGCTTGAGCCCTTGTGCAGTGCCAGTGCTACTTATGCCTAAGAAGGATGGGTTTTAGAGCTGGACCGTCCATATGACGAGAACCCATAAGACGAGGACCCATGTACTTTGGAATTGACCAATACATGTGCCATATGTATTTTGGAGTATGACCATACATAGGGTTAGAGGTGGAACCACGTGCGCCTTGATGGTTGACCGCGCATGTGCCCATGTATTTCAGAGTTGACCAATACATATGAATTTGGCATAGCATACATGTGTGTTTTATAATTGACATTGCATATTTCATTATGATTGTATGAGCATGCATGGGGTACCTGAAATGTACACTCCACTCAATTTTGGAAGTGAGGAAGTACATGAATGCCCGAGTTTAAAATGAAATCTCCCCACTACTAATATACTAATGATTTATTACTGGACATGCATGAAATATTTTGAATGTAGCATGCAACATTGATTTCATGGATGATTGCGCATGAAGTATATTTTTAATGAGCTAGTTGTAGCTCACCCTGTTTCCCCTTTATCTTTTCAGATTAGATATTGTTTCTTCGTAGTTGTTGTGACTTGATCATGAGGTGCATACTTATGAGGAGTTCAATTAAAAGGTTTTCTCTTTACCTTTATTTCTTTTATTAGTTATTCTATTTATTAAGTAGACAGACTGAGACTACTCTAATTTGTTATAATTTCTAATATTTGTAACTATTTAGATTATAAGTTTTTTAAGGTTTTATTATGTTTTTACAAATATTAAGTTATTTCAAGGATACCCGAATTATTTATAATTGAATTGTTTCATTTTAAATTGGTATTTCATAATTAATGAACTATTTTTTATTTTTTATATCTTATCTTATTATTATATATATTTTTCTACATTCATATTTTATTTTAAGCTGATTTTGTAACAAAAAAAATTTAGTATTTACAAATAATGCCATTATAAAACTTAAAAAAAAAAAAAAATGTTACGTTAACTTTTTTTGGTTTATTTATCAATTAGTTTTTTTGCACAATCATTAATAAAAATTATTTAATCTTTTTTCTTTATTGAAATCAAAATTTAGTTGGTTAAACTTTAAATACTAAAATAGCTTATTTGATTATAGTTTACTCATGTATAATTAAAATGATTTGTTAATGAAATTTCTTTTTTAATATTTTTATTTTTTTTTTACTTATAATGCCCTATTTTATTAGTTTTATATTATATAGTATTATAAATGTACAAAATATTATTCATAATTAAGTGACTAGATGGTAAGTGTAGGAATGGGCGATTATAAGTGAATATTCGATTATCTAATTATCTAATTATATGTGAATATCCGATTCGACGGATCAGTTAATATTTGCTATTTTCAGGGACATGAATGGCTTCGGAGAATATTCAAATATAAATTATCGGGGACAAGATGAGGATGTTTATACGTAAAATCGTATCCACTCGTACCCAAAATATATTTTTTAATTTAATTTAATTTAAATATATATTAAAAATTATTTAAAAAATTGTTAAGATATGCAACTATTTTTTGGATGCTGAAATATGTATGTTTTGAAATAAGGAATTATAATATATTAATTTTTTTGATTAATAAATCGAATATATAGTTGTTATTTTTTTATACCCATTTTGCTAGATTATACTCATCACTGAATAGACAGTTACTTATTTAGTTTTGGGCTGAAAAAATGTCAATCCTAGGTAAGTGTGCCAACTTATGTCCCGATTCACCTATTGATCACAACCTTTCTTTATAAAAAAAAAAAAAACTACTCATTTTCTATTGGCTCACCACCACCAGAAGAAGAATTGAAATTGTCGATAGATTCCGTGCGTAATCTTTGAAGTCAACGATGATGCTAATCTATAAAACCTCTCACAAAGCAGTTCAAGTTCAGAATTGATATTAAAGTTTTTCTAGCAACATATAAGAATTGTTGTAGCCAAATTAAGAATTAAGAGGTGTTTTAAAACTATGTTGCAAAAATAATGTCTTTACAGCACAGTTACACTTGATCGGATAATACAACACTTGATTATCTAAATCCACTCAAACTAATTCATGTTACAAGTGACAGCAAGAAATTAATTTAGTTTGTTAGCCATGACCTCTACATCAAATTTGAGCAGTTACAGCTCATTTATATATTTTCCTTTATTTTTTTTCTTGTACATTCTTTCTGATCATAGCTCGCCTTCGGGACTAATTGGTTACTTAGAGAGAACAAGATCCATTAGAATTGACAGAGACAACAAAACCATCTGATACCGGAGTTTTGCGATCCGGGGATGTCTTGCTAACATTATACGGCGACGAGTTCATTGCCCTAAATGTACATAAAAAGCATATTTCAGCTCCCAAACACCAAGCATTCAACAGTCAACATGTAGAGAAAAAAAAAAAAAAAAAGAATATGTGTAACATAGACTACCACATTTGATAAATCAAAGAAATATGCTATTCACGATATTTGTGTTGGTCATTGTAAGCAAGCAGATTATGAAAATACAAAAGAAGCAAATTCAGTGTTGATGTTGTTGTGATAATATAGCAGTTATTGGTCAAACATTGATCAATTCTTCACTTCTTCAAGTACAATTAAAAGCAAAAGCTATGAAGAACAGCTGCATTAATAGATATATTCTAACGTCTAAAGGAAATTTCTAATCAGCCAGCATACAGCTACAGCTTTTTAAAATTTCAAATAAAACTAGGAAATAAAAATGTCGATTGATATATCACCAAAAGGCAAGTCATTTAGAAACTTGAAAGCCTTTTCCAACTAGAGGTTGGATGGGTGAAAACAAATGTTGTGAACAAGACACACAAAATAACCAAAACTTGTAATTAGGCGTAATAATTATGTACTGTGACATTTGAGTGATAATTTAGGTCATATTTGATAAAGATTCTGATTTATGATTTAAGATATCTAATTAAATAATATATTTTTGATTTTTAATTCTTTTGTAAAAAAATAATCATCATTGTATTTAATAATAATTTATATTTAGTAGTTTTCAGAACGAAAAAAAAAATAGTATTAATTTGAGCATGTTTAAAAGAACTGACTCCATTTCCATTTTTGTCCTCTCTCCATTTCTTCTCTCTACTAGATTATTCCATTATTTATTCTTTATCCATCTCTTTTGATATAATAATATAATTACCAAAATAAAGAAGAGAAAGAGAAGGAAAAAGAGTGATTTTGATATACATCTAATATCAATTTCTTCCTCTTGTTTTTTTTTTTTTTTTTCTTTTGGCTATTTAGTCTTTTGTTACAGTTTTATTTTATTGTTAGAGATGTTCTTCAGAGTTGTCATCTTAAAAGGACTAGAAGCTATGAAGAAGATAAAGGACCAGAATTACCTTTCCTTGCGCTTCTCTAGGAACCGTGCCAAGGATGCTTTCCGAGCCTGAGGCACAGCTACTGCAAACAAACAAAAAACTGTGTTATTTATAACTCTTTGGATAATGTCAATGATTAAAGAAGAATATAGGCTTCTACTTTTTAAGGAAATATTGACACCCTAACTATTTTTTAATACGTGTTCAGGAAAATTTTCCTTTTTACACAAGTTCGAAAGCACAAAAATCATTAGAGCTCTAAAAATTCTGGCAACGAAGTACCATCATTATGCTATGCCTTCAAGAAAAATTTTCGTTCTTAAATACTACTCTTGAATATGTTTTAAAATGAGTTTCATTTTTGAGTCAACTTGGAGCATGAATTGACTAGGGTTCAAAATGGAAAATTGTAGACATTTTTAGCAAGTAACAAATTAGTTAGCTAAATGTGAACCAATTAAGTTATACCAGTTGGAATTGGAGCAGATACTACCGAACTGACTACTTTAGCAAGCTCTGTGTGGTTACTGGAAGACATTGAAACTATGGGTTTTACTATTGCTAATTCATTGACACAAGTAGATCCATCTCCACACTGAGAACCAGAATGTGGTGTTAGAGAAAGAGGGCTCGGAATAGCTGCAAAAGGCGATGTAAAGTTGAAGATGTTCCTAATATAATCATCAGGGCGAGAAGTGGACTTTGGTGCCTGCTCTTGAACTGTGGAGGGTTGCTCATTCAGAGCTGGAGAGGATCCATTTCCAGCAAGTAACATAATAGCATTAGCCTGAACGAACAAACAAACCAAAGAATAGAGGGACATTAGAAAATGGTGCCAATATCATCTTTTAGTGCAAGAGTTGCAAGTTTGTCCATAAACTTTAAGATGCTAAGAAAAATTCTCTCAACTCACACACTATTACCTGCATGAAGCACATACACTTATAATGCCTTTTAGTCTCAATTTGATCGAGATTTCAAAAATTGAAGAATGTTTAATATAGTATAGAGTCATAACCAGTTCTTATATCAGGCGGTTTTCTCAATACAATGTAATTGTAAGGAGTTGTTTGGCATGAATAACGAATGATTTTGTAAAAATGAGGCTATTTATTGTTATTTCTCCATAGAAATGGTCCATATTCAGATTATAGTTTTTTGGTATTGATGGGATAGACATAACTACAACACAAATAGTGAGTTCAAGGAAAAAGAAAATACTCTTTACAGTTAAAAGACTATCAAACTGCTCATATAATTTTTAAATGAGTTTGGTTAAGCAGCTCACTGAGCTTTTTCAGTTCATCAGCTCATTGAATCAACTGATCTGCCCATTTTACAATACCATAGTTAACATTTGAAAGGAAAGAACTAGATACCTTTTCAGGAGATACATCATCATAGACATTCACAGTACCATTATAGAAGATTGTCAATTGAGCAGGACCTCCCGAGGACTTGGGAGTCCTCCTACAAAAAATTAGTTGATTTTCTGCTTAGCAGCTTGATCAATACAATAAATTCTCATTTGATACAAAACATGAGAAAGATTTCAAATATGACAGTTTTAGTTACCTGAGATCAGTGGTACCGACCATAGAACTTGCAGGGGGGAAAATGGAAGAAACAGGAGCAACAAATGGGACCGCTCTGAAAGACTGTGGTGTCATGGTAGACATAGCTATGTTCTGTCCAATAGAAGCAATGTGGGAATGGATAGTGGGTGTGATTAGTCGATCGGGTGGATTGAGTGTGGTAAAGATGGGACAAAGCACACTGTTCTGTACTGGATAGACTGTCATTTCATAGTGATTTCCAGTATGTTTATTTTGAATCAAATTTGTCTACAGAAAATTAAAGAAAAATAATATGTTAAATGATTAATACAAGCCCATCCAAAATTGAAAAGGCTAAAGAGAAACTTTGGAATGCTTCACACAAAATTCCCAAAATTAAAAAATTTAACACTTTAGTCCCTCTATTATATTTTAACTATTTAAGTCATAAAATAAAGGTTTGGGTGACAACTTAAGTTCCCAAACTTAACAAGTTTAAGTTTGGGGTGATAAATTGCCCATCACAGGATAGTCCAGTGGTCGGACTCCTGTGGCTAAGCACCTGGTCCTCTGTCCTCACAAGGCAGGGTGCGAGTTCGAAGCTTGGGGGGCGCACTATAAGTTCGGCCTCCGGGTTTGTGTGGGTGTGGCCTTTGTGCACTACCACCGATCGAACTTGATGCTCTGCTGAGTCGGACTGCAGTCCGCCAGGTGCCGCTAGCCAGCTCTGTGCTTGTGGCGTACAATACAACATTGGCTATGATCCTTGGTGGTGCGGCGGTGTGCGGCAATAGCCCTATCCAGCCTAAACTGAGGGGAGCCTTTTGAGATCAAAAAAAGTTTGGGATGATAAAAATACTTAAGTGATTCAATAATTTTGTGGAACTTTGTGTAAATGAGTATAATGTTTGGGACCTTAATTAGAAGTTCTTTAGAAAAATGAAAAAGGGACAAAATCAATGTTTCTTTTTTAAAAAAATAAATGTACTATTTATGTATTGGTCGAGGAAATCTCTTGTGCTTCAGGTCACAAGACTCCTAATCACCCACCAAGAACTTAAGTTTGAGTCTCATCTGAGCGTGTGAGTGTGTTTTCTCTTTATTAATAAAAAGAAGAGACTTTAAAACATTTTAAAAAAAATATATAGTACTCGAAGCATAAACGTTTGACATATATCCAAATTGGGCTTTATATTGTTGAACCACAACTCATTAGCAGGACAAATCAATGTTAAAAGGAACATAAAAGTAGAGACAAACTTACAGTGAAAAATGGCTTCTGATCTCTGTCAAAAGCATCAGTACTTGATAAGGTCATAAAAGTTGGAGGAGAAGCCAATGGATTAGTAACAATCTTGCTTGTCGGCCTATCTTCTTGAACAGTCTTGAAAGATAGAAATTGTGGAAATGCTTTAACCTTATTTGAAAATGACCACTGCATTGTTGAATCTCTTGACACTGCTGCAAAATCAATATTAATGGAATTTGAGAAATGTCTTACTTAGCTATGAGTTTTGGAACTTTTTGTTGCTATTACCATCCTTTGCAAACATTGGTAAGAAATAACTTTTTAAGTACATTAGAAAACAAATATTAGCAAATTAAAATTGAGGTTTAAAAACAAAGAAAAGATTATTAAATTGTTCTATTAAAAACCATGCCAACAAATAAATCAATGTGTGTATACACGTACTTCCAAAAATAAAAAAATCTAAAAGTTGGAAAGATTCGCAAAACGTTGTTCATCACAGCTGTCAAAGTGAAATGAATATATATAATAATCTTATGCATTTTTTATGATAGATCATGTGTAATAATAAATAGGAAAAAAGAAAGAAAGAAAAGGAAATATAATAATGCATAAAATAGTACTATATATTTATTATTTGTTAAAAAATTCTCTCTTTTCATCATTGTTTAGAATTAAGGTACGGTTTTCATGATGAGGAGTCTTAGATCCAAATTATTTTTTAAAATCCTTTAATTTTTCTATCAATCTTTGATTATTAGTCTGGGTAGTATTATAATATAAATGGAACTAGCAGCTGAGAAGGCATTACAATTAAGAAAGAAAAGAAGTTTTGACTACCACAATAAATACCCTCCTGTGTCATTCTCATAATATAGAGAAAAGTATCTTAATGATCTTTCACATCATATCATATTTATCATTTAATCTTTTAAAATTATAAAAAATATTATTTAATACTTTAAATTTTAAAAAAGAACCAATTAAAAATAAAATACATAATTTTTTTAATTAAAATATTATTTTTTTAAAAGTTTGAAAAATTACATTATTTTAATGTTTTTAATATTGAAATATTAATTTAAAAAATTATTAAAATTATGTATTTTGTCCTTAATTGACATTTTTTAAAAAAAATTCAACGATCAAATGATACCACTTATAATCTAAGGATCAAATAATACAAATAATATAATCTAAAAAACCTCTATGGCTCAGCTCCCCATAATATAATACTAAAACATTAATAAAAGTGGTAAATATATTATCACAATTTAAATTATTACTATCATAATTATTTTTCATTAATAATAATTTTATCTAGTAATAATTATAATAAAGTATTATTAATTATACGTTTAAAAAATCCTTTCAAAAATAATTATAACAACATCAATTTTTAAGTATTTTTATATTGTCTGTGCCTCAACTGATTAATTTCTCTTTCGTCATTTTCCCAATGCCGTTTGTATTTTACAATTTAATATTATTTCATAATATGTTTCTATTAATATTCATATATTGCTCATGATTTTTTCATTCTTCAGTTGCACAAGACTAGTACATACCGCGTTAAAATTCCACACAAGCTTGTAAGCATTATAAATCTCTATGAAATTTTCACAATTCTATACACCATTACCACAAGCATAATTCAATTTAATTTATGTTGTTTGAACTATCCGAGATATATATATACATATAATTACTAGCGGCTGGCCAGCAGTCTATATAAGACAATAGCAGATTGTTTATGACATGTAAAACAAAGTGACAATATATTTTACTCATATGTTAAAATATATATAACTCAATTATTTAATTATTTTAGTTATAATCTTTAAAATAATTATATATTTTTTTACATAATAAAAAAAAGTGTATTTGTATGTGAAAAATATATAGATATTTTTTACGAAAACATATATATTTTTTGTTGTAAAAGAAGTATATGTACATCAAAGAGGAATTAAAAATGAAATATGCGTGGCGTTGTACCATTCTGTTAAACACATACTTTATTTTGTGAACAGATCATGCGCATGTTAAGAATAATAATAAAAAAAAACTATTATCTGAATATCTGATAGAACCCCAATGAATTAAAATATAAATGCTCAAAATGAGGTGTTAAAATAAATTAATAACTTATAAAACAATAAGTCCATGCTTCTACTATTATCAACAACGACAACGACAACGACAACAAAGTACATGCTTCTGCAACAATCTCTTCGTTTTGAGGTCATACAATTATCATTTAACTTTACATGAAAGAGAAAAATTTTCCCTTCATATTTATTTGACATATTTTTTTGTTTCATCATTTTCTTATTATTTTTATTAACTCTTGTATTTTCTTACTCCAATTTTAAGACAGAAAAAATTATTCATAATATTTATTTGATATTTTTTAATTTGATAAATTTTTTTATTATATTTTATTATATCTTTTAATATGTATATAAAGGAGAGTTAGTGGTTTTATATTTATTTAATAACTTTTGTTGATTATTTGTTTTTTTTATTTCTATTTATTTGATATATTTTGTAAGATAATTTATATTCTTTTTAATATATAATTGGCGTGAATATATTTATTTTATAATTTTTTATTTTAAAATAAATAATATTTTATTATTTTTTATATTTTATATTTATATAATATATTTTATTTAAAAATTTATATATTTTTAGTATATTTTTTACTTTATATATAAAGAAAATGTACTCTATAATATTTATTTAATGATGATTTTGTTTGATATTTTTTTTAACAATTATAAAAGATATAATTTTGAAAAATTATCAAAAAGAACATCACTAAAACTTATAATAACAAAACTAGCACCCTAATAATATTAAACGTTCAGCTTTGAACGTATAATATTGAATGTTTAACATTGAACGGATCTAAATTACAGCTGTTTAATTCCAATTGAATTGTTGTTCAAAGAAAAATAATATATCAATTATTTTTTTAATTATAAAATTATAAGTTTGAATATAAAGGATTTTATTTTTGTTATTACAAGTTTTGAAAGGTTGTATTTTTGTTATTTTCCCAATAATTTTTTGTTATTATTATTTAAAAAAAAAAAAAAAGAGATAATGAAGGTATTAAGCATATCCTAAAATAAAGTGCAGAGATCTTAAATTATAAAATATATCTTAAATTAATGTCTTTTATACTTTTATGTATTTTGACCATTGTTATAAATGTGAAAAAAATTATTTTCTATTTTCTTTATTATTCCTTTTATTTTCTATCATTTATTGAGTTTTTTTTTTTTTTACTTCTATTTTCATTGAAATTTTTATTTATTTATTTGATGTTTAAAATAATTTTTTTCAAAAAAATTTGTTGAAATGGATTGTTGAGTAGGTCATGTCAGTTTATCATAATTCATTACAGTTTTAATTTTTTCTTATTAATCTTACTTTATGACTCAATTTATTTACACAACTTTTTTTTACTAATTTTTATTTACGGATATACAATATAAAAATTGTCACTCACATGGCAATATTATTTTGTACAAGTGTACTTACTTACAAATTAAGAAAGTTCTCATACAATAAATCCAAACACAAATATAAGTGTATTTTCTTATTGCTGAAATTAAACTTTAACTCTAAACATAAGTTTTAAACTATTATACTACATTAAATCATTTTGGTGAACAACTATAATTTGTATAATATTGTACTATATATATTATTTGTAGTTGGGTATGTCCAAGTTTTATTTAAGTTTAAAGTTTTGATTTTGATAAGAAATTTATTTTTCTGCCTTTTAAATTATATAATAAATATTTTATTTCGTCAATCCTTAAAAGTTATTTAAAAAATATAAGTTTTAAATAATTTTATTATTTATTGTGGGAACTTCATTCTAAATAGTATATTCTTATTTTAAAAAAATGTATAATTATCAATAACAAAAATATTTGTTACTTTTTAATTTAAAATTAATATTTTTAATTTATGATTATTATTAAAATTATTAATTATAAATGCATGGGTTATGGGTATTGGGTATAGTCTCAAACAACTTGTACGTTGTAAGTTACCAATTGAATAACAATGACCAGAAGTTGTAAGTTACCAATTGAATAACAATGACCAGAACTAACAAGTGTGATCACAGTCAAAATATAATGAAATTAAATTATTTTATTCTCCTCATAATAGAGGTTATATAAGAGATTACAAGAGTATAATTTGAGTCTCTATTAAAAAAAGGTAAAGTATTAATTACGATACGTTCGGTAAGTATTAATTACAACATATCACGCATTCTTTATATTGTACATTTTTCATATGTGACTCATGTTAACACTTCCGTTCAAGTTGGCGCATACACATCGACTATGCTCAACTTGCTTAGTGAGTCATAAAATGTCTTCCTGAAAATTCATTTGGTAAACATATCTGCAAATTGCTCTTCAATGGGAACAAAAAGAAAGCTAATAAGTCTAACATCTAACTTTTCTTTTATAAAGTGACGATCAACCTCTACATACTTAGTGCGATCATGTTGTACTAGCTTTTGAGATATATCAATGGCTGTTTGGTTGTTGCAATATAACTACATAGTACTTTTGAGTTTAAAACCCAAATCAAGTAATAGATTTCTTAGCCAAAACAATTCACACACCTCATAAGCTATACCTCTACACTCAGCCTCAACACTAGATCGTGCCACGACTTTCTATTTCTTACTTTTTCATGTGACCAAATTACCTCTTACAAAGGTAAAATAACCTGATGTCAACCTCCTATTTGTAATATTTTCACCCCAATCTACATTTGTGAAACCACAAACTTCAAGAGTGTTGTGCTTATAAAATATTACTCCTCTCCCTAGAGTTGACTTCAAGTACCTTAAAATTCTCATAACAACATCCATGTGACTCTCACCTGAGTTATACATGAACTGACTTACCACACTTACTATATATGCAACATCTGGTCTAGATGAGCCAAATAAATCAAGCTCCCAATCAACCTTTGATAGCGAGCTTAATCAGTTAATACCTTATCTGGATACTCTACTAAACAATGGTTATGCTTAATAGAAGTGTTAATAGATTTGCAATCCAACATACTTGTCCCTATTAACAGGTAAAGAATGTACTTCCTCTGACACAGATAAATTCATTTTCTTCCCCTGGTTACCTCAATTCCTAAGAAGTACTTTAGTTCACCAAAGTCCTTCATCTCAAACTCACAGGATAGTTGTCCCTATAATTTAATCATCTCAACAATATCAAACAATATCATTGCTAGTGATTATCATATCATCAACATAAATAATTAAAGTTGTTACCCTCCCTTGTTGATGTTTGAGAAATGTATGGATTGAATTACTCTGTCTATAACCAACCTTCCACATGAATTGTAAAAACCTCCTAAACCAGGCACGAAGCAACTGTTTAAGACCATACAAAGACTACTTCAATTTGCATACAAAGTTACCAGGAGAAGCAGCTACATACCTAGGTAGAAGATTCATGTACACCTCTTCGGCTAACTCTAGATGAAAAAACACATTCTTGATATCAAACTACTGAAGTGGCCAATTTAAGCTAGCAGCAAATGAAAGCAGAACTCGAATAGTATTCATTTTGGCAATATGAGCAAAATTCTCATCATAGTCTATACCATACGTTTAAGTAAACCCTTTTGCTACGAAACGTGCTTTATACCAATTCACAGATCCATCGACATTATGTTTCATAGTAAACACCTAGCGATAACGCACTGCATTCTTGCTTTGTGGTGGAGACATAAGTTGCCAAATATTGTTCTTCTATAATACCTCCATTTCTTCTTTTATAGCCTTTCTCTAGTTTGGATCTCCCAATGCATTATGCACCTTGTTAGGTACTGATACAACAAATATTTGGTTCACAAATAATTCATATGGCTTAGACAATCTTTTAGTGGACATGTAATTGGCTATTGGGTACTTTGATTTTGCATGAATAATGGGTTTATAACTTTTGGCTAGTTGTCTTCGAGTAGACCTATTTGGTAGCACATAATGTCCAACACTAAACTCTACTATTACTATCAGTATGTGGACTTACACTACTACAATTTGGGCAATATAGGACGACTTATCATTTAGAGTGAGAAACAAATAGGATGGTCTCAAGTATATGGCCGTCCTATAAGAAATATAGGATGACTATTATGAAAAAAAATTAGGCAGAAAGCCGTCTTAAAAAAAATTCTTTTAGGATGGCTACTTACTAATTAGCCATCCTAAAAGAATTTACACAGAAATTCTTTTAGGATGGCTATTAGCGTCCTATATAGTAACATATAGCCATCCTAAAAGAATGAGTTATAATATTTTTTTTACTTAACTTTCTCCTCCCAAGTAGTGAACCTCATTTGAAGTTAAAAATTCAATCTTTAGATTTCTCTCTCGAATTTGAACCTCCTCGTCGCATTGCCACCACCCAACGCCGTCGCCACCTCCAAATGCCATTGCTAAATGCCACCAGCATCTCGCGCTAAACCTCACCTGGTAATCCCGCGACATGCGAAAACCCTGCAACATGCAAAAATCCTCCGCATCAAGGACCGCCTCAGGCCGTGTAAGCCGCCGCAATCCTCCAAACCCAGCCCAGTCTGTCGCGCAAAGAGTAGCCCCATTCCTCCTTTGTAGTCCCACTAAAACCCACCCCGTGTCCACTCCTTCTCTAACAAGATGCTTATATTCCTCCCCTTCCCTTTTTTTTATTTATGGGATGAAGTCAAATAATTGTCATGTCTTGATGCAACAATTGTTGCCTGTAGCATTGTGAGGAGTGTTGCCCAAAGAGGTGAGGAGTACAATTATTATGTTTTGCTATTTCTTTAATGATATATGTAAGAAAACAGTTGATGTTTAAAAGTTGGATGCAATTCAATCAAAACTTGTTGTCATTCTATGCAAGTTAGAGAAATTCTTCCCTCCATTTTTTGATGTGATGATACATCTTACAATTCATCTAGTAAGAGAATTGAAGTTATGTGGACCAGTCTTTTTGAGATGGATGTACCTATTTGAACGATTAATGAAGAAATTTAAAGGATATGTGAGGAATAAGAACCGACCTAAGAGATGTATAGCTGAATATTACATAGCTGAAGAAGCAATGAGTTCTATAAGTTTGCCCGTTACCAAAAACACAATTCCAAAAGAAAGAAAAGGTGTTGGTCAATCCATTGGAGCTGGAAAACAAGTACTAGTAGATCGTAAATTATGGGAGCAAGTTCATCGTCATGGTCTATCAAGCATAGATGAAGTTCAACCATATCTTGAGTAATGTTCTAAATTTTATTACTTAGTTTTATTTATGATTAAATATCAATTTTTAATAATGAACATAACTTTATAGGAAGCACTTAGAACATATTAAGGACAAGTACAAACAATCAAGAAACACGAAGAAATGGTTAATTGACGAATATAATCATATTTTTATGTACTGGCTACGTGATGAAGTGAGTATATTAAAACCTAACTATTAATTAAGGAATTTTTTTCTCTGTATATCTTAATAATTAAGTATACTCACTTAATCAAATTTCTCAAGAGCTCAGATATCCAAATAATAACATTTCTGTCACACTTAGATGGATTTCAAAATGTCCTAAGTTTTATGTGATTAAATATAATGGTTATATCATCAATGAACATAGATTTTATACAAAGAAAATAGATGATAACCGAACCAATCAAAATAGTGGTGTGTCCTTAGTAGCACAAGTCATGAAATTTGCTACTGCAAAGGATAAAAGACTAATATCTGGTGAAATGACATATTATGGAGTTATCTAAGAGATATGAGAGTTGGATTACTACAAGTTTAATAAGTGTGTATTCTAGTGTGATTGGGTTGAGAATGTGAATAAGGTTGGTATTCGCCATGACAAAGATAATGGTTTTACTTTGGTAAACTTACAAAGAATTGGGTATAAAGAAGATAGTTTCATTTTTGCAAGCCAAGCCAAACAAGTGTTTTATGTAAGTGACCCTGAAGACCCACAATGGTCAATTGCTCTTACTCCTCCTAATAAAGGTTATTATGATGAGAATAATGATAAGCCAGATGAAGACATTAAGGAGTTTCAATAGGCTTCAATGGATTGCGATGATAACGAGATACAAGATGGATTTTATGATGATGGCACAAAGGATGAAGAATCATTTTCTTATCTATGTACTAATTGCAAAGGCATATGATTAATAATAAATAAATATATGGTAATTTTCATATATTTTATTGATTTTTTTTATTGAATATCGTACCTACCTCTTATTATGACTAATTACATAACTTTTACTTTTTATTAACTTGTTCATGCATTCTAACAAGTCATGCTTAGGTGTATACTCACATATTATTACTATATTTTTATGCAGATTGATGGAGCGTTCTTCTAACTTAGGAAATGAAGGTGGTACCCATAGAAAGAGTGCAAAAAAGAAGAAAGAAGGTCGAGGAATGACAACTTTGTCAAACATATTAACGAAAAGATAGAAGATAGTAGTTGAGATTGATAAAGATAGGGTACCATATGGTGATACCAATTCAAAGTGGGCTAGTGCTATTGGAAGTATAACTCGATCGACCATTGATATCACTATAACTGATTAGCAATTAGTGCCTGAGTCTCGCAAAGAGGAAATTTGGAAATCCTTATTGGTACGTACTACTGTTGAACTTATACTTAATACTATATGTTTTTCTATGTATACAATTATTTCATACTTATGATACTTATGTTTTTTATTGTATGAATCATTTGAGATTGATCCAAATATGACATATCATTTTTATATGGTTGATGTGGGTGACAAGTGAAGGAAATTTAAATCATATTTGGCCGGGACATTCATCTTTCCTTATTTGGGTGATCCTGAACAGCTGTATACTCCACCACATAAGTACAGCTTCATATCTAAAGAGAAGTGGGAGATATTTGTCAATCAAAAACTTTCTGCAAAAGAGCTAAAACTTAGGAAAGAAATGCAAGAAAAAATTAAGTTAAATAAACACACATATTTTAGGAGTAAGGCTGGCTATCATGGTTCAAAACAAAAATTGGTAAAGTTTTTATTGCCAATTGATATATATTCTTGGATTGTTGAAATAATATTCGAAATTATTTAACAGAAGAAGCAGAAAGGACTTGGAGCTATCGTGGAGCATCATGAGACATGGCTTGACACTCACGTACCAAGTGATCAATGACAAGTATTCAAAGATAAAACAAAATAGATTTTGGAAAAAAATTGTAAGAATACTGTACTATGACAACAATTTTTAGCTTTAAATCTTATATCCTATTCTAAGATTATTAATTATAATTTTTTTGCTGTGGGTTTTCTAGGAAACATTGATAAAGAAGGTACAGACTGGAGAAATTGAAATAAAATAAAGGTAGAAGGAATGATATACTTGAGATGACATTAAGTGAAGAACATTCAGGTCGAGTTCGTGGGTTAGGAAGGAGAGATAATCCTACATCTTATTTTAGAAGAAGAAGTCGTATTAAGGATTCACAAAATAAGGAAGATTCTAATAATTTTGAAGCAATGTAAGAACAGATAATGAAAAATGTCATGGATAAACTACAACACATGAACGATAACTGATAAGTGCTCGAAATGCACTAACATTTCGTGATTTATTGCGCTTAATTGTTTAAAAATAGATTTGTTATATATTATTTATTTGATTATTTTCATAAATCTATCAATTCGGAATCATGGGTATGTTTTAGTATATTTTAGGTATTTTTAGCCTCAAATGAGTTGAATAATACAAACATGCAAAGACGGAACACTTACGGTGCTCGAATAACAATTTGCGGGCAGCACGAGTCAAATTATGTAAGATGTACATAACGAGCCAGCACATATGTAAGGGGGCACATGTGAAGAAATTAAAGACAACGCACGCCGCAGCGAGGAAATTGTATGCGCGGTGAGCACCTCTCGGGTTTTGGCCATTAATTCCAATTTTGTGTTGTGCCGCGGCGGGGAATATTGTATGCCGTGGCACGCCTACTCCTATTTCAATCAGGAATTGTGTAACCCTTTATATCTATAAATACTCCCTTTAGAGTCCATTGTAAACACAACTTTTATACACTTCAATTTTGTGAACAAACAAGAGATTCAATCAGTTTTTGGGAGCTTTTCCACACTCAAAGAAGAAAGGGAATCAATTCTATGAATCCAAGAAATCATTGACGATCGTAGATCCAGTTTTTGGAGAGGAACGCCATCCAATCCATTAGCGGTATTTAGATCTAGGGTTTCTTCTTGTTTAGAATTTTACTTTTCTTCTTACTTCTTTGAGTGTATGTTCAGATTATATTTGTCTATGAATTTTAATATGAACATGAGTGGCTAATTTTATTATGGATGTTTAGTTTGTGTTGCCATATTTGCTAGAACTATTGTGGTGAATGTTTTATTGTTTTGAGATAAATAAATTTACCTTTTGATTAAGAGCATGTTTAGATATTTAATTGTGAATTTTTATGGACCAATTTGAGATTCATAGTTAGGTTGAAAAATCTGAGAATTCAGTTTTAGGAACGTCACTTTAACTATATTTTGAAAAACCTAATCAAAGCTTCAAATTAATGACTTAGCCATAGCATTAGTTTGATTGGCATATTTTTCTTTTGCATAATTTGGTTGCTAATTGATATACTCGATCGTAGGATATTGTTTAGTTAATCAACAAAGAAAATTACCCGATTGTAGGAATTTCGTAATTAAAAGGAAAGTCGATAAAAATTATTTATTAGAACGTTCATGTTAATTCACCATATCTTTTTGATGCAAGTATGGCCAACCAAACTAAACATCCATACATCCTCCATTGATACTTAAAATCTATTTGAGTTAATTCTAAATTTGCGTAATTATTTTCGTTAATTGTTCGTTACCATTGATCTTGCTACAAATCACACTCCGTTTACAGTTTTACTAGGTTTATGATTCTAGTTATTTAGAGTGTTACTAGAACTCTATTTAATTAGTGTTTTAGTTGAGTTAGGACTCTAATTAGATTAAAAAAAAGGTTGTTTAGAACCATTGCAATTCCTTGAGAGACCGATCTCGGAGTTTTGCTTATCACTTTCTACAAATGATTCGTACACTTGCGAGTACTATAATTTGCACATCAATAACTCAGGTAGAAGCAAAGAAAGTGAGAATATGGATGTTTAGATGGATATGGACATTCAAATGGATGCTTCTCCTCAATTTGTTTATATTCTTAACGACAATGTAGGACATTCCGATAGGTGAATGAAGGATGTTCCACGTACACAGTCAAATACCAACTTCAACTCATCACATAGTAGTACACATCTACCAAGTGGTATAAAAAAGGTAAGTTTTTTATTGTAAATTTATTAATTAGAAAACTTATAATATATTCTCATTTATTTTGCATTTTTGTTTTTTTATTGATATTCTTTGATCATATATATAAGGAGTGTTATGCTTTTTGGCAATTGATGACCCATCAAATGTTTGTGCCAAAGACACTTGTTTTTCTCATTGTAACCCAACTGATAGGGTTCAGACAGTAGAGATGAGAGAAGAAAACTTCAAATTTTTTGTATTAACTACATCACAACTAATGGCACCTCTTCCATATCTAGTCCAAAATGAACTTTTTTACGTGGGTGATGCAATTAATCAATATGTGAGATGGCCAAAACATCTTGCTATATTAAAAGGACAGGTAAATTATGATGCTAAGTTTATAAGATTTAATAATATTTTATTGTGTATATATTCTTTAAAATTAGTGTAATGTGTTATTATTAATTAACTAATAACTATGTTTTGTAGCCCTTACCTGAAAAATAAAGACAAATTAACAAGGATGTGTCAGGGAGATGTATAAATACATCCAAAGGAAAGGAGGTTGTTTCTCTATCAAGTTTGAATAGCGATATTGGAGAGCACAATGAAATTAAAATTTTACAAAGATGTGCATTGAATAATATGGAAATGGAAGGTGATAACTCCCATCATATGATTCCATACAAACCAACGATTTTCGGGAATGAAACAACCTAAATTTTATTAACTCCGGAAGATATAGTCCACATTTGTGACTCTAGTTGACTTGGTGTTTCTCATATACAAATTTTCATCAGGTATATTTAAAATTGTAAGTATACTTTATTTTAAGTATTTCATATCACTAACTAGCATATCATCATTCAATAATAGATTATTATTTGATAAATGGAAAGGACAAAATGTCCAATTGAAGAGACATTTTGTTTTTGTAGATCCAAAATATCTATGCACGTATCATGATGAAGAATACAAAATCAACATGCTTGTGAACAAGTTTAATACAATGACAGGTTCAATGTGTCTTATGGCTCCATATTGAAGATCGTATGTATTACATTCAAACGATTAATTTGATTTTGTGAAATTATAAGCTAGTTAATATAGTATTATAACATGAATTATTAACATTTAGGAGTCATTGGACATTAACTGTTGTTAACCCGTTCACTTGTGAACTTTAATGATTCAATTCTATAAAGGCTTACAATTTTTCTAAAGGATCACCTCCTGATGAAGAATATACAAGAATTTGGTTTAGGTAAGACGTATATAATTGTTGTAATTAATAGTACTTTACAAACATGGCATCATCAACATAAAAATTCAAATATTAATCCTAATTGGATTCCCATTAAGATAATTATTTTAGTTAGTTTCTAAATTTTTTAATTATTTTTTATGTTTGTAATTAAAGTAATTATATAATTATTAACTATAGCTGTCTTAATTCTACTTAGTGTCCAAAACAACTCAAATCTTATAAATGTGGATACTATGTTATGAAATTCATGGATACTTATGTTACCAAATTTATTGAAAATGCAGATACAAATGATGTACCAGTAAGCTTAAACCTTATTATTTAAGTATGCACCTTATTATTTAAGTATGCATATTCAAGTTAATACGTAATATTTTTTATCTATTATTTAACTTTAACATATTTTACATATCTTGTATTGTAGTTCTTAAGTAAGAATCGGTATACATCAACAGAGTTGCTGACATTAAGGCTAGAATGGTGTATGTACGTGTACAATTATCTTTTAAACAATTAGCTAGTTTTAATCATTAGATTGTATGTTTCATATATATGTATGTTCCTGTAATTTAATTGTACATTATGATAATGTGTAAATTAAAGCTAGGTTTTGAACCATATATATGTGATGTAAATTATGGATGTTTTTGAAATGAAATTTATTCTAAATCGTATTTCTAGAATGAAATTAATTTGTACATGTTATATATAGATTTCAGTACTGGACAAACACAACAATTTTTTTTTAAAAAAAATCTTATAGGACGGCCAATAACCGTCCTATAAGATTCTTTTAGGACGGCTACTGATTCTTTTAGGATAGCCAGTAGCCGTCTTATAAGATTTTTTTAGGACGGCCAGTAACCGTTCTATAAAATTCTGGTCATCCTAAAATTTTTTTTTTCATTAAAAATAGGACAGTTAATGGCTGTTCTAAAAGAATTTTTTATAAAGCGCTCAATGAATGTCATATTTTTTCGATTCTTTTAGGACGGAACTTTATAGGACGACAACTAGCCGTCCTATAAAGGCAAATTTGTAGTAATGATGTCTGAGATAAGTAATATTCAGTACCAGGGAGCTGTAGGTCAAGGGTAGAAGTGACGATTAAGGGAACAGTTGTATCTTCAATTTCATTTTCAGTAATCGAAACTGGTATCTGGATGCTTGGAGCATCCACTTTTGGGCAAGTTTATGCTTCTTTAACTATTGGACTAATGAGTTGAGAATCTCAATTGGACCCGCCTATCTCCATTTCTTACCTATATTACTTCTTCACCTCCTTCCAATTCCTCTCCTCATCACATTACAACTTTTCAAAATATAAATTCTTCCCTTAAAGAGTAGTATCAGAGGAGGAAAAATAGCTTATGTCCTCAAAGAAAGTAACATCCATAATAACATAGTATTTTCTGGTAGGTGGATAGTAGCACTTATACCCCTTTTGATATCCTCTATAACCAACAAACACACACTTAATTGCACGAGCATCCAACTTAAACCTTTGATTTTTAGTAATGTGAACAAAAGTAACACAACCAAAAACACAAACAGGAAGATTATGAAATGACGGCAAGGATACATGAGATGCAACAACCATGAATGAGATTTGTTCGTGAAAAACACTAGATGGAAGACGATTAATGAGATGAGAGAAAGTCTGTACAGCATCGCCCCAAAGATACTTAGGCATATGAGCAATAAAGAGAATAGCACAAGCCATATCAAGTAAGTGACAATTTTTCCTTTCGAAAACTCCATTTTGTTCAAGTGTTTGTGAGAAAGTAGTTTGGTGAACAATCACATGTATTTTGAAAAAATTTGGAAACATTATTAACATATTCTCTCCCATTGTCAGAGCTTAGGACTCTAATAGTGCTTTGTATTGTGTTTGAACAAGAGTACGAACGACAATCTTGTACAATCATCAATAAACAACACAAAATACCACATACCTAATATTGTAGGCTCTCTAGATGGTCCTCAAATATCAAAATGATTAATACTTTTATTATAAACACTTGGAGAATAAGTAGCACGATGACTCTTAGCCAAGACACATGTTTCACAACATAAAATAGACTCAGTTACATCAATAAAAAAGTAGGCATGAATTTTTCATAAGACTAAAAGATGGATGCCCTAATCAACGATGCTACAACCAAATTACACTTAGCTAGTCAAAACTCGAAGTCAAAGTGATGCGGAACTGTGCTCCTGGTTTCTCCCATACGTAGGTTTGATCCAAATGAAACAATTTGCCCCTCAAATACCCCTGATCAATTAATTTCCTGGTGAAAAGATCCTAAAAAATTACATACATAGGATAAGAGGTTACAGTACATTTAGACTCAATATTCAACTGTGAAACAGATATTAAGTGATGGGATAAGTCAGGTACATATAAAACATTATGGAGCTGTAAGGTTGGGGTAATACGGACTGACCATGTCCCAAATGCAGAAAAAGCTCCACCATTAGCATTCGTAACATAAGATACTGGTGGGGAAGATAACTTAATAAAATAAGATTTATTATAAGTCATATGATCAGATGTACTAGAATCAATAATCCAAGTATTAGAACTAACAAAGGAATAAACATTTAAAACCATATCAAGCTTGCCACAACTAGTTATAGAAGCTGTAGGGGTAGCTCCATATGTTGTATGGTAATCATGGCCAGCCATTCCATAGAAATCTGGGTCTTTGACCAATTGGACAGCAACTGCTTTCACTTTAGGACGATAATCCTGCCTCTTAGGTTTCAAATGTGGGTTTAGTTTCCAACAAGTGTCTCGAAGATGCCCAACATCATTGCAGTAAGAACATTAAGGGCGAGGGATATTGGCAAAGCCTAGTGGAGGCCCTTACTGATGAAGTGGGACTAAACTCTACTGTTGGAGGAAAGGTGACGGTGATTTGGCTTGAATGACTAAGCTAGGTACTTCAACTTGTGCATGTTGAAGACTTTCCTATTGAGACTCGTCCTTACGAATGTACGTAAAGGCTGTGGTCATGCTAGGAGGGTTTGACATTCAGAGCAATTCACCCTTAACATTGTTATGTTTTGTATCAAGTCCTCTCAAGAATGCATGAACTCACTCAAGTTCCTTCTCTTTCTGGTACCATACAAGATCCTCCTGATTCTTAATCTTGCAAGGACACTTCTGACCAATTTCAGCCTAAACATTCTTTAGCTTGGTCAAAAACACAAATACTGGTTGCCCATTCTGTTGCACGTTAGTAGCTTTGCACATCAATTCATGAACCTATATAAAGTCATGCTCATTTGTATAGAGATCTCCCAGAGTATTCTATATGGCTTCAGCTGTTTCATACTCCACCATCTGTAGTACATCATTAGTTATGATTCTGAATAGAATTGACATTACAAGGCCATCATTATCTTCCCACTTAGTATAGGCCTCCACATCATCTTCATGAGGAGTCTTGATTATTCCAGTCAAATGCCCCATCTTGTGCATCCACGAAGATAAACGAACATAACCCTCTTCCATGTTCGAAAATTGGTACCATTGAGTTTGGTACTCCCGAAAGAGCCACCTTCTGAGCTCTTGATAAAGATCTCAAATTTTTGAATTTCATTAGTCTTAAAACCCTAACTTTCTATTGAATTTTCAATTGAAATGGAGAATAAGAATGTGCAGCGGAATCAAAGGATGACCCCTTTTTTTCAAGGGTTATTGATTGTTGGTTGGGCTATTAATTGGGTTGTTGACTAGTGACTGGGTTGGATTGGTGACTAAGTCAAGCTAAGACCCCTATTGACTAGGCCGAGCTGGTAACTGGGTTGGACTAGTGATTAGGTTGGGCTGAGACCACTGTTGACTGGGCTATAGAATGGGCTGGTGAGAAATAGGCAGAATTCAAAGTAGGTTGGTTCAGGCAACACAATAATTAAATTGCAACTAAGGAGCAATTTTTGGTGAGATTTGGTGAGAATTGGAATGTGCGGACTAAAGTGGCCGTGAGATCAGGATGTGACAAAGATCAGTGCAAAGGGCAATGGTGAACTGGTGGATGAGATCGTGGTGGAGTAGATGTAGGCAAATCAACGGATCGTAGGCGGATCAATATCTACTGATTGATCTAGTAGAGGGTGACGGTGAACTGGCTAAGGGTGGATGATGGCAGCGATAGAGACAGTTGCGACAAGGCCGTGAGATGGATAATGATGGTTGTGAGGCCGTGAGGTGGCAGTGATGACGATGACGATGGTCAAAATAACGAAGCCAAAAAATGACAAAAAAACAAAACCTTTTTCGAATCTTTGCTCTGTTACTAAATCAAAATGTAATGAGATTGAATTATTTTATTCTCCTTACAATAGAAGTATATATAAGAGATTATAAGAATATAACTTAAGTCTCTATTACAGAAAAAGTAAAATATTAATTACAATAAATTAAATAAATATTAATTATAATATATCACATATTTTTTATATTATATACTTTCTATACATGACTCATGCTAATAATTACACTATGAAACAAACTCTTCAAACCTTAAAAGGAAAATGGGGAAATGATTAATTCATAGTACTTGTTTGAATTTTCTCTTGTTTTCATTTATTTGCATTATCCATGGATGGATGCAGTCAAAAGCTTAGTTAGTTGTACTCTTACTCTTCGTGACTGGTCTAAGAAATATAAAATAAATATAAATATGGGTACTCAAATATTTTAATTTAATAAAATTTATAAATAAATAAAAATTGATGGCATCCAATATATCTTAAAAGATTTGCTTTAAGTTATGTCAAAAGTAAAAAATAAACAAGACTACGAAGTTTAGAAACCGATCTTGAAATGGAAATACCCAAATAAGTTTTCAACCAGAAAAAAATATTTTAAAACAATAAATAAAAAGATTGGGTATCAGCAAGTCGTAAAATATACAACTTCTATGATCATAGTAATTGACTAACTAACTTCAGTTTGGTTGCTGAGAAACTGAGAAAGGAAAATACAACGCTAATTTTCTCTTCATGTTCTTCAGTTCCTCCCCCACCCCCCCCCCCCCCCCCCCCCCCCCCCCAAAAAAAAAAAATAAAACAAGGAAGCAAGGAACTAAAGCTAGCAAGCCTTAGCCAGGGAAATTTCAGATTTAACCCTAAAAGTGATATAAATTTCTCGCTAGAAATTATTTTTTTCTTTACTAATTTCACAGAAACCAAACAGAGTAAAATCAAAACCTTATAGACCCCAAATTGAAATTATCTTAAGAACTACAGAATTCAGAAATTCTCAAAGCTTATTATTTATTTACAATAAAAAAAATAAGCAAACCTGAATTCTGAGACTCATACGTATTAGCCTCTTCTTCCTTCTCCTCCTCTTTTATAGTGAGTAAGCCACTTTTAGAGCTCAAACCCAAGAAGTCCCTTTCCATTGCAAATTCAAATTCAGCCTCACACTAAACAAAACAAAACAAAACAAAAAATGATTCAGAGCTGATTTGCTAGAATTCAGCTTCCACAGTTCCTCAATTTTAATTGAACAGACAATTAAGGGAAAGATAAGAAATTCTTCTAAAAAAGAAAAATAAATTTGTAAATTCAATTTTGAACCAACAAGAAAAACCTCAACAACGTTAAGGGGAAGAGATAAATAAATCAATATTCTTGCTTCTTTAACTGGACTCTGGATTAGCAGAAGAATAAATATTTATAACAGTTTTTACCAGAGGAGAGGGAAGGGTTATAATAAATTAAGGATAGGATTATATGTTAATTATAGAATTATTTATTAAAAAAAATTAATTAAATTAAATTATTTATTGATATATGAAAAGTATTTTTGATAAATTAATGGGTAGTATTAATTATGAATTTACAAAAATATTTGAATAATATTAGCTTTTAAGTTAATAATAATGCAAGCTCCTTTTAACACTAATAAAATTTTACAAGGTAACATTTCATTTGTGTTTGTTAATTTGTTGGCACACATTAAATATTTAGTAGGTATTTTTTACATTATTTATTTAGTATATTTATTTTGAAAAAGTATCTTTTTAATTAAAATAAAATAATAATTGTTAATTTTTTTAAGAAACGTTTAAGATTTTTAAGTAGCGTCGTAGATACTTTAAAAGCATGAAATTGTACGTGTGGTTGTAAAAAAACAAATTATATAGTATTAGTACAAAGAACATTTTATGTGAGAAATAAATTTAAATTTCTTTTGCTTCTTATTATTTATTTATTTTTTTTTAAGTTTTTATATCTTTTTCTTTCTCGTATTAATCAATTAAATGTATTTACATATTTTTTTATTTTTAATACAATCGTATTATAGATAAAAATCAGGTGGAACTGTGGAAGAGATAAAGAAGTTTAAATAAGGTTACGTGGGCCCTCATATAACAAACTTTGTTATTGATTACATTAGAAAGAAGATAGAACAATTATTTTCTTCTGGATAAGCTTTATGTGGCTTAGCTGATAAAATTCTCGCCTTTTTTTTAAATTTACTTTTTGCAGGTATATATTATAGGATTTTTTATCGGCAAATATTCACACTATTTTAGATTTGTGGACAGACGTTATGATAATCGATTTTGACTCTCAGGTCAGCAACATATAAAAAGCATAAATTATTTCTATTATCCGGATAATTAAAAATGATTTTGGTTTTGAGGTTAATAAATCAACCCATTCGGATTCTGAGTTTTGGTTGTTTATTCGATAGATTGGCTTATTGCAATGAGGGTCTATGACAAATACATTAGATAATCTTTTGGTGGTCCAACGTCTACAAATATAGGGCATTTCATAGTACGCTCCCAGATTTTTAGAAGTTATTTAAAGAACTACACCTTCGAACTAGTTAAAAATAAATACAAAATGGTACTATTTTTAGGTCATCGGGCCTAATAAGATGTGCGAGTGTGTTAAGAACTTTGAGGTCCTTTACCAAAAATTTATGTAATTTTTTTTTGTATTTCGTATTCTTTTAAGATTGAACTCACATCAACAATTCATAAAATTATGTGCCGTCACCTTGGTTGGAGTTAGGCTGGACTTACATCATGTCTCTTTTTTATACAAGTCTTTTTCGATCAAGTGGAGAAGATATTTTGTGTGATATGGTTTTTTAGAGAAAATTCCTCACTTAAAATTACATTTTGAAAAATTATTAAAAATAGTATCTTAAAAATTTATAATAACAAAACTAACATCCTAATAATATTGAACGTTTAACTAATAATATTGAATGTTTAATATTTAATTTGAACATAAAATATTGAACGTTCAATATTAAACGAGTCTAAATTATCGTCGTTCAATTTTAATTAGATGGATGTTCAAAGAAAAATGACATATTAATCATTTTTTTATTTATGAAAAATATAAATTTGAACACAGTGAGTGCTAATTTTATTATTAAAAATTTTGAGAAATATTGTTATTCTCCCTTATATTTTTTTCATATCTAAGGAATTACAATATTATAGCCGATAATATGTTTTAAGGCATCTAATATTTCTACATCATTATAGTAATGCGATATTTTATCATTTGCCAGTATTTTTGTTTATTCGAAAGTTAACAATAGATATATGTTCTTTTGGGGATTACTTTATATGAATCCTTTTAGTTTGATTTTCTATATTTAATAACATTTAGAGATAAAGACTAAATGATGAAGGTGCTTATTTACTTTATTGAATGTCCTTGTGTACCTATTGGCATCCGTCATCTACTTGGATTAAGACAAGAAACAGTATCTAATTATTATTTTTGTTTTATTTTACTTTTTGAAGACTAAAGAGACAGGATAACTTTAGATCTCTGTTTCATATATACCTTTGAGTTTTGTTTGCAAAATGTGAACGATTGAAGTCAGATGAATTGTTTAAAGTGTTATATATATTAGAGTAAATTAATATATTTTTATAGGGTTATTTTAATAATATTTTTATTGTAAAGTTATTTTAGTAATTTTTTTTTGTCTTCTATTTTGCTTATAAAAGACTTGCTTTTAATATGTTAAGAGCAATTTAGTTCAATAAAAATCCTAGCCTTCTCTTGTTCTTGTTCTTCTTCTTCTTTCTTTCTTCTTCTTCTCTTGATTCTTCTTTCTTAATGTTAGTATAAATTAATTATCATAGTATCAGAGCTTGGATTATTAAAGGTACTGTAAATTCAGACACAGTTTGTTCCTCACATCAAATAGGTATTTTTTCTTCTGACTCTAATAATTTTTTGGATATTTGTTCGAACTGCAATATTGTCTGTTTTGAAAATCTGGATGTTTTGTTTTGTTTTTCTCAATGGCTGCTAGTATTAAGGATGATTCGCTACAATCAGTTAGTGTGAGGTTAAATGGAAAGAATTATTCGTATTGGAGTTATGTAATGAAAAATTTTCTAAAAGGCAAAAAGATGTGGGGTTATGTATCTGAAACTGTTAATAAACCTACAATAGAAAAGGCTGATTATACAACTTTGCTAGATACTTGGAAAGTAGATAATTCAAAAATTATCACTTGGATAAACAATTATGTTGAACACTCAATAGGCACCCAGTTAGCAAAGTATGATACAGCAAAGGAAGTCTGGGAACATCTTGCAAGATTGTATACACAGTCACACTTTGCAAAACAATATCAGTTAGAATCAGATATTCGAGCTGTTGAGTAGAAAAATATGAGTATTCAAGAATTTTATTCAGTAATGACAGATCTTTGGGATCAATTGGCTCTAACAGAATCAGCAGAACTACGAGCTTGTGTACCTTATATTGCTCGTAGAGAGGAGCAACGCTTGGTTCAATTCTTGATGGCACTTCGTGATGATTTTGAGGGCCTTCGTGGCTCCATTCTACATCATAGCCCACTTCCTTCAGTTGATTCAGTGGTCAGTGAACTTTTGGCTGATGAAATACACCTTAAGTCTCAAGTAGGAAAAGGAATTCTTCAAACACCTAATCCATCTGTTTTTGCAACTTCTTTTCGACCTTCTGCTCACTATAGAAACAGACCTTATGTAAAGGTTGGGATTGATACCTGCAGTTTTGCAAAGAAAAGGGTCATTGGAAAACTCAGTGTCCAAAATTGACTCAGACACCACATCAATTCCAACAAAAGCAGCAATTCAGGCCTTCACAGTTCGGCAACCAATCACAACTACGTCCATTTCGCCCTCCACAATATAACACTGCAGCAACTGTTCCTCCATCGACATCCTCTAACTTTGGTGCCTCATCTTCAAATTCTACCTTGGCTGCCCTCATCGAGCAGTTTCAAAAGTTTCTTGATTTGCAACCACATGCCATGTTTGCTTCTTCTACGATAGGTTAGTCCCTCTCTAGTTCCTCAGGTATGTCATCCTCAACATGGGTTTTAGACTCTAGAGCTTCCCACCATATGTATCTTGAGTCAAAATCTTTTGTTTCTTTATGTCTTACATCATCTGTGCTTGTCATGACTGCTGATGGTACTCCTATGCCATTAGTAGGTGTCGGTTCTGTTGTCAATTCTCATTTGTCTCTTCATAATGTTTACTATATTCCTAAGCTTTCACTAAACCTTGTATGTGTTAGTCAATTGTGTGATTCTGGTTGCTCAGTGTCTTTTTCTTCTAGTTCTTGTCATGTGCAGGATCTACAATCCCAGAAGTTGATTGGGACAGGCCGTAGGCAGGGGGGATTATATGTTTTGGACGAGCTTAGATTACCAGTATTTGCAGCTTCTAGTGTTGATCTTTCCTCTTTTTGATTGTGTCCTTCATCTTCTAGTTTTTATTTATGGCATTCAAGTCTTGGTCATGTTTCAGCTTCCCGTTTACGATTTTTAGCTTCTAATGGAACCTTAGGAAATTTGCAAGCTCATGATATTTCTGATTGTAGTGGTTATAAACTTACAAAATTTTCTGCATTACCTTTTAATAGAACTACTTCTTATTATTCTGTTGCACCTTTTGATTTAGTTCATTCTGATGTATGGGGACCTTCTCCTGTTGTGTCCAAAGGAGGGTCTCGCTATTATGTCTCTTTTATTGATGATCATACTCGTTTTTGTTAGGTATATCTTATGAAACGTCGTTTTGATTTCTTTGATATTTATAATAACTTTAGAGCCCTAGTAAGAACTCAATATTCTGCTATAATTAAGTGTTTTAAATGTGATCTAGGTGGTGAATATACTTCCAATAAATTTTGTCATTTGCTTGCTTTAGATGGAACTACTCACCAAACTTCTTGTACTGACACTCCTGAGCAAAATGGTGTTGTTGAAAGGAAACATAGGCACATTGTTGAAACTGCTCGTTCTCTTTTGTTGTCATCTTTTGTTCCTAGTGAGTTTTGGGGAGAAGCGGTTCTTACTACGGTTAACTTAATCAATAAGATTCCATCATCTATCACTTCAGGTTTATCTCCTTTTGAAAAACTATATGGACATCCTCCTGATTATTCTTCATTGAGAGTCTTTGGTTCTACTTGTTTTGTCCTTCGTCCTCATGTAGAATGTGCCAAATTATCGTCACGCTCTGTCATTTGTGTTTTTCTTGGTTATGGTGAAGGGCAAAAGGGATATCGTTGTTTTGATCCAATTTCACAAAAACTATATGTCTCTCGTCATGTTATCTTTCTTGAGCATATACATTTTTTTTTCTATTCCTAGTTCAATTCAAAACTTGAACAAGTCAGATCTTAGTCATATTGATCCTTTCTCTGACCATACTGATAGTTCTTCTCCACAAGTTCCTCCAACTACTAATTCTGACTTATCTACTGATCTTATAGTCCCTTCTCCTATTCAATATTCTAGCAGGATTCGTACTGATAGATCTGAAGATACTGGTACAACACAGCTTGACACTTCTGATACTTCCCCTCCTCCTGCAGTTGACCAAGCTCCTCCTAGAATTGTGGATCCTCCTCATTATCCTCAGCGCACTTGTAAGTCTACTAAACTACCAGATTTTGTTTACTCGTCTTATTCCACTTCTTTTACTTCATTTTTAGCATCTATTCATTGTCTCTCTGAGCCTTTATCTTATAAAGAGGCAGCTCTTGATCCCTTGTGGCAGCAATCTATGGCTGAGGAACTTACTGCTTTGCATCAAACAAATACATGGGTCTTAGTACCTTTACCGCCAGGTAAACGAGCTATTGGTTCCCGTTGGATATATAAAATTAAGCTTCATTCTGATGGGTCTATTGAAAGGTATAAATCTCGAGTAGTTGCAAAGGGATACTCTCAAATGAGTGGTATTGATTATGAAGATATTTTTGCCCCTGTTGCAAAAATGACTACAGTTCGCACACTTATTGCAATTGCCTCTACTCATGGATGGCGTATATCTCAGATGGATGTTAAAAATGCTTTCTTGAATGGTGATTTGCATGAAGAAGTTTTCATGGTTCCCCCGCCTGGTGTACCACATAATCATGGAGAAGTTTGTAAGCTTCAAAAAGCCTTATATGGTCTAAAACAAGCACCTCGAGCATGGTTTGAGAAATTCTCTACTGTTATTGCTTCTTTTGGGTTTTCTTCTAGTGATCATGATTCTACTCTCTTTGTTAAGCATACCACTACAGGTCATATTTTGCTCTCTTTATATGTTGATGATATGATTATTACTGGTAATGATGTTGATTGGATTGCAGTGCTAAAGTCAGAATTAGCTCATCAGTTTAAAATGAAAGATTTGGGTTCTCTACGGTATTTTTTGGGTATTGAAGTTACCTTCTCTCTAAAAGGTTATCTTCTCTCTCAATCTAAGTATGCTGCTGACATTCTTGAGCGTGCTCGCCTTAGTGATACTAAAATTGTTGATACCCCTTGTGAGCACAATGTTCAATATTCTCCTTCGGATGGCACTCCTTTGCAAGATCCTACCTTATATTGTACTATTGTTGGCAATTTGGTCTACCTTACTATTACTCGTCAGGACATTGCTTATGTTGTTCATATTGTTAGTTAATTTGTTGCTTCTCCTACTACCACTCATTGGGCAACTGTTCTACGTATTTTGCGGTATCTTCGGGGTACAATTTTTCAGAGTCTCTTATTTCCATTCACATCTTCCTTAGAGCTGCGTGCTTACTCTGATGCTAATTATGATCGTGATCCCACAGATCGCAAGTCTGTCACTAGTTTCTGTATCTTTTTGGGTGATTCTCTTATCTCTTGGAAGAGCAAAAAGCAAACTATTGTTTCTCAATCTTCTACTGAAGCAGAGTATCGTGCAATAGCATTTACTACCAAAGATATTGTTTGGTTACGTTAGCTACTAGCAGATATGGGTCTTTTTCTCTCTCATACCACTCCTATGTATTGTGACAACCAGAGTGCTATCCAGATTACTCACAACTCCGTTTTTCATGAACGCACCAAGCATATTAAGATCGATTGTCATTTTACTCGTCAACACCTCAAACAAGGCACCATCATCTTGCCTTTTATTCCTTCTTCTTTGCAGATTGCAGACTTCTTTACTAAGTCACACCCTACTTCACGCTTTCGTTTTCTAATTGGCAAACTCTCGATGCTTCTTGGAGCCGCATCGTGAGTTTGAGGAGAGATATTAGAGTAAATTAATATATTTTTATAGGATTATTTTAGTAATATTTTCATTGTAAAGTTATTTTGGTAATTTCCTTTTGTCTCTCTATTTTGCCTATAAAAGACTTGCTTGTAATATGTTAAGAGCACAATTTGGTTGAATAAAAACCCTAGCCTCTTCTTCCTCTTTCTTTCTTCTTCTCTTGATTCTTCTTCTTAATGTTAGTATAAATTAATTATCAATATATTTATAAAATAAAATAAAATAAAAACATGCACAGTAATGCAATGAAAATGATAAATAAGCTATAAAATTAAATAAAAATTAAAGAGAATAAAAAAATAATTTATATTGATTGTTGCATTTATAATATACTACTAAAAGTTTTATTTATATGAACTTTAAATTTAAAATATGATATAGATTAAATCTCCATTTAAATATAAATTTATGATACAATAAATATTATATCTTTATTTAAAATTATAAATAAAAGTTGAATTAAATCTAATAATAAAATAGATACTATCATATTTAAGTTTGACACTTAAATTATAACATTCACTATGAATGACAACTGCATTGAGAATATGTCTCGTTAAAAATTTTGGTAGAAAAAATCAATGTGGCAAAAAATTATCAAAAAAAAAAAAAGAGTACATTGTTCCCATGCAATACACTACAATTGTCTCAATAAAATATTTTTAGGAAAACTCAGTGGAACAAAATCATGGAAAGAAAAAAGAGTACAATTTGTATACAGATGTGCTCTTCTTGATAGTTTCAATCATTCAACATGAGATGTCCTTTTGCTAGGAATATCTTAACATCATTATAATAATTTCTCAAATGTTCAAGTAAATGTCATATTCATGGTGAGTAAGCCTACTTAATAGTAACTTGACTTTATATGTAGTATAATTTATCCATATTTTATAGAAGTATGCAAATGTATTTACTTCAATCACATATTAGAATTGAATACTAACTTGCAAGATACATGTCGTTGTTCTATAAAAGTATTTTTTTTAGTCGTAGTAAAATTAATTTTAAACTTTACATTTATAAAACATACTGCAATAATGATAACATAGGTAAAATAATAATTCATATATTCAATTTATTATAATACATTCTAAAATAAAATTCATTATTCTGTTCTTTTGTAAGATTCAACATTTGTATATGCTCTGATAATATTTGTCAATGTCAATAAATATATTTGGCATCAATTCTCCTACTAAATTATGCCAACTAATTATAAAATGAAGAATAATATGAGACAATTTTCATATTGTGCAACCAATTATAATTTGATATATAATGTAGATATGTTTTATCCATAAAGGTAACCCAATACAAGTTTATCTCTTCTTGAGATAATTACTTATATTTTTTCATATTTTTAGAAGCATATAAAATAAATCAACATGATATGTATCCATAACAAAATCATGACACATGTAAAAATATTGAATTTAAAGCTAATAAGAATGTACTAGATATCAATTAAAATTCATGCAGTAATTTATATTGCTTTAATAGTACATGTTTATAAATTATCGTAACAATAAATGAAATTTGAATTTAATTCTTTTATAAGGAATAAGTACTATTAGTAACTATATACAAATAAATATTATGTGACTATTAGTCACATTTTAAATTCATCTTATATGTACAGGAGTTAAAATTTTGTATCTCTTTTAATAAGCTGTATCTATTGCTTAAAGCTTTCAGCTTTAAGAGTGTAAGAAAGCTTACAACATTCAATAAGCTTTTAATAAATAAGCAATTTATTCCGCTTTAAGTAAGAAAGCTTTAAGAAAGTGTATTCTCACTTTCAGCTTTCCTACTTTTAGAGGTTTATTCCACTGTATCTATTACTTAAAGCTTTCACCTTTCTTATTTAAGCTTGCTTTGGTTAACAAAGAAAATGGATTTTCACTTTCAATTAACCTTTAACAATAGTGAACATAACCTAACAAGAGTAGTTATCATATTAAAAGCTTTCTTTAAGAAAGCTTTCCCACTTAGAGCATTAAGCTTTAAGTAGCTTTAAGTGAATCACAATCTCACTTATCCTTACAAGTGCCTGTAGTAAGCTGGCCGCCTTACCTAAGCTAATCATTATATTGGTCCCTAGGCCCCATTACTACTGTAAAAGCTCGAGTTCAAAATCATATATGGAGTTTTTGCCTCATCCGGCTCTTATAGGGATGGACCCAACTTAGGCTTGTGTTAAGATTTTGATTTTACCAACAGTGTGAAAGGAATAGCATTGAATATTGAGAATGAAAATGTAGGGATTTTTTTCTTTAGTAGTGATATCGCTATTAAAGAAGGAGATATTGTCAAGCGCACTGGATCTATTGTAGATGTTCCTGCCAAAAAGACTATGTTAGGGCGTGTGGTCGACGTGTTGGGAGTACCTATTGATGGAAGAAGGGCTCTAAGCGATCACGAGCGAAGACGTGTCGAAGTGAAAGCCCCTGGGATTATTGAACATAAATATGTGAACAAGCCTATGCAAATAGGGTTAAAAGTAATATATAGTCTGGTTTTTATAGGCCGTGGTCAATGAGAACTTATAATCAGGGACTGAAAAATTGAAAAAATAGCTATAGCTATTGATTCCATATTAAACCAAAAGCAACTGAATTCAAGAGTCACCTTTGAGAGTGAGACATTGTATTATGTTTATGTAGCGATTGGACATAAACGCTCAATTGTGGCACAATTAATTGAAATTCTTTTAGAAGCTAATGCTTTGGAGTATTTTATTCTTGTAGTAGCCAACACTTCGGATCCTACTCCTCTAAAATTTCAGTCCCATATACTAGGTGTGCTATGGGGGAATATTTTTGCGATAATGGAATGAACGCATAAATAATCTATGATGATCTTAGTAAATAGGCGGTGGCATATTGACAAATGCCAAATGTCATTATTATTATGACCAGGCCATGAGGCTTTCCCAGACGATGTTTTCTATTTATATTCCCATCTCTTAGAAAGAGTCACTAAACGATCAGACCAGACAGGTATAGGTAACTTTATTATCTTTACAGCCTTATCAATTTTTGATATAAATTTACATGTTTTCAACACATTTTATATTTTTAGGCTTTTAAAAAACTAGTTCTAATAAATATCTAGTGAACATCTCAAGAGTTCACGTTATATCCATTTCACTTTGTATATAAGTGAATATAATATATACCTAAAATAATATTTTGTATTTGGCTTTTATCGACATTTAATAACTTTTAACTTTATTAAGGATTCTTATAATTTCTTACTTATTTAAGATAGACATGAAGGAAAATATATTGTACATTAATATATTAATATTTTTTTCTCGTAGTCAAAATGATATCATTTTATTTAGCAAGTACTTGAGACTCTATAGGAGTCAAAAAGAAAATTTTTAATATCATTTCTTAGAGTATTAACTTTCTTTATTTCATCAATAATTGTATTTGTTTTGCATCAATATAATTAGCAAGCATTAAAAAAGTAATGAATATTTGCTACCATTTCTTTTCAATGTTCTATAGAGAGTTCAATAACTACTTAAGTATTTTGTGACTAAATGTTTTATTATCTTAATGCATCGATAATATATAGTACTATATTATAGAATAATTTTTTAAACTCATGTTCCATAAAATTGAATGTATTTTAATTAATTTTATGCCATCATCTTTTTCTTCTCCCCCTAAAGACAAAATTTATTTTTATTATCAAAATTGTTTAAGAAGCCTACATACCCTTCAAAGGGTCCAATATATTTAATAATAAATAATAAAACTCAAATGGGTATATTTAAATTTATTAGCAGCTAATCTTAATATGTTGAGTCGGTGCAATAAAAATAATGCAACTTGATTTTGCCAATAATATAAGTTATAATTAAAAATTTAATAATAATTTCATGAGTTATACTTAACCCAAGATATATCATGTTCTCATAATAAAGTTGATAATATTATTTTCATAATAAATGATTTATAATTAATTCAAAGAATTGATATTTACTATCAACTTTTGTCCAATATAATGAGTTTATTTTGCCTTAAGAACATGTAACATATATAGTTATTGAATAATGAAATATTTGAAGTTTTGTTCGCAACAATTTAATTTTCTATTGTAATATGAACCAATTTTGATTATTCATGACTTAATTTTAGTCATGATAAATATTTAAACTTTTAACCATCAAAATTTATTATATATTTTAATATAAATTAAAAATAATATTTTCAAATATCAACTTATAGTTATATATTTGTGGAATTATAACTTTAGACCAAAATATATACCATTCATGTAATTTTTAATCATAAGATTGGTCTTTTGGAAAAACTTTTCAAGTTTAAATTTTTATTTGAGACTTTAGATATAATGTAATTATATTTTACTTATAGTCTTTAATACCATTATCGCCAAATATATTCAAAATATTAAAAAAAAAAAATTTGAAGAATTTAAGCACAATTATATACAATTCTTCATATTTTAGTTCTTCAAATTTTTTTGTCATGATACATGAAATTATGCTAACTCTAATAATAATAAGTATTATTGTATTTTTTATACAAATAAGTATTCACCATTTCAATTAATAGACAATAGTTACAAGCTCACTTTATATTTCTTCATCTATAATTTTATGGATGATCATTATCCATAAAGATGAAAAGGGGGACATATAGTGGATAATGTTGATAAGGCATGATTAAACTCATAGTCTATTATAAAATTGGAGTTCAAATACATTATATAACACAACTCTAAAATAAATTTATTTGTTTATATGAGCTTTCGATTTTAATAAGACGATAAATATCGTAACTATCACATTGTCAATATAAATACAATAGTTCAAGTCATGCACATGATCATAGGATAACATTCACTTCTAGGAATAATTTGATCAAAATATCTCTATTTTCTTAATAATTTATGCAAGAACATAATAATGATATATGTGTGTGTATTTCTATATTGCTATTTCATGAAAAAAATTTATTTGCAAAGATAACATATGAAAATTCATAATTGTTGCCAATTTTACTCTTAATGTTGCTATATAAGCAAACACATGATCTTTGTATATATTTCTTTTGGCTCTCAATGAAATGTATGGTTTGATAACCTTTTTTTTTCAAGGTTTTTTAAATGATAAGTTAATGATATTGAGCAATTAAATTTTTTTAATGATCATGATTAAATTTTAAAAATACATTACTCATATTTGAGCCATTTAAATAGATAGTAATCATTGTATATCAAATTAATCACTTGTAATCCTTCAGGATATATTTTACTCTTTTTATTGTATTTATTTCATTGTCAACATCAAATGACATTTATTTTATTGATGATATAATCAAAATTCCTTACAAGTTACATCCATTGTCATATGTAGGGCTTGTACTGTTTATATAGAGATTATTATCTTATTACTTCAATAGCAAATTTTACTAATAAAAATAGTATATATAATATTTTATGATGTAAAATTTTACTCTCAATGTTGCTACTTAAATACATCAGACAATGAATATACTTTATCATATATTTCTATTAATATTATAGCATGTGAACTCTCAATAAATAACATATATGCAATTCTAAAAATTATTCTTCACACTTTTAAGGGAATAATTCAATCCTTTTTTTCTTATATATGTAAAATTTTGAAAATACTTTATCATAATAATAACAATGATGTATTAACAAAATTAATATTCATAAAAAATGCTCTAGGAAAAGAATAGTAGGACAATATCTCCTTAAAAATCATGCTTTTAAATAGAGTAACATTTATAGGATAGACTAGTGGTATTAAGGCTTTCAAGAAATAGCCTCTTAGATATAATTCTCTTAAATTTTACTATTCTATGCAACCACATACTTGATAATATGGAATATGTAATGCCCTACTAATTTTTAATACTTAAATAAACCAAAAGAGGGTCATTAATATTAAATAAAGTTCCTAAATAGTCTACCAATGAAAGTATCATTAATTTAAAAAATTAATATTTTTAAGCTTAATATTTATAAAACTAATAATAATACAATTTATGAACAAAATTTCTTAAACTTAGCACGGTAGACTAAAACCAATTTAATGGACTAACAATTTTCAATGATGTTATCAAATCTTCCTCATGGGTTTTTAAAAAGTGATGAATGAAACTTGGATGAGTGATACTACTCAGTAAGTAAACTCACCATAATTGAAACATTAAGCAACACAATATAAAATCCATACTTAACAAAAATATTTTCTTATAACATGCTTATGCATATAGAGTAATGCTTGTAACGCATTTACATCTCCTTGAGAATGTGCTTATGTTATGCTGTAAAGATTGCAATGCATTTCTATTTCTTATATAACATGTTTTTATTTATAGAGTAAAGTTTGCAATATATTGCTATTTCTTAGAAACACTTTTTGAAGTGCTTATTTCTTTATCTAGAAGTACCATGAATTATTCCTTAAACTTATCATAGTGGAGCCTTATAAAAGTCACTCATCGACAATTGGCACATATGAAAGGCATATGCAAGTAAGACTTAACTTATAACTTAGCAAAATTGAAATTCTATATATAATTCTCACATGCACAAATGCGTCCAAATCAACAGTAAGAACTCTTTAGTACCCAGATACCCTAAATTACACGAGAGACACTTCCCCCACACAGCCCTTAAACTTATCATAAATTATCATATCGTGTCACTCCAGCACACTTAACTTATATTTGGATGATTTAGGCATCATATCAAAACACATGCTTGCTTGAAAACTTTGCTTAGAAAGATCTTATTTCTTTTGAAATGTTTCATATGAATAAAATCTTTTATAAAACTTATGTTTATGATGACATGCATGAAATAATGCACATGTCAAATAATGTTCAATTGCACATAGAAAAAATTGAGACATAGATCATAGACATTCATAAAATATTATTTTATCCCAAATAATAATATAACACTAGCACTTTTTTATAACAACAAACAAATATATAATCAGACAAGCAAATTAAACATATAGTTAATATTTCAAGTATAATCAATTTTCTTACCTCAAATATGCTGCAAAATTTTGCAATACCATATGATTTAACTATAGTCAATATTATCCTATAATTTTTTAAGAAAAAAATAATTAACTTATAATCTTAACTATAAGGATATAATTATCTATTTTTCTTTTATTCGTTCTTAAATCCTATTTTTCGTATGTTTCCAAGAAATGTTTTATAAATAATTTATGTTTAAATTTTCCTTTACACTTATAGAAGATTATCCTAACAAAAATATATGACACTTATTATAACTTAAAAATCTAAGCTAACTTGAACATGTCTCAATATATGATTTATTACTGAACACAAAAAAATAATTTCTTCGTAAAATTTCTTGGAGTCAAACTAAACACATGTATCTATTTGTATAAAAAATTTTAGATTCAAATGATAAATGAATCATATTCAAAACATACTTCAAAATTAGTTTACAAAATCTATCAGAAAATTTTCAATTCAAAGTACCCCTTATTGAAAAATATCTCAAATATGATATAAAAATTATTTAGCTACGAAATTTTTATAACCAATCAATAACATATATGTACAGTTTTTATTAAAATTTTAGTTTAAAATAATTATTTTAAATGATTTTAAATTAATTTTATTTCATATATTAATATAAAATTTGCAGAGTTTCAAATTTTCAGATCTAACTTCAAATATTCACGAAAATTAGAAAATAAAACATTTTTGGGTAATTCAAAAACCATTAGACTCGAAAACATGTCTATATTATAAAAATTTCAAGTTTTAATTTACAAACTAACTATTTCAAAATTATCAGAACATACACTTAACTCAGAATTTTAGGGTTTTGAGATTTCATTCTAGTCTCTTTTTTCTCTCTTAATTTTAATACGTAAAAAAGCAACAAAAATTTAGAAAAATCAGATTGAGTTGATTTTCATCATAAAAATTTATAATTTTTTTATTCCCCTTAAAACCCTTAATAAAAATATATGAAAATTATTAAAAATTGTGAGTTTTTGTATTAGATTCTTACCTTGAGATCAACTCTATTATTGCTTGAAGACCTAGAATGCTAGAAACTAAAGAAAAGAGGGAAAAAGAAAAAAAATTTAATGTGAAAATATTTTTCACGCTATTCTTTTGTTTTAAATTTTTTATTTTGTTTTGTTTCCTTATTGAATGCAAACTCTAATCTATTTAAGTAATTTACATTCATATTCCAACACAAATATTTTCTTTTTTAAAATTAACATTATTTTTTTTGTCGTTACAAAATATGTATAATATTAATTATTAGTTAAACTTTAGGTTGTATTAATATTAATAATACATTAAAATATCAAACTTAGCATTTTGCATATGATTTGAATGAGATTACTCTAACATATTCAAATATTAAGCATAAAATATATTACAATCATCATGTATACAGACAACTTTTTATTTTTTTAATTAATATAGTTATCATATATTTTAAAGGATTAGATCTATATATGATAATGAGAATAAAAATAAAAGACGTGTTTCACATATCAATTATTAATTATAGTTAAATATAAGTACAAACATATTATTAATTTAAGCTAAAAGGAAATACAAATAGATGTGTATGGGGCATTACAATATATCAATTTACTATAAAATATTCAAAATTCGTAAATGTTTTTTAGCAATAATAAATATATATAAACTTTATTATATTCATAAATATATTTGTAATATATTTAAATATAATAGGATAAGAAAATTGTAATATATTTAGTAGAAGAATATCAAATCAAAACAAGAATTAACATATATTGCTAATATCTTATAATAAAATTAATATCAAATTTTATTGTAACCACAACTGCAAGCTTAACTAAAAATCTATTATTTGATAATATTTGTTTTCATATCAATATTGAATTTAAAATTTAAATATGGTTAAACAATTCAAACAATTTTCTACAAATTTAACAAACTATCTTTTTATAATAATAATAATAATAACATTCAAATAAAAACATATATTTAATTTCTGTAAGTCCTTTGTATATTTTTAGCTTTCTTATGTACAAAATACAGAGTCTTTTTAGTTTACTTAGTGTTTCTATCTTTCACTATGTAAGGTATTTTATTGACAGTTTAGTATTGTACACACTCACATAGATCTGAATATTTTGTATGATTGCATGATACACACATCATGGAGTGGTTGTAAGCATGTAATTTACATATTTAATTGAGTTTTTACTTCCATTTATTTTTCACTAATCGTGGGTGTTTGTGGAAAATTATTTGGCATAGTTTTTCCTTAAAAAAACAAACTTTTTAGAGCCAGTTGAGGTCCTTGTTAAGGCCCTTGTCAAAGTCTCATTGAGGTGCTTAGCGATAGGTTAGCAAGGATGTTGGTATTTTTGAGAGATGTTGGTAATCATTGAGGTACTAGCTAAGAGCTCGCTGAGGTGATCAGTTAGAGCTCGCCAAAATGCTTGGTGAGGGGTTAGTGAGGTCACCAAAAGTTGAAAATTTTCTACAAATACCTCTTCATTAATCTAAATTCATTAATTGAAAAATCGTGGAAAAATTCTTACATTTTGAAAACTCAAACTTTCATATTGAAAATTATTTTTGTAATTTTAGATCATTAATACGTTGAGTATTTTTTTCATATTAGTGATTCATAGGTTTGAGATTTGGAAATTCTAATTTTGAGAATTTGTGTTTCTATATTAGCAATACGTCGAGTGTTGTTTCATATTGTGATATAAGGTATTTTTAAAAAAATATATAATATTTGATAAAAAGTGTTTATATGTCAATAATACGTTAAATATTTTTTTGTATTGTTGATAAGAAGTGATTTAAAAACATCATATTTGGACAGGTGTTCAAGAATTATGTTCATACTTTACTAACTACAGGTACTTATATCACACTACATAGTGATGGGGCTTCAAAGGAAAGCCAGATCCTGTGTGGATCACAATAGTTATGTTGACAACTGGTGGGAGCAACATAGGTAGTTGGGATAGGTGGTTTCGATTGATAGAGGTATAGGTGTTTATTTTTATCGAGTTTGTATAACTATTTATTCATAGTGAATTGTTTGTTGCTAAGTGATTGCTTAAGGTGTTACCCTTTAGGATTGGAGCCTAAGTGAGTTTACCACCTTATATTGTGGTGTTTGAATGTTCTACTGCCTAAGTTAGTATAATCAATGATATATTCAAGTATGTGCCAACATATGAGAATTACTCAGAGATTTAAAAGCTTTTATTGTTTATTTTATCTTTGTAGTTTTATGTATTGTGATTTTACATTTGTCTGTGTGTTTGTGTTATTGTTTACCTTTCATTATGTGTACAATAGGTGCAAATCTTAAGGTGTTCGTATCACCTTGCGTTGGTAGTTAGTTTAGTTCGGACTCTCTTAATTGGTATCAAAGTAGGTAAACCATTTTTAAGCTTAATCGCTCTAGTATTGATCATTTTTTCCTACTTTTCACACACTCACTGTTCACTAGGATGGACTCCAATGAAGGAGGAAACATAGGTAGACCCCCCTTCTAAATAGGCATAACTATACCTATTGGAAGTCATAGATGCAAGTTTTCTTTTGATTTATAAGAGACCAAGTTTGGTTCAAAGTAGAGAACGTTTGGAACCTCCTACAAAAATTGAGGAAGATGGTTCAATTATTGATTAGCCCATAAGAGAATGGTCAAAAAAAGAAAGTAAAGAGTGCAACTAGAACATAAAAAGGATGTACGCACTTACAAGAGTCATCACACTTGAAGAGTATAGATGGATATTAGCTTGAACTACTTCTAAAGAAGCTTAGGTCATTCTAGAGTTGACTCATAAGGGCATCTCTGTTGTTAAAAATTCAAAGTTTAAGCTTCTCAAAAGAGACCACGAGTTTCTCCAAATGAAAGAAGATGAGACATTCGACAGCTTCAATGACCATTTTTCAAACATAATTAACACTTCTTACAACCTGAGCGATCCTATTGATGAAGAACTTTAAGCTAAAACGATAATTTATAGCTTGCCTCCTAACTTTAGAGAACAAGTGGTCGCTATTGATATTGCATTTAAAGAATAACCACTGAAGGTCAATGAGATTGTAGGTGATCTTCAAGTTCTTGGGATTCACTATTTCTTACCTAAGAGAACAAGTGCTTCTACTACTAAAGGAAAGAAGTTAGATTTTAAGATTTCAAAGAATCAAAGGGACAAAGGAAGTGTCGTTATAGAAAGCAATAAGTCATCCGGCATGGATCAAGAAGAATTTGCAGTATTAGCCAAACAGTTTAAAAATTTTTTTAGGAGCAAGAGGAATGCTCCTGGAAAGACCAAGAAAGAGAGCTCTAATTGAAGTGAATCAAGATCTAGAGTAGAAGACTCTAAAGAAGAAGATGAAAGACCTCAAACTAGAACTTAGGTTAGTCATATAAGGTGTTATGAGTGTGGAAAACTCTGACACATTATTGATCATCCAGAAAAAGGAATATGGGAAGAAAGACATGGTGGCAGAGGTTACTATTTTGAATAGTAGTCATAGCTCGTAAGAGGATGAAAGCAATAACTTTCATGGCAACAAAAGAATATCCTCTCACTACGACCTCTCAATCTTCCATATTTGTTGATCAAGATAAGCATAAGAAGCTCTTAGAAACCTACAACAAACTGTTCAATGAGCATATAAAAATAGAGAAAGCTCGAAAGTTGTCTTTGGACAATCTTCAAGAGAAAACAAAGAGTGGAGTGCTCTAAAAGCCACTCTCGAGAAAAAGAAGTCCTCTCACAACCAAGTCAAAGATGATCTCTCAAAAAAATGTGAGATCGTGCAAAAAAAATACAATGATATGGTTGTTGAAAGTGAATCCAACAAGTCTAGATTTAAATTTCTAGAACAGTCTTTGAAAATCCTCCAATAGAGATAGGAAGATCAATGGATAGTTAGTCCGGATCTTTCTGAGAAACAAGTTGATAAAATCACTCTTCTAGGAAAAAAAGTGATAGTTATGAAAAGTGACAAGGCGTATCTTGCTCATACCTTGTCAAAAAACGATGAAAAGTTGTCTGCTCTTTAATAAAAAGTTAAGAATATGAGCAATTTTGCCAGTTTTCTTGATACATCTATTAAAGAGAAGGAAGTTATCCTCATTGCTTTAGGAGCAAAGCAGTCTGAACTTGAGAAGAAGTTGAAACACTCTATGTTAACTGTGGAAAAGCTTCTAATGGGAACTCAGAAGTTAAAAGAAGTTCTAAGTAGCATTAAGGGGCCAGGTGACCGACGTGGGTTGGGTTTTATTGAAAAAAGTGGTATTTCTTCTTCTTTTACTACTGCTATTACTCCACCTTTTTTTTATCAAACCAATTGTTGATAACCCTTAGACTCAGAATCTTGCTGCAAAAGGTAAGTCAAAAGTGATTGTGAAAGGTAAGTTATAGGTATCATTCTAGTCAATCTCTACTAGAAAGGTGAATACCTCACCTTCTGCTTATTCTCATAGTGTCGATGAGGGTTTGTTTCCCTTAGCTACGAGCTTTGTCCCCTCTTTTCATCACTTTGGTGAGCTTGGGCATACTAAACCTCACTCTGAGAAATTGAGTTCTCATCCCTGTGTGAGAATCAATGTAGGCAATTCTACATTCCATTCTCCTCCTTGTGCTATGCCTCAGAATCAGAGACCTTTTCTCTTACTCTTCGACATGTCATTGCCATCTATATGGTATTTTAGGCCACTTTGCCAACCAATGTCCTTAATATGTTTGGAATAGCCCTAGGAAATTTCCCCCTCACTCTTCTCATTCTACCTACTTAGGTTGCAACTACTATAGTTCCTTTGAGCATCTTTAATCTAGGTGCATTATGCCAGTGACACTGTGCTGAAAGGGAAAAGTTTTCTAAAAGTCCACCTAGTCGCATGTATGATGATCACTTCCAAAAGTAAAAGCTCTCGTGCGGTTCATACTCCCCATTCTCATATGAACCAGTTATTTCAATTTGATACAGTTGCCCCTCATAAATTCTTTTATAGATGGAGGGATTTAGTTTGATTATATTTTCTATGTGATTTTGGTTGAGATGAGTTGTTCTTTCTTTTCTCAATTTTCTTATAGTATGTTCTATATGTGTTTATATTCTATTATTATTTCTTCTATTTTATGTTTTTACGTTTTCAAATAGCTTTTTTCTCCTATTTCTTCCCTCTTTTGGGTTGCTCATTGAACACCCTTGTCGACCCCTTCTCGAGGTGCTAGCCAAGGGTGTGTTTTACTCACTCATCGAGGTTCTCGTTGGCCACCTCAGCGAGCTGTCAACAAGGAGGGTCAGCAAGGTCAAGGAAACTCTATAAAACCCCCATTTTCATTTCATTTTGAGAGAGTCTCAACTTGGTGAACAATCAAGTCTAGGTGATACAGACACCTAAAGATTCGCACCTCTCATACAGGTAGTAGAATCAATAAAAGAAAAAGAAGCTAACACAAATAAACATGTACAACAAATGTCAGACAATAGAGTTAAGCGATAAATACTTTCTAATCTTAGTATATTTTATTCATGTTGGCACATATATCGAGGATATTAGGATTATACAAACTCAGGCAGAAAAGTAAGCAAACACAGCAATATAAGGTGGTAAACTAACTTAGGCTTTAATCTTAAGTGGTAATATCTATTGGTTGCTTAAGGCAACTATTCAGCAGCCAAATTCACTGAATGAAAGTAAACAGTTATATAGACTCGATAAGGTAAACACTAATACCTCTATCAATCAAAACCACCCTTCCTAATTGCCTAGGCTATTATAACTAGTTGTCATCACAGCTACTTTGATCCACACTGAATCTGGCTTATCTCAAAAGCTATACGATCATACAGTGTGATACTAGTACCTATAATTAATATGTGGGAACAATATATATAATTTTTAACCATAAATGATTTTAGAAAAAATATTCACCTCTTAATAAGATCTAGAAATACACTCAATGTATTGTTATTACCGAAACTTCGTTTGATAAAATAATTTAACAAACTCCATAGCCACATCATAGCTCAATGCAAAAAAATACTTGATGTATTGAGACTACGAAATTCATTTTAAAAATATATTTTTTCTCCAAAATATTCAATTAATATTTTTAACTCCTCCAAATCACTAATACGAAATAACACTCAATGTATTAGTGATACAAAAAAATATAAAATAATTTTTATAAAATTGAATTTTACACAACACAAAAATTAGCTAAGAAAAATGTGTAGAGAGAAATAAGTAAGAAGGTTTAATTAATAGAGAAAGAGGGGGTATTTGTAGTTAATTTTTTAACTTTTGGTACCATCGCGAACCCCGTGTCATGCATCTCCTTGATGCCTCACTGACCACCTCAACGAACCCTACAAGATATCAGCGAGATTCAACGAGCCACAGATCCATCCTGTGCATGCTCGTGAACCTCTTGCTGACCATCTCGACGTGCCACCTACGAGATCCCAACAAAGTCCCAACAAGTCACTAAAACTTATTTTTGTAATTAAAAACTTAACTATTTGAAAATCTACAAACACCCGCTAAAAGTGAAAATCAAATGCAAGTAAAAATAATTTAATCATGCACACTACATGCTCCCAACCACTCTGTAGTATGTGTAACATGTGAACATATATAATGTTAGAATTTATGTGAGTGTGTAATACTCATCACAAGCAAAGCACTGTAAAAAGAGGTAGACAAAAATACTAAGTAAAATAACAGACTCCATATTTTGCACACGCAAATGCAAACAAAGACTTAAATGGACTTACAAGACTTACACATTTCAAACCACATAATTTCCTAAACACTGTTCTACCCCTAAACACTTTTACCCCCTCTTCTACATACTTAATTTTTCCTTTACCCTACTTTTACCATAATGTCCCCTAAAAAATCCAAGACATCCAGTAATTCTAGAGGTGCTTCAAATCAAGATGGTTCTTCTTCACGCCCTTACTGCCCAACTCCTTTACTATCTAAGTGTTGGGTTATGATTGAGGAGTTTACATTCATCCGAGAAAGGTTTGCATATTCGATATTTTGTCTAATAAATTAACAAAAAAATATCAAAATTTCTCAAAAGTTAGGTAAGTTATGTATTTTTTAAAATTTTCATAATATTTCAATAATGTCAAAATATCATATGGATAAATTGGAAAAATACTTATTTAGATTTTTTTAATTTTATCAAATTAAATGTATATAGGTGACTTATTAACTGTTCTATATATAAGTCTATAGGATGTAAGGTAATAAATATTAAATTTTCTTAGATTTCCACACTTATATCAGTAGTGTAATTTATTATAATTCACTTTACTATGGCATATCTATAATTCTATATAACAATAAAAAAGAAAATTAAAAAATGCAATACATGCAATTTGATTTATGGTATTTAATTGTATGACTTTGTGACAATCATCGTATTTTCCCTTTTATCTTGCTATTTTTTTTATTTATGATCTATTAATTTAAAAAAAAAAATAATTATATGCTTGAATAGTCTGTTTTCTTATTAATCTCAATATAACTCATATAGTTACCAAGAAGTTTCAAATGATTTATGTTGTCTTCATCTTGACTTGGCGGGTAAGATACTAAAGGAGATGACACCTGATAGGGTTCCAAGAGGATTAATGACGTCTCCTTATGTTATTTATGAGTGATATGGCTTAAAAATTTGTTGGAGCCATCAATTTATTTATAATGGACCGTTGGATTCGTGTAGTACTCATTATCGATGATCGTAGGGTGATCCACTCTTGTCCACTTATAAGGTGGCGTTTTGACTTAATTTCCCGTGGTTTAAACATCCTTAGGGGTTCCTTGGATGCTAATCCAAGTTGTTTTCCGGAGTCCTAGACCAATTAAGTAGTTCTGACTATCAGGCAAAAAAGTTTTGTATGAGCAAGGTCTATGACCATGTGATAAACATCGCTAATTTTAAGAATATATAAATAGGGATATAGACATTCGACATTGGGGAGTGAAGTTCTCTCGCCAATAAGTCCCCATCTTTTGCAAGTTATCGACATTGGGGAATTTATGAATGGTAATCCATTCAATAACTTTGAGTTTGCAGAAAGGTTTCTATACTTCGAAATGTGTTGCCTGTTTAGGAGTGCTCAATATGGGTTTTGGGAAAATAAAAATGATTTTCCGTACTGTGAAATAAAACATTATATATGTTGAAGCCAAATGCCATCGTGCTTCTGCAACATTGATCCTGTAATGCACTAGCAAATAATAAGAAGACATGATACTAAAAGATATCGTAGTCACTCCAATATTTACTAATTTTAAAATTTTAATTAAAAAAAAGTCAAAATGAATACAAAATTATGTCAGAAAAGTGTACATTAAAAAGCAAATGGAGAGGCCTATGTTATAGGCTTGGATTAGGGGTCGTCTTGATTCATAAAATTAAATAATATATTATTTTAATATTAATGGATATATTAATGATCTTTTACATTTCGAGATATCGAATCGTTAACATATTCATTTTATTTAGTCAAAGGAATAATTATTTTAAATTCCATTCTTTTGAATTCAAATATTTACTGGCTGTGCATTGATTAACTGAATATTATTAACTGTATAAATGAAGTGGACCAATCAAGAGATATTGTATGTAATGGCAGTTTTACTTTCTAATAGTGGATTAGTGAAGTTCGTGTTGTCAATACATGCATCTGTTTGGATTTGTATATTGTTATTTATTTTATTTAGGTTTTTTATTTTCGGGACTCTGCATGCAAATTATTATCTTTGTTTTCTCTTGTCCTTTGTGGTTTGTTTGTTTGAAGTAAAAAGAAGTGTGAATGGCAGATACAGTTTTATAGCTGTTGACAATGGAGCATAAAAATTTTATAATTTTTAAGTAGTCTAAATAAATTATATAACTTTAAAAAAAAAATAGCACAAAATTATTACATTGACCATTGACCATTTTTTAATGAAAATGAGTGAGGACAATTTTGAAATTATAGAAAAATAAAAATAAAACATTTTCCCATAATCAAATGCTTCCATAAAACATTAAATAAACAAAACTTAAATCTCTAGAAAATAACATTAGAGTCATACATATAAATAATCATGCTAGCATAAGTCGTGTAATTAGTGTATAATATGTTGTAATTAATATTTTCTTAACCTATTGTAGAGCCGTCGTTCGCTCCGTCCTTGTCAGAGCATCCGTCCCAATGATCTGCTCCTTCTACTCCTTTGCTTTGTCTCAGCCAAAACCAGCGTAGATCTCTGGCAATCATTCTTCGACAAATCTGGTCTTTGTCACTTTTTTACCACCGTCGCACTGGTCTCCATTCATGCATCGTGGTTGCAATCTCCCGTCTAGTACTACCCACGCCACAGTCCTCACAGCACTCCTCACGACACTTCAAAAGCTTTGGTATCAGCTTCACCAACTCAGGTCACTCCACTCAGGCCACTCCCTTCTAATCCTCTCAGCCCACCAACCCAGTCCAATCCACTTCATCAAACGGCCCACCAGACCAGCTCATTAGCCCACTTCATCAACGACCTACCAGACAGCTCACCAACCTAGCCCAACCCAGCCCACAGTTTCACTAGTCACCAGCCCATTCCTATTTCATTAATCATCCATCAACCCAATCTGAGTTAAAAAAAACTCAAGGTTTATTCTGTTGCACATTATTATTGTCTGTTTCAATGGAAGATTTTAGAAAAACTCATAGTTCTAAGATCACTGCAATTCTAAAATTTGAAGTCTCTGTCAAGAGCTCAGAAGGTGGCTCTTTCGGGGGTATTAAACTCAATGGTATCAAATTTTGAATATGGAAAAGGGCTATGTCCATTTATCTCCATAGGATGCACAATATGGGGCATATGATTGGAACAATCAAGGCTCCTCGTGAAGATGATGTGGAGGCTTATACTAAGTGGAAAGATGATGATGATATCTTGTAATGTCAATTTTATGTAGAGCCATCATTAATGATGTACTACAGATGGTGGAAGAGTATGAAACAACTGAGGCCATATGGAAGACTTTAAAAGACCTCTACACTAATGAGTCTGATTTTATATAGGTCCATGAATTAATGTGCAAAGCTGTAGGTATGCAACAGAATGGGCAATCAATATCTATGTTTTTTACTAAGTTGAAGAATGTATGGGCTGAAATTGATCAGAAGCGTTTGTGTAGAATTAAAAATCAGGAGGACCTTACATGGTACCAGAAAGAGAAGGAGCTTGAGCAAGTTCATGCATTCTTGAGAGAACTTGATGCAAAACATAATAGTACCAACGGAGAATTGCTCCGAATGCCAGACCCTTTGAGCTTGACCACAACTTTTACATACATCTGTAAGGATGAATCTCTGCAAGAAAGCCTTAAACAGGCACAAGTTGAAGTATCTAGCCTAGCCATTAAAGAAAAATCACAAGCACCCTCCCTCCAACAACAAAGTTCAGTTCCATTTCATCAACAAGGTCCTCCACCAGGCTTTGCCAATCGCCCTCGTCCTCAATGTTAGTCCATATTACCCCAACCTTACAACTCCATAATGTTTTATATGTACCTAATTTATCTCATCACTTAATATATACCCCACAGTTGAATATTAAGTCTAAATGTTATGTGACCTTTTATCCTATGTATGTGATTTTTAGGATCTTCTTATCAGGAAAATAATTGGTCGGGGGTATCTCATCACTAAGTTGACTTCGAGTTTTGACCAGCTAAGTGAAATTTGGTTGTGGCATAACCACTTAGGGCATCCGTCTTTTAGTCTTATGAAAAAATCCATGCTTACTTTGTTTGTTAGTGTGAGTGAGTTGGTTTTGCGTTGTGAGACATATGTCTTGGCCAAGAGCCATCGCGCTACTTATTCTCCTAGTATTTTTAATAAAAATATTATTCCCTTTAAAATAATTTTTTTTATGTTTGGGGACCATTTAGAGAACCTACTATATCAGGTATGAGGTATTTTGTATTTTTTGTTGATGATTGTACAAGAGTATCATGGCTTTCTCTTATTAAAATCAAAGATGAAGTTTTTCTAGATTTTCAAAACTTTCGTACTCTTGTTCAAACACAATACAATAACACTATTAGGGTCCTACATTCTGACAATGGGAAAGAATATGTTAATCATACTTTCCAATATTTTTTCGAATACATGGCATTATTCATCAAACTACTTGCTCAAAACACCATAACAAAATGGGGTGTCCAAAAGAAAAAATCATCACTTACTTGATATGGCTCGTGCCCTTCTAATTAGTACTCATATGTCAAAATATCTTTGAGGCAATATTGTACAAACTTCCTCTCATCTCATCAATCGTCTCCCATCTAGTGTCCTTAAGAACAAATCTTATTTGAGGTTCTCACATCTTATGTATCCTTGCCATCCTTTTATAATCTCCCTACCTGTATTTTTGGTTGTGTTGTTTTTGTCTATGTTCCTAAAACTCTGAGGTCTAAGTTAGATGCCCGAAAAATTAAGTGTGATTGTTGGTTATGGAGATTATCAAAAAGGATACAAGTGCTTCCATCCACCTACTATAAAGTATTATATCACTATGAATGTTACTTTTTTTTTTTGGACATAAGCTATTTTTCCTCATCTAATACTGCTCTTCATGGAAAGAGTTCATATTTTGAAGAGTTGTATCATGGTGAGGGAAAGGAATTGAAAGGAAGTGAAAAAGTAATGCAATCATGAAATGTTTAGATGAGTCCAGTTGAGATCCTTAACCCATTGAATCCAATAATCAAAGAAATGCTCCAAGTATCCAAGCACCAGTTTCGATCACTAAAAACGAAAATGAAGACACAATTGTTCTCTCAGGCATTACTTCTACCCTTGATCAACAGCTCCCTAGTATTGAAGATCACTCATCTGATGAATGTACACCTACTAATACTAATAGGATTGAGTCTAGTATTAGAAAATATGTGTTACCAAACAGGTCTACTCAAGGTCAACCAACCAAAAGATATGAACTCAATATTCATGCAAAATCAAAGTATCAAGTAGCCAACTACATGTCCACTAAAAATATTGTTTAAGCCATATGAATCATTTGTAAATCAAATATATGTTGTATTAGTATTTAAAAAAGTGCAGAATGCGTTGGAAGATCCAAGGTAGAGGAAGACAATGGAAGAAGAGATGGAGACATTACAGAAGAATAATACTTGGCAACTTGTACCTCCATCACAAGGCAAGAAGGCAGTGGGTTGTCACTGGGTGTTTACTGTGAATCAGTATAAAGCAAGCCTTATAGCAAAAGATTTCACTTAGATGTATGGTATAGACTATGATGAGACTTTTGCTCATGTTGCCAAAATGGGTTCTACTTTCACTTGTCGCTAGCTTAAACTAGTTATTTCGACAATTTGATGTCAAGAATGTGTTTCTTCTTGGAGAGTTAGTCGAAGAGGTGTACATAAGTCTTCCACCTGGGTATGTAGTTGCTTCTCCTGGTAATTTTGTATGCAAATTGAGGAAGTCTTTGTATGGTCTCAAGCAGTCCTCCCATGCTTGGTTTTGAAGGTTTTCACAGTTTATGTAGAAGGTTGGTTACAAACAGAGTAATTTAGACCATACGCTATTTCTCAAACATCAACAAGGAAATGTAACAATTCTAATTATTTATGTTGATGATGTGGTAATTATTGGCAATGATACTATTATAATGAATAGATTACAGAGACAACTAGCCTCTGAATTCGAGATGGAGGACTTGGGTGAATTAAAGTACTTCTTAGGGATTGAGGTAACTAAGGGAAGAGAAGGGATATGTATGTTAGAGAAAGTACATTCTTGATCTACTAACAGAAACATGTATGTTTGTTTACAAACCTATTGACACTCCTATTGAGCAAAATCATTGTTTAACAGAGTATCCAGATCAGGTACCAACTGATCGAGCTCACTATCAGAGGTTGGTTAGGCGCTTGATTTATTTGGTGCATACTAGACTAGATGTTGCATATGCAGTGAGTCTGATAAGTCAGTTCATGCATAACCCAAGTGAGAGAACATGGATGCTATTGTGAGAATTTTAAGGTACTTGAAGTCAGTTTTCAGAGAGAGGAGTAATGTTTTCTACACACAACACTCTTGAAGTTTGTGACTTCACAGATGCAAATTGGGCTGAGAATATTACAGAAAAAAGGTCGATATCAAGTTACTTCACCTTTATGGGAGGTAATTTAGTTACATGAAAAAGTAAGAAATAGAAGATTGTGGCACAATCTAGTGCTAAGGCTGAGTATAGAGGTATGACTCATGGAGTATGTGAATTGATGTGGATAAAAAATTTGCTATTTGATTTAGGTTTCTAACTCAAAGGTACTATGCAGTTGTATTGTGACAACCAGACAGCCATTGATATATCACAAAATTCAGTACAACATAATCGCACTAAGTATGTAGAGGTTGATTGTCACTTTATAAAAGAGAAACTAAATGCCAAACTTATTAGCTTCCCTTTTGTTCCCACTGAAAAGTAACTTGCAGATGTTCTTACTAAATGAGTTTTTAGGAATGCATTTTATGACTCGCTAAGCAAATTAGGCATGGTCTATATGTATGCGCCAACTTGAGAAGGAGTATTAACGTAAGTTGTGTAATTAGTGTATGATATATTATAATTAATATTTTTCTATCCTATTGTGGTTAATACTTATCTTTAATAGAGACCTAGGTTTGGTCAGGATTAGGTTTTACACTTTTCTATATATACCTTCACTATAAAGTGAGTCAATAATAATTCTCTCTCGTTTTATTTAACTAACCATTATGCCTACTTCACCCGAATGCTTTAGAAAATTCATGTTTTCGTTGCCACCTCCCATCTCTACATCTATTATAAAGACCAAAAAAAAGTTTGGAATATTAGTCCTATACTTGACTCCAAAATAAAAGAAATCTTTGTTTTAACAAAAATTAGGAATTTAAACAAATATCCTAGGTTAAGTTTGTATAATTTAAGATACCTACACCAATTAAGAAAATCTAAAGAAAGAGGAATCATAATTAGGTTTGTGAAAGAAAAGTGAAATAGAACATTACCCATATTAGTTGTTGAAGTTGTAGCAGTACTGAAAGGTAGGAACTCCATAGAGGAGTTTGCATCAGACAATGGCTTCACAGACAACTTAGGAGCACCTACAGCAACTTCTTGGGCAATGAGTTTAGTAGCGTCTTTCTTGTTGTAAAATGGCTCCATTATCTCTCTTCGAATAGCCCTAAGTCTCTTCTCTCTCTTTGATCGCATAGACTTCGCCATTGTCTTTTGATAATTGTTGGCTCTTGTGGTTTTATCTTCTCTTTGTTGGAGCTCTAGAATTTGTGAGAAAGAGAAAATGGTTTTCACAATTGTTTTGTACAAATTTTTTTAGTTTAATTTTTATAATTTTGAAATTGTTGCTAATAAATTTCATAAAAAATGGTCAATAGTTAACACAAGACTTTTGTGCTAATTTTTAAGGTTATATGACTTATTTGGACCCCTTGAAACATAAATTTTTTGTATTCCTTTATCAAAAGTTATGAGACTGTAGTTGTCTTTCATCCTAAGAATAAGAAATAAGGGAAAAAAAATATAGAAATAGAGGAAAGTCAAAGAGATGATAGATAAAATTTAACAAATGATAAATCAATTCATTGTTCTATGTTACTAAAGTGTGATACAATGTACTATTTATTGGACCAAAATAAGTAAGGATAATAATTTGTGTGGATTGAGTTAGTTTGAGTTGATCTAAATTAGTCAGTTTAAATTGGTTTAATCTTAGCTCGAATCAAATTTAATTTGAGTCGACAAAGGTGAGCCCAAATTTGGGCTTGGTATCTTTCTAATACTCAAGTTTTATCAAAAGTACCCCAAATTAACTATATTTTTAAGTAATTTCAATTTAATACTCATATTTTTCAAATGATTCTAATTTAGTACCCATTTTTTTAAAATGGTTCATTTTTTAGATTTTGAGCAGTAAATGTTAGATTGTAACATTAGGCCAGAGTTATTTCTGTCATTTTTACGTTCCTGCCTTAAATAACGTTATGAGGGTTTATTTCCGTCATTTTTACTAGGTAAGAGGATTTCTCATATTCATAAAACATATTTACCGTAGATTTCTTCAGTTAATTTCTTCTTCTTTGTTAAGCTTAAAAAATGTCTTCAAGTAATTATCCTTTAATGGAAGAATTTTTTTTGTGTTTTTTACTGTACAGTATTTATGCATTTTTGTTGTGAATTTTTTTTAGTAACTGCACAGTTTTGTTTTTCAAATTGTGAAATTTTTTTGGGTGTTTTTTTACGACGCATTTGATACTACATTTTTTTTGTTAAATTTTTGTCTTTTTCATCCAACCAAGAAGATGATCAAAGGAACGATTTTCCAGAACCAGAACCACAATGGTTTTGATAGGCTGCTTTTGTTGTTGTTGTTGTTGCTATTGTTGTTGTTGTTAGGCTTCAACAACAAAATGGTTTCTTTCAGAAGTCCATAAGATAGTGAGAAATAGCACGAAAATAGTGAAAAATGAAACTAGTGATCTAATTTTGGAACTTCCCATTGCTTCTCCATAGAGATATAGGCGCTTTCGACTATTGAGTTTCTTTGGCTTTTGTCACAATCCTTTGAAGACTTAGTGACATCAACTATCAAGCATTGATAATGCAACATAATAATTTAGCAAAATTAATAAATTATAATTATTTATTCTTTATTAGTTTATTTTTCAAAGAAAAATAGGAAAAAAAATTAATATATTATATAAGAGAAAAATTAATAAAGATGAAATATTATTTTAATTTTAACATATCATTTTCTCCACTTTTATTTTTTATTTAAAATTAAATTAAATTTATTTTATTTCGGGCTAACGGACTAGCTCTAACTCAGTCCTAACCCAGTTTAATTTTTTCGAGTTATTTAAGTTGGTCCAAAATCAATCCAAATTTAATTCAATTCAAGTTCTTTTATTTAAATTTGATTCGATCAATCGAATTATAATATAAATTATCACCCCAAAAAAAGGAACTAGATAGCTATAAACTATTTATTAAAATTCTAGATGAAATTCAAATAATAATTAAATTTCAGTTCAAATTAATAATTATCTTATTTTTCATCATTCTACCTGTGACGAAAACTCAACTCGGAAACTAAAAGGCAATAATTTGAATTTCATAAATGACGGTAATCATTTCTAGGAAATCTTGACGAGTAAATGAAAAATAATTAAGCAAGAACTTATCAATATATGAATAATTAAACATGATCCAAGAGGTATCGAAACTATTGGTATTGAGATACGAAAGAACTTTCAGAAAATGAAAATTCTACAGCATCATGACAACATGACATTTAGCAACTTGTAAAAGCTAGAAAAAAATTTAAAGAGGGTTAAATTTTCTTTTTATATAAAATAATAAATTAGTAGGAGTCATAATAAATTATACTCAATTTAATACTAATTTTTTTATATCATATTATAATAGAAACATAGAGTTAACGCATTATAATTAACTTATAATGGAAATTAAACAAATATATAACAAGTTAATAAGTATTAGTATCATTCATGAATAAAATAAATTTATTAACTAAAAAATCTAAGCAAATAAAAAGCTCAATCAAATACATTAAAATTTATAATTGTTAAAACTAAAACTAAAATAAATATATGAAAATGTAAAAAGTAAAATATGATTTATAATTTTAAGCTTGAGATTATATTTAAAAATATATGTTTATAAACAATATAAAAATGACTAATAATAATAAAAATTTTATATAAAAAAATTTCAAATAAATTCTAAAAAATTATTAAAATAAAATTTCAAATAATATAATATTAAAAAAAGTTAAATTTAGATCGAAATAAAATATAATAAACATAAACTTAAAAAACTTTAATATGAAGCTTATCATATACTTATTTTTTTAATTTTAATTTTATAATGTTGAGTTTCAAAATATTTAAATATTATTTAGATTATTATATTTAAATAGAATTTTTATATAGTATAATACTCTAATTTTATTTATATTACTTATAGTTATCAAATACATGAAAAAAAATATTTGTATATATATATTTAACCACTCTATTTACAATTTATGTCATTTTTATCCACATATTTGTTAAATATTATTTTTTTTTATAATAGAAATTCTCATTAATCAAATTCACGAAGTACATCAAGTAGTAAATTCTCGTTTGAGTTAAATATCCAAACATTAAAATAACACATCAAAGCTAAAGCTAAATCCCTAGGAGGAAAAATGTGAACAAAGTTACTCATTGGTGGTAAATCTTGAGCTTTCGAAAGCTTTCTCAACCGACCAACCTCCATCATCAAAAGTAATGATTTGCTAAACAAATGCAAAGGATTGTACTCAAAACAACAAAATACATCTCTAATGCTAAACTTCAAAATCTGAAAACCCAAACAACTCCTTTGAGACATTTCTAACGATCTAAATACAACAACAAAATAACCAAAATATGACAACAGATAACAACAATAAACCACCTACAAGCTTTAAACACAATCACACTAAGCTGCAGGACAAATCACACACAAAACAACAAATTTATTAAAAAAGCATAAGCAGATAATAGAGAAAAATCCAAGCAGGATACCCCACACAAAACCAGCTGTGTTGGAGCAAGGTTGGCTACCCATGGTGGCAGTGGAGCATGTGATGGCCGATGGAGTAACCACGCTGCCGCACAAACCACAAAACGCGAGCCAAGCAAGTACCCTACGACAAGTGCTGACTCCACCAATGAGCCGCGCACTTAACGGGACGGCAAAACCCTACCACAACCCCCGTCTCAACCCACCTCTAACCGAAACCAAAAAGGAATCCGCGTACAGAAACCAAAGCAAAGAGTCGCGAAACAAATCCTCACACGAGCAAACACAATCAAGGCCTGGCCGACGGCCAAAAACGGCCCACCGTCGGCCAAACACTCAACCACAAAAGGAAACCCTAAAAGAAAAGAGTTTATAACCCTAGGACGCAAATATTGTTAATATATACTAAAATATGTACATAAAAATTAGATACAATATATTACTACAAATAAAATATTTATTTAATACTAAAAATATACACATAATTAAATTTTTGTAAAAAAATTGACTGGAACTAGAACCCAGCCCCACCCCACCCCGCCCCGCCCACTCATAGATCCACCTCTGTGTAAAATAATAAGGAAAGCTATAAAGTAAGAAATTCCTTTTTAATCTCTTATAAGTTGGAACATATTTAGATAAAATTTTAATTTTATTAACAACATAGAAGATCATACATGCATATTGATATATTGTGATAAACACATATCATCTTTATGTGGTAGCATTTATGAGTTATTTAAAATAATCACTCAACAACAAATAATTTACTAAAACATAAATCAACAATTTACTATCTTGAAATATATGTTAATACCTTTATTAGTTGAAGCTAATATAATTGTACTTAAGTTATCTTTTATTATCTCCATAACAACTGTGATCCAAATTGAATCTGATTCCTCATGTACTTAAATGCAATCTACATTTTAGTTGTTAAGTTAATTTTTAATTAGCCCAACCCAATTATCGTCTTTGCAAAACACTAAAAAAAATTACTCATATCTAAAAACACTCAAAGTATTGATGATTTAAAATTTAAAAAAAAAAATTCAAATGAAAATTCAAGTTTACAAAATGTTCGAGTTTTTCAACTTTTCTAATAAAAATCCAAATGAAAGATATTTATAGAAAACTCTTAAGCTTCTAGTAACCTTGCTGAACATATCATCGATGGTAATAGCCGTTGGATCTCTCTGAAACCTTGTTGATATCTCACTAACTCCTCAATGAGCTCAAAAATTATACATTTTCTTTCAAAAAAATAAATTTTAAAGTGATTTTTCACAAATATCTTTAATCAGGGAAAAACAAAGGCAATGCAAAAACACAATTTATCATACAAATTACATATTCTCAACCACTTTATGGTATGTGTACAATGTAAACATACAGTGTTAAGTTTTATGTAAGTGTGTATAATACTGAACTAACAGTAATTGACTTTATATAAAGGAAGATAAAATACTAAGTAAAACAAATTTAGACTTTATATTTTACACACAAAAATACCAACAAACATACAAAGAACTTCAAAACTTAAGACAACCATCATATGAAAAAATGCGTACTAAAGAAACCCTCTTTTGCGTCGTGAAAATTTTAATGCGGTAATTTGAAGACGTGTCCCCTACAGTCTTTGTTAGGCAATTGTCTGTTGAAGCTTTTTGGCTTTTAATTGATCATCACAACTACTCTTCCGCTCAACCAATATTTGTTATTTTGCCTCCCTTAGCTTGCTTCCTCAATAACTTGATGCATTTTCACTATTATAAACTTTTTTTGGACATTAAATACCAACTTATTTTCCAACATACTTTTATTTAATCTTCGATAAGTGAATTATTTTTAAATTAAAAATTGACAAGAGATTCTTTTACAATGATATATAGGATGGATAAGAGTTAGATGTCTATGGATAGAACAAATGTACAATTTATTGTGAGTGTAGATTTTTTTTTTTTGAGATTTACTTCTAATAATTCAATCGAAAAAAATCGAATTCGTTGACCATGTTTGAAGTGTGCAAATTTAAATTTTTTTAATGTGGTTGAAATTAGAAATCCTATCTATCATAATGACATTGATAATGAATATACAAATTGCTATTATCATGGAGATACTAAAAAGTAAAGTTCAAAAGTTTATCCTCGTGAAGAAGTCAGCAACGTCAATCCATGGAAATTATTTCACAAATAGTGTGAACAACTTTGAAAATGATAATTATGATGAAAATAATATGGGTGACATGCAAGACGTTATGGATAATGCTATAAAGCCATTATACCTTGGATACAATAATTTCAAAAAAATTTTAAGGTTAATCTCGCTTTATAAATGGAAGGATAAGGATGGTCATTCAGATACAAGCTTCATGGAGTTGCTAATTCTTTTGAGTGAGATGTTTCCGAAAGATAATGTTTTGTCATCATCAATAAATAAAGTTAAGAAGATCCTTCATGAAATGGGCATGAATTATGAAAAAATTCATGCTTGTCTTAATGATTATATTCTATATCAAAATGAATACAAGGATTCCATAGGATGTCTGCATTGTCAAAAGTCGAGATGAAAAGTTAATCCAATATTAGGGAAGGAAAAAGCTAATGTTCCTGCAAAGGTATTGTAGTACTTTCCACCCATTTCATATTTTAAAAGAATGTTTCAAGATGCAGTAACATCTCAAAATCTAACATGGCATGCGAAGGAAAGGAAAAATGATGGAATGTTGTGACATCCATCTGACTCACTCGAGTGGAAGCATGTCGACTATACTTAGCTTGAGTTCAGTGCTGAATCTAGAAACCTTAGACTTCCACTTTCATCTGATGGGATCAATCCTCACCGTTCTTTAAGTAGTAGATATAGTTGCTAACCCGTTATACTTGTCGTATATAATCTTCCTCCTTGGTTATGTATGAAAATAAAATACATGATACTAACTTTGTTGATATCTTGACCTAAGCAACCTAAAAATGATATTGATATTTACTTAAAGCCATTGATTGAAGACTTGAAATTGTTGTGGATTGAAGGAATTGATTTGCATGATAGTTTCAAACTTGAGAATTTTAAGTTGAAAGCTATCTTATAATGGACAATCAATGACTTTCTTGCTTATAAGAATCTTTCTGGTTATGCTGTAAAAGGTTATTATGCTTGCCCGTAGTGAGGAGTATCGGGGATCAAGGTTAAAACATTCAAGAAAAATGTCTTACATGGGTCATAAAAACTAGTTACTCTTGTATCATCCTTATAGAAAACAACACAAGTTTTTTAACGGATATAAAAAGGAGGGAACACACCAACTCCCTTTATTGAAAATGAAGTATTAGTAAGAGTTGAGATGATAACTTTTGCACGTGAGAAAGTAAATTCTAAGGTTGATATAAGCGCTCTATGGAAGAAAAAATCAATATTCTTTGACTTAAAATATTGAATGTTCTTGAATGCTAGACATATGTTAGATGTCATACATATAGAAAATAATGTGTGTGATAGCATTGTTGGTACATTGCTAAATATTCTCGAAAAAATCAATGATGGTGTTCGTCATTGTTTGAATCTCATCAAAATGGTGTAAGAATTGAGATTACCTCAAAGGTGGGTGCAAATAAGACTTACTTACCTCTCACATGTTACACTTTATCGACGATGGAGAAAAAATCATTTTGCAACACATTAGCAAATGTTAAAGTCCCGAATGGATACTCATCCAACATAAGTGGTTTGATTTCTTTTATTGACAAAAAGTTATATGGGATGAGTTACATAATTGTCATGTCTTGATGCAACAATTGTTGCCTGCAGCGTTGCGAGGGGTGTTGCCCAAAGAGATGAGGAGTACAATTATTAAGTTTTGTTATTTCTTCAATGATATATGCAAGAAGACAATTGATGTTCAAAAGCTGGATGCAATTCAATAAGAACCTGTAGTCACCCTATGCAAGTTAGAGAAATTCTTCACTCCATTATTTGATGTGATGATACGTCTCACAATTCAGCTAGTACGAGAAGTGAAGTTATGTGGACCAGTCTTTTTGTGATGGATGTACCCATTTGAACGATTAATGAAGGAATTGAAAGGATATGTGAGAAATAAGAACTGACCTGAAGAATGTATAGCTGATGAAACAATGGGTTCTATAAGTTTGCCCATTACCAAAACCAAAATTCCAAAGGTAAGAAGAAGTGTTGGTCAATCCATAGGAGCTGGAAAAAAGCACTAGTAGATCATAAATTGTGGGCGCAAGTTCATTTCATGTTCTGTCAAATACAGATGAAGTTCAACCATATGTTGAGTAATTTTCTAAATTTTATTACTTAGTTTTAATTGTGATTAAATATCAATTTACAATAATTAACATAACTTTCTAGGAAGCACTTGGAGCATATTAAGGACAAGTACAAACAATCAAGTGGCATGGAGAAATGGTTAATTGCAACATAATCATACTTTTATGTATTGACTATGTGATGAAGTGAGTATATTAAAACCTAACTTTTCTTGAGAATTTTTTTGCCTATATATGTTAATAATTGAGTATACTCACTTGATGTTCAGATTTCTCAAGAGCTCAGAGATACGAATAATAACATTTATGTCACACTTAGATGGATTTCAAAGTGTCCTAAGTTTCATATGATTAAATATAATGGTTATATCATCAATGAATATTGATTTCATACTAAGGATATAGATGATAACCGAACCAATCAAAACAGTAGTGTATCTTTAGTAACACAAGTATGCCATTTGCTACCGCAAAGGATAAGAGACCAATATTTGATAAAATGACATATTGTGGAGTTATCCAAGAGATATGCGAGTTAGATTACTACAAGTTTAATAAGTATGTATTCAAGTGTGATTGGTTTGAGAATGTGAATAAGGTTAGTATTTGCCATGACAAAGATAATGATTTTACTTTGTTAAACTTACAAAGAATTAGGTATAAAGAAGATAGTTCTATTTTTGCAACCCAAGCTAAGCAAGTGTTTAATGTAAGAGACCCTGAAGTCTCATAATGGTCAATTGTTCTTACACCTCCTAATAAAGGTTATTATGATGAGAATGATGATAAGACAAATGAAGATATTAAGGAGTTTCATCAGGCTTCAATGGTTTGTGATGATAACGAAAGACAAATTGGAGTTGATGATAAAGACACAGATGATGAAGAATCATTTTCTTATTTGCGTACTAATTTTGAAGGCATATGGATTAAAAAAATAAGTACTTTTCATATACTTTATTAATTTTCTTTGATTGATTATCGTACCTATCTTTTAATTTTGCTAATTACATAAATTTTACTTTTTATTAACTTGTTTAGGCATTCTAGCAAGTCATGCTTAAGTGTATATTCACATATTATTACTTTATATTTATGCAGATTGATGGAGCATTCTTTTAACCTAGAAAATGAAGGCGGTACCCATGAAAATAGTACATAAAAGAAGAAAGAAGGTCGAGGAATGATAACTTTGTCAAATATATTAACGAAAAGGGAAAGGATATTAGTTGATGAAGATGGGGTACCATATCGTAATACCAATTTAAAGTAGGCTAGCGTTATCAAAAGTATAACTCGATTGACCATTAATATCACTATACCCAATTAGCGATTAGTGCTTGAGTCTCGTAAAGAGGAAATTTTGAAATCCTTATTGGTATGTACTATTGCTGAACTTATACTTAATACCATATGAATCTTTATGAATTGAATTATTTCATACTTATAATACTTATATTTTATTGTATGAATCATGTGAGATTGATCCACATATGAAATAGCATTATTATATAATTGATGTGGGTGACAAGTGGAGGAAATTCAAATCATACTTGGCTAGAGCATTCATCTTTTCTTATTTGGACGATCTTGAATAGCTGTATACTCCACCACATAAGTATAGATTCATATCTAAAGAGAAGTGAGAGATATTTGTGAATAAAAAACTTTCTGCAAAAATGCTAAAACTTAGGAGAGAAATGTAAGAAAAGTTTAAGTTAAATAAGCACGAATATTTTTGGAGTATTGATAAGATTTTTATTGATGATTGATATATATTCTTATTTTATTGAAATAATATACGATTATTTAACATAAGAAGCAGAAAGGACCAGGAGCCATCGTGGAGCATCATGAGACGTGGCTTGACACTCACGTACCAAATAGTCAACAACAAGTACTCAAAGATGAAACAAAAGAGATTTTGGATAAAATTGTAAGTTTACTGTACCATGAAAGAAATTTTTAGCTCTAAATCTTATATCCTATTATAATATTATTAATTATCATTTGTTTTTTCGCTGTGAGTTTTTTAGGAGACATTGATTAAGAAGGTAAAGATTGGAGAACTTGAAATAAAGAAAGGTAAAAGGAATGACATACTTGAGATGACATTAGGTGAAGAACACTCAAGTCGAGTTCGTGGGTTAGGAAAGAGATATTTTGGGAGAAGAAGTCGTATTATGGATTCACAAAATAAGAAAGATTCTAATAATTATGAAGCAATGAAAGAACAGATAATTAGAAATGTCATGGATAAATTACAACACATGAACAAAAATGAAGATAGAAGAAGCAGAGAAAGTGAGAATATGGACGTTCAAATAAATGCTTTGCCTCAATTGGTTGATATACTTATGTAGGACATTCAGATGGGTTAATGAAGGATGTTCCACACACACAGTCAAATGCCAACTCCAATTCATCACATGGTAGTACACATATGCCAAGTGGTATAGAAAATGTAAGCTTTTATTGTAAATTTATTAATTAGTAAATTTATAATATATTCTCATTAATTACATTTTTGTTCTTCCACTAATTTTCTTTGGCCATATACATATACAGAGTGTTATGTTTTTTTAGCAATTGATGACCCATCAAATGTTTGAGCTAAAAGCATTTGCTTTTCTCATTGAAACCCAATTGATAGGGTTCAAACTATGGAGCTAGGAGAAGAAAACTACAAATTTTTCGTATTAACTACATCACAACCAATGATACATCTTCCACATCCAGTCAAAGATGAATTTTTTTACGTGGGTGATGTAATTAATCAATATGTGAAGTGGTCAAAACATCTTGTTATATTGAGATGACAGATAAATTATAATGCTAATTTCATAAGATTCAATATTATTTTATTATGTATATGTTCTTTAAAATTAGTATAATGTATTATATTAATTAATTAATAGCTATATTTTGTAGCCCCTACATGAAAAATAACACAAATTGAGGAGGATGTATAAGTACAACTAAAGGAAAGGAGGTTGTTTCTCTATAAAGTTTTAGTAACAATGTTGGAAAGCATAATAGAATTGAAATTTTACAAAGATGGGCATTGAATAATATGAAAATGAAAGGTGATAACTCTCATCATATGATTCCTTGCAATCCAACAATTTTTGGGTATGAAACAATCTAAATTTTATTGACTTTGGAGGATATAGTCTACATTTGTGACTCTAGTTGACGTGGCGTTCCTCATATACAAATTTTCATCAAATACATTTAAAATTATATATACTTTATTTTGAGTATTTCATATCACTAACTAGTATATATTCAATCAATAATAAGTTATTATTTGATAAATGGAGAGGACAAAATGTCCAATTAAAGAGACATTTTATTTTTGTATATCTATAATATCTATGCACGCATGATGAAAAATACAAAGTCAGTATGCTTGTGAACAAGTTTAATACAATGACAGCTTCAATGTGCCTCATGGCTCCATATTGAAATCGTAAGTATTACATTCTTACATTAATTTAATTTTGTGAAATTATAAGCTAATATAATATTATAATATGAATTATTAGCATGTAGGAGTCAATGGACATTAACTGTTGTTAACCCGTTCACTTGTGAACTTTAATGGTTCAATTCTATAAAAACTTACAATTATTCTAAATGATCATATTCTAATGAAGAATATACAAGAATTTGATTGAGGTAACATGCATATATTTATATTATATTATATATTAGATAATATTTTTTATCTGGTCGCGTTCATATTATTTATATTAACTTCAATACTATGAATTAGGTACTATGTCATGAAATAATTATTATAATTAAAAGAGCTTTACAAACATGGTATCGTCAACATAAAATTTAAGTGTTAATTCTAATTGAATTGTCGTTAAGGTAATTGTTTTAGTTAGTTTATAATTTTTTTCAAATTATATTTTATGTTTATAATTAAATTAATTTCATAATTACTACCTATTTTTGTTTAATTGTACGTAGTGTTCAAAACAACCCGAAATCTATGAATGTAAGTACTATGTCATGAAATTCATGGATATATAATTATATATGTTACCAAATTCATTCAAAATATAAACACAAAAGATGTAACTTAAGCTTAAACTATATATTTATGTATATATAAGTTAATATGTAATATTATTTATCAATTATTTGGCTTTAAAATATTTTTACATATCTTGTATTGTAGTTGTTAAGTAAGAATATGTACACACTAATAGAGTTGTTGACATTAAGGCAATAATTATGTATGTACATGTATAATTATCTTTCAAATAATTAATGGATAAGATTGCATGTGGATCAAGTCTAAAGCGAAGCTAGATAAATGTACAACCTATCTTTTGTATATATTAACACTTTGTAGCTAATTTACATAAGTGTAGCTAGTTTTAGTAATATGTGTAGCTAATTTACATATGTTTCATATATGTTCTTGTAATAATTGTGCATTGTGTATATGTGTAAAGCCTCTTAATAATGATTACTTTATTATGGATTTATGTGTTTAGTCTTAAATGTATGCTTATTATGGAATTTTTTGAATGAAATTTATATTTGTACAGGTTATATAAATTTTTATATTGGACAATTAAAAGCAAAAAATAAAATAAAATTATAGGACAGTTACTAATTGTCCTAAAATATTCTTATAGGACGATCAGCGACTGTCTTATAAAAATCTTTTAAGATGGTTAGTAACCTTTTTATAAAGCTTAATTAAAATGTTTTTTTTTAAAAATAGAGGATGATCAGATAAAAAACTTATAGGACGGTTAGTGATTTTTATAGGACGGTCACTGACCATTCTATAATTTTTTTTATAAAGCGGTCAATAGCCGTTATATTTTTTCAATACTTTTAGGACGAAAGTTTATAAGAAGGTCATTGACCGTCTTATAAAGCTTAATTTATAGTAGTAATTTTTTAAATAATTACATGTAGTCACACACCTACAAGATAATTTTCTAATTGTTAACAACATATTTTCTCTAAAAAATTATTGTGAGAAATTTTTTTACTTTTTAGCAACAAAAAGATACCAATGAGGGCAACTATAAGATCATATAGCATTGAAAAATATTATTATATATTTGTTTTGAGTAGTACTAGCTCCTTCCACTAAAATGCTTATTTTTATTTCAATTTTTTTATACTTATTTTATAAAATTCTATAGAATCCTAAAAAAATAATTTTCTTCCGATCTATCTATACAGTTAACATTTAAAAAATTCACCGAAGTTTTTTTTTTAATTTTAAATAAATAAAGTAACCTTAAATGTCAAAACTACCTATTTTTCTTTTTGACCGAAATTTTAATTTATTGTAACTTTTTGACAATGGATACCGATAGGTGAATTTGAGTATTATATTAATATCTTTCAATAATATATATAAAAATGAATATTAAAATAATAATATGAGTATTAATAAGATACTAAACAATTAAAATTGTTATAATTTGGAGGCAACATTGTAGATTTAAATTAAAAAAAAAATTAGTAAATGTCTCAATTAAATTATAAAATTTATTCATAATTTTTCTTTTTTAGGACAATAAATATTTCAACTTTTAATTTTATAGTTTTAAAATTAAATTTTTAATTTTAATCTTTTAAAAAATAAAATTTGATTGATAACCAATTTTTTATTTCAATTTTTAAAAAATAGATATTAAAAATTAAATATACTTGTTTGACAACTAAATCTTATTTTTTTAATTTTTTAAACTCTAAAATTTAATTTCATAACTATTTTTGATAAGTTTTTATTTAGTTGCAGTTCTTTAGTTATTTTGAATAAGTTGAGCTTTTAGTTTTAAGAAATAAAAAAAATAAGAATTTAATTTTAAAAACTTATTTTTTTTAAAAATTTTTAAATTTAAAATAAGTTATTAAATATATTTAATTTTTTATTAAAAATTATATTTAAATTTATAATTTATAAAATTTAAAAATTAAAATTAAATATTAGGTATTAAAATGATTATCAAATGTACTAAATAAAAGAAAAAAACCCTGTATGCTAAAACCCTTTCTAACCCAATCTAACCAAAACCCGAGGGAAGAACCCCAACAAAGCCATTTCCACATGATGCCCACAATCTGCAACCTGCCTGCAACTCCTTTTCGACCGCATTCCTTTCTCGTCTCAAATGGCAGTTTGGGTTTCAACTCCACTGCTTCCGTTTTCTTCGGTGCTAATCTCCGAACCCCAAACACATCTTTGTACCTTCACCAAAAGTCCCCACGTAAGTGTCTTGTTATCAGAGCCACTGGGACCGATTACTATAGATCTTTGAAAGTCAGTAGAAATGCAACTTTGAAAGAGATTAAGAGTTCGTACCGGAAGCTTGCACGTAAGGTATGTTTTGTTTGATGCTAATTTGTTCGTTTCCCTGGAAAGTGGGGGATAAGTAAAGAGAATAGTCCATTATTGTCATTTTCTTTGTGGTGATTTGGATAAGATTTCTTCAATTGTAATAGGAAAAGCGTCTGTGGTTCCTTTAGTGGTAAAGATAATATTTTGTGGAACTTCTATTAATTTTTTGAATCGTGTGATAAATGTTGAAATTGCTTCAAATGCTATTCCCTTCTATCTTTAGCTCAATCACTGATTTATTACTTGTAGAATTATAATTTGGCCAAAGGTTGTGCCGTCTTTTGGATACTTCCGAATTTCAGATTGTCTATTTTGAAAACATTGGCATATAGGATCTTTATAATTTATCATTTCAAATGCAATTTTCTTTTATCTTTAGAGGAAGGTTTGGCTTATAAAGTGGATTTTAATAAGGTATGCGGTCATGTGGATTGGATGGGATTCTTTTGATAATTATGTGTTGACTATTAAAGGATTTGGAGTTAAATGAAGATGGATAAGGGATGTTAAATGAAGATGGATAAGGGATGCTCTGGATTAGTTGCCTTTTTAGTTTTGGTAAAACAAATGAATGGTTTAAGGCATCATGATTCATGGGGACTGAGACAGCATGTCCCTTTCATAATTTTGTTTCCAATATTAAACTCAAGTTGGGGATTGGGATAAAAAAAATAGGAAGATGTTTGGTGGAGTAAACTCGTTTGTCTGAAGGAAGAAGCTTTGGATTAAGTTACAACTATTAATTCCTGAAGTTATTATTCTTACTTTTTGATAATAAATATAGTATTATATTAATAAAAGAATTGTACAAAAAGGTGGATCAGTAATCGGCTAAAACAAAAAATCAAGTACACCATAGGCTAACTATGCTTAGCAAACTCCAACCCCTTTACGTTATCTATGAACGGCACGAGTGGATTTCCATTGTCTCAAATGTGCTCGTCTCCTGTTGACGTTATCTATGAACGGCACGAGTGGATTTCCAAGAGATCTCCTACCGTGCATGCACAATCAAAAACAACAACAAATCAGAGCACCAGACACTATACGACTCTAACGAGTAACTAAAACACAAAAACAAGAAAAAATAAAGATTAAATAGTAAACTAAAAAGGAAACAAATAACAATTTCAAAAACGCCAATTCCCCGGCAACGGCGCCAAAAACTTGATGCACAAAAACTTGTTAACCAAATTTTGTATTTGTAAAAGCTCGCAAGTGCACGAGTCACTTATAGTAAGCGACAAGTATACTCCCAAGGTCGTCTCTCAAAGGAATTGCGTTGGTTTTTAAAAGAGTTAAATGTGATCTAAAACGTAACGGTAAAAGCAATCCTAAACACGCTAATCAAAGATTGGTTTGGAAAACAGTTGCTAAAAGTGTAAATAGTTAAAATAAGCAAAAGACGAATAAAGAACGATGTCGAAAACTTTATGATGAACTAGTGTGGGAAATTAGTTAGTGAACTAAGTATGGATAAATTGGTTTACGTGGTCTCCTCAATTAAGCATATAAAGTGAACTTTGTTGATTCTTTTCACTAATCCTAGAAAATCCCAAATCAATGGTGATTTTCCCTTAATTAACTAATTAACTTCTTTGATCCGGATCGTTAATTAATTAATTAGCATTAATTTTAGAAAAGGTAATTCAATCACTTAAATTAAGACAAGTCAATGCACTCAATTTAAGTTCATGCTCAAGAATGCCCAATTAAACTTAGATTGCGTTTCTAAAGTTCAACCCTAAAATAGTCTCAAACATTCATAAACTAAATTGGCCAAAAATAATCAATGAATAAAGATGTCAAGAACAATGAGCATGAAACAAAACACTAAAATAATTATCAAACCACATAAAAATTATCCATTTAAAGTCACATTACTAAGATCCCACACAAAACGATTTAGCTACTCATAATCAAACTCAAATCCAGATTTCTCATTACAATTATCATCAAAAGAATTTTAATGAGGAAAAGAAAGATTACAAACAAGAATCTACCCACTTTCACTCTTGCAACAAGAACCTTGATGTTGGATGATCACCTATCTCAAGTCTCTTGATGAAGCTCCAATGGAATAACCTTGATGAAGCAACTTCTCTCCCAAAATTGTATGAAGAACTCTGAATTCGGCACTGTTCACGCGACACTGTTCACTAGTTTTTTTGGAGGCTGATAATAGAATCTGGTCAATGGAGGCTAGGGAGAGAGAGTGTTCTTTTTCAATTAGGTCTCCCCTTTTTATGTAAGGGTTTTCCAATTTTTCTGTAAGTCTCGTGCCTCAGGAGAAGTCCAGTCCGCGCGCGCGCGCCGCGGCGCGCCTTTTTCCATGCCGCGGCGCAGCATGTGATACTGATTTACAAATAAAAACAGAAACCTCCCCGCCGCGGCATAACTTTTCCTCGCCGCGGCGCGCAATGTGTTCATGATTTGGGTCCAAAGCAGAAACCTCCTCGCCACGGCATAACTTTTCCTCGCCGCGGCGCACAATGTTTTCATGATTTTCATGTTTCAACCCGAGAGCCTCTCGCCGCGGCACACAATTCCTTCGCCGCGGCGCGCCTTGCATGTAACAGTGTACATGATATGTACACTTATGTACATACGTTGTACATACTCTGTTGGTTATCGATGTAAGGCTTACAGAATGAATGACACCTAATGTAAGGCTTACATATTTAGACATTTTTACTTCATTTTTGCTCTCTTTTCTACATTTCTTTTCAAACCCACTTTGACCTGCAAAACAAGATTATAACGAGATTAATTGCAAAATAAACACTCAAAAACATAACAAATAGTAGATCAAAATAGTGTTCATCAAATACCCCCAAACCTACATTTTGCTAGTCCTCAAGCAAAACTAAAATTGAAAAGACAAAATAACAAAACTAAAATTGAAGTTAACAAAACTTGTCATGCTTTAGTTTCTTTCCAATTCATAGCAAAATATTTATGCACCAAGTTATCCGACAATCTAACTCATCAAGGTTCACCATTTAGATCAATTTCGCTTCACGAATCTAAATCCCAATACTAAAAGCGTATCAACATTGACTCCCCCAAACCTAGTGTTAAGAATATGAATTCGTTTCAACTCTAATCCTCACAATAATTACTCTCTAAATCACACCGATCCTATGGGTTCAAGCACTCAACAATGTATATGCGAATAGAAATTATGTAAAGAAACGAGCTAATAGGTTCGCATATAATTAAACAAGAAAGGCTCAAAAGTGCATAACATTGATCTCATGAAAGGAATTAAATGATAGGATTTATGAAGGAATCACATTACTAATCTCATGCTTCAATTAAAATCCTCAAGCAAAAACTTCAAGTGTGCCATAGAATGAAAATGTTTTGACTTTAGGGGAACTTATTTCCTATTTTTCTCTCTCTCTTTTTTTTTTTGTATTAACCATTCATACTTGAAGAACTTAGGGTCATAATAAACTTATTATCTCTTCTTCTTTTTTTTTAAGACCCACATACATATGTAATTTGTGAATGGTTACTTCTTAGCTCTTTTTGTGTTTGATATAGGAATTCCCTTTTATTTTTTTTTAAAGTCAAGCACGAATGAAATAGGCAAACACTTCAAACTTTACTTAAGTCATTTAATCTAAGCAATTCAATTAAGCACATGATCCCTCATTACATGTTTAAAATCCTAACATTCAATGCAAAAACCTATAGAGATCATCTAACAATTTGAAATGATATGAGAGGTGTTTAAAAGAGTAGAAGAATATTTATCTCTCCGAATAAAACGTTAAGGGCTCAACAATATTCTCACAAGGTAGTCTCCACTATTCAATTCCTAAACACAAGATTTGGGTTCATCTTAGTTTCAACATCAAAAGCTTGAAACACAGATTGCAAATTAAAACCGATCCTTACAACAAACCTCAAACATTTTAAAGATCAGATAATCAATGCATAAAGACAAGTTATTCATCAAAAATTGACCAAAGCATGAAAGTGTTGTTACCAATCAAAAATGCAAAATGCACCCCCAAACCTAAACTAAACATTGTCCTCAAGGTTTTCAACTACACACATGTTCAGAAAAGATTTTAGAGAGGGCAAACAAAAACGAAACTAAACTGAAGTAAATTAAAAGAAACAATAGAAAATACCTAAAACGGTGGGTTGCCTCCCACCAAGCGCCTAGTTTAACGTCTTAGCAAGACGATGCGCATAGCTAAGGTGCATGCAGTTCAATGCACTCCACATCTCTACGGGGAACGACTCCTTCCAAGTAAGGCTTTACACGATGTCCGTTCACCTTGAAAGTTGCTTGTGTGTTGGGATTGATGAGCTCAACAGCTCCATGGGGAAAGATTTCCACAATCTTGTATGGTCCACTCCATCTTGATCGAAGCTTGCCTGGAAAAAGTTTAAGACGAGAGTTAAATAAAAGTACTTGCATTCCAGGATAGAGAGACTTACCAACGATCCCTTTGTCATGATTGCGCTTTGTGCGTTCTTTGTAAATCTTAGCATTCTCATATGCTTCATTCCGAATCTCTTCAAGCTCATCAAGTTGAAGTAAGCGGTTTTCACCCGCTTGTTGACAATCCATGTTCAGCTGCTTGATTGCCCAATAGGCCTTGTGCTCAAGCTCAACGGGCAAATGGCATGCTTTGCCATAAATTAACCGGTATGGGCTCATCCCAATAGGTGTCTTGTATGCCGTACGGTAAGCCCATAATGCGTCATTGAGCTTCGAAGCCCAATCCTTTCTTGAAGGTCGCACCGTACGTTCCAAAATACCCTTAATTTGCTGGTTACTCACTTCAACTTGTCCCGATGTCTGTGGGTGGTATGGAGTAGCCACTTTATGTGTGATGTTGTACTTTTTCAACAATCCATCAAAAAGTTTGTTGCAGAAGTGACTCCCTCCATCACTGATTATTGCCCTTGGTGTGCCAAACCTGCTAAATATTGTTTCCTTCAAGAACTTCACAACACAGTTAGCATCATTGGACTTAGTGGGTATAGCCTCTACCCACTTGGACACATAATCAACAGCAACTAAGATATACTCAAAACCAGAAGATGGGGGAAAAGGACCCATAAAGTCAATTCCCCACACATCAAACAACTCAATAACAAGATTATATGTCAGAGGCATTTCATTACGTCTACTTAAATTATCAGTTCTCTGACATCTATCACAGCGCATGCAAAAATTATAGGCATCTTTAAACAGTGTAGGCCAATAAAAACCAGATTGAAGTACCTTAATAGTAGTTTTCTTACCCCCAAAATGTCCTCCACAGTGAAGTTCATGACAGAAAGTTAAGATACTTGCATGCTCCTCTTCCGGCACACACCTCCGGATGACTTGGTCTTGACAAATCTTGAATAAATATGGATCATCCCAGAAGTATTGCCTGCACACATGAAAAAATCTTTTCTTTTCCTGAAAAGAAATGTTAGGCCTCAACAAACCGCTAGCAAGGAAATTTACAATATCAGCGTACCAAGGGTTTGGACCCACAGAAAATAACTGCTCATCAGGAAAAGTCTCAACAATAGCAATATCTTTGTCACTCTCAGTAGTGTCAAAGTCAGAAATCAACCTAGATAAATGATCAGCTACCACATTTTTCGTTCCCTTTTTATCCTTGATTTCTAAGTCGAATTCTTGTAACAACAAAACCCACCGAATTAGTCTAGGCTTGGCATTCGGTTTACTTAACAAATAACGCAAAGCAGCATGGTCCGAATGCACAATTACTTTAGATCCTACTAAATAAGATCTAAACTTATCAAGAGAAAACACAATAGCCAAAAATTCTTTTTCGGTGGTTGAGTAGTTAAGTTGAGCGTCATTTAGAGTTTTACTAGCATAGTAAATTACATGCAAACGCTTATCTACTCGTTGACCTAAGACAGCCCCTATGGCAAAATCAGACGCATCACACATAATCTCAAAGGGGAGTGACCAATCAGGTGCCATGATAATGGGTGCAGAAGTTAATTTTTCTTTCAAAACATTAAAAGCAGTCAAGCAATCATCATCAAAAACAAAAGAAACATCTTTAGCTAACAGGTTGCATAGGGGACGACTTATCTTGGAAAAATCCTTAATAAATCTCCTATAAAAACCTGCATGGCCAAGAAAACTCCTAATTCCCTTAACATTAATGGGAGGTGGAAGTTTGGTTATTAGATCAATTTTTGCCCTATCCACCTCAATGCCTCTACGTGAAATAACATGTCCCAATACAATGCCATGCTGAACCATAAAATGACTCTTTTCCCAACTAAGGGTCAAGTTACAATCAATACAACGTTCAAGCACTCGAGTCAAGTTATTCAGGCAATCATCAAATGAATTTCCAAAAACTGAAAAATCATCCATAAATACCTCTATGCATTTCTCCACCATATCCGAGAATATTGAAATCATGCATCGTTGGAATGTGGCGGGGGCATTGCAAAGACCGAATGGCATCCTCCTGAAGGCAAATGTCCCGAATGGGCACGTGAATGTGGTCTTCTCCTGATCTTCCGGAGCGATGGGCACCTGATAATAACCTGAAAGACCATCAAGAAAACAGTAAAAATCATGCCCTGCTAAACGTTCAAGCATTTGATCAATAAAAGGAAGAGGAAAATGATCTTTCTTTGTGTACAAATTTAATTTACGAAAATCAATGCACATTCTCCATCCTGTGATCAATCTCGTGGGCACTAACTCATTTTTATCGTTCTTTACCACAGTGATCCCAGATTTCTTCGGTACCACATGTACCGGGCTGACCCATTTGCTATCCGCAATAGGATAGATAACCCCAACTGCCAAGAGTTTTAAAATTTCCGTTTTCACTACCTCTTGCATAATAGGGTTAAGTCTCCTTTGGGCTTCTCTCACAGGTTTGGTATTGTCCTCAAGATTTATCTTATGCATACACATGGTGGGACTAATACCTCTAATATCATCAATGCTCCATCCTATGGCTTTCTTATGTTTCCTAAGTATATTCACTAGTGCTCGTTCTTGGGTTCGGGTCAAGGTAGATGAAATTATGACCGGATAAGTGTCCCCCTCACCCAAAAATACATACTTAAGATGTTTTGGTAAATCTTTCAACTCAAGCTTAGGTGGAGCAGTGTCTTCCCTAGATGGGATTTTGGGTAACTCTAAGGGTGTACTTGGTTCTTCTAATGATTCAGCATTATCTAACAGCTCTAAGTAACCCTTAGTTTCATCATCCAATTCCGTCTCTATCCTATCAACTGCTAAAGCATATTCAAGTCCGTCCTTAACTTCGTCCTGCAAAAAGGCATCATAAACAAGATTATCAATATGATCAATAGAAGAACATTCATCAATTGAGGATATAGAAGGTAAAGGGGAGGAATCGAATACTCTAAAATTGACAGTTTCCCCCAAAACTGTCATAGTTAGACTTCCACTATGGACATCTATAATTGTCTTAGTAGTGGCCATAAATGGCCTACCAAGAAGAATGGTGTGTTCTTTGTCCATAGATGGATTCTCCTGCATATCCAATACAACAAAATCGACAGGTATAATCAGTTTATCAACCTGTACAAGCAAGTCCTCTACCATTCCCTTAGGATATTTCACAGATCTATCAGCTAATTGTAGGGACATGGTAGTATGTTTCAATTCCCTTAAACCTAGTTGCAAATAAATCGAATAAGGCATTAAGTTTATACTTGCACCTAGATCTAGCATGGCTCGTACCACTTTCTCATTCCCCAAAGTAATGTTAATGTTAAAACTCCCGGGATCCTTAAGTTTAGGTGGTAAACGTTGTTGAAGAATTGAACTAGAAATTTCAGAAACAACTATCCTTTCATTTAAACCATACTTTCTCTTCCTAGTATTTAGATCTTTGAAAAACTTTGCATAGGAAGGCACATTTCTAATAACATCCAATAAGGGCAGATTTATTTGAACTTTAGAAAGCATGTTAAAAAGATCAGAAAATTGCTTATCCTGTTTATCGTCCTTGAGACGGTGTGGGAAAGGTACCGGAGGTCGGTAAGGCTCGGATGATTTGTGCAATTGGGGAGCGGTAGATGACTCTCCGTTTGATTCCTTTGAAGGTTCACCTTCCCTAGCCTTGGGTGTATCATTCTCCTTAGGTATTTCATTGCCTTCTTCCATGTTTCCTGCATTAAAAGGTAGATCATCAGATATTTCAGGTAAATTTTTAGTTACGATCTTACCACTGCGAAGGACCGTGACCGCCTTCGCTTGCTCAGATTGGCTCGGTAGTTTTCCTTTTTCTTGACGTTGGAGGTGTTCTGCCAATTGACCTACTTGGCCTTCAACCCTCTTCATTGAAGCCTCCAACGAGTCCAATCTCTGAGTACTCTTCATTTGACTTTCCCGACTAACTTGGATGAATGCGTTCAAGTTGTCCTCCAAGCTTGGTTTGTGAGGAAGAGTAGGCTGGGAATTGTTGTTGTTTGGATGATGTGGGAAGTTGTTCTGAGCATAGCCTTGATTATTATTTCCTTTCCATGAGAAGTTGGGATGATTTCTCCAACCAGGATTATACGTGTTCGAGTAAGGATCATTCCTTGGCCTCGGTTGGTATCCCTCCATAGCATTCGCTTGCTCATAACTTGTACCTGCATTTTGATCACAAACAAAAGGACAAATGTTAGCACCATGTCCGTACGTACTACAAATACCGCATACCTCTTGAGTTGGTGTGTTCTTGGAGGTGAGGAGTGCGATTTGTTTTGTCAGCTCCGCAATTTGCATTGCCATATCATTTCCCGGAGCTACCTCGTTAACTCCCATCCGCCGTCCTCTAGAGCTCTTTTGTTGGGAATTAGCACCCAACATCTCATATAGATCATATGTCTCATCAGCGGTCTTTTCTCCCATTGCTCCTCCCGCGGCATTATCCACAGTAAACTGACACTGTTGTGTCAACCCGTCATAGAAGAATTGATTCTGGAGTTGCAAAGGGAAGTGATGGTGCGGGCACTGTATCAGAAACAATTTGAAGCGATCCCACGCCTCATGAAATGGTTCTCCGTCCATTTGGGAGAACGTTGCAATTTTGGTTCTTAGGTCCGCAGTCTTTTAGTGGGAATAGAACTTTCCCATGAACTTGTTGAAAATTGCGTCCCAAGTTGAAAGAGATCCAGGTGGAAGAGTCATAAGCCATGACTTAGCTTTGTCTTTTAGCGTGTATGGAAAGCATCTCATCCTCAGCTGATCCTCATTTAGCCCCTGTAGCGGAAAAGTCTGCACAGTGGCATAGAAATCACGAATAAACGTTAGAGGATCTTCGTTAGGAATCCCATAAAAAGACGGTAACATATTAAAATGTATATTCTTAATTTCATAGTTTCTAGCTGCTTCCCCTAGTTGGATGCAAGAAGTTGCAGTGCCAATGATTGGCCTTGCATATTCCTTCATCGTCATCTCTCTGTGTGGAGGTAGATGTTCTCCCATTGTTGGTGGCTGCTCGTCCTCCAAAATGTCAGCGCCGGATGGTCTCAAATGTGCTCGTCTCCTGTTGACGTTATCTATGAACGGCACGAGTGGATTTCCAAGAGATCTCCTACCGTGCATGCACAATCAAAAACAACAACAAATCAGAGCACCAGACACTATACGACTCTAACGAGTAACTAAAACACAAAAACAAGAAAAAATAAAGATTAAATAGTAAACTAAAAAGGAAACAAATAACAATTTCAAAAACGCCAATTCCCCGGCAACGGCGCCAAAAACTTGATGCACAAAAACTTGTTAACCAAATTTTGTATTTGTAAAAGCTCGCAAGTGCACGAGTCACTTATAGTAAGCGACAAGTATACTCCCAAGGTCGTCTCTCAAAGGAATTGCGTTGGTTTTTAAAAGAGTTAAATGTGATCTAAAACGTAACGGTAAAAGCAATCCTAAACACGCTAATCAAAGATTGGTTTGGAAAACAGTTGCTAAAAGTGTAAATAGTTAAAATAAGCAAAAGACGAATAAAGAACGATGTCGAAAACTTTATGATGAACTAGTGTGGGAAATTAGTTAGTGAACTAAGTATGGATAAATTGGTTTACGTGGTCTCCTCAATTAAGCATATAAAGTGAACTTTGTTGATTCTTTTCACTAATCCTAGAAAATCCCAAATCAATGGTGATTTTCCCTTAATTAACTAATTAACTTCTTTGATCCGGATCGTTAATTAATTAATTAGCATTAATTTTAGAAAAGGTAATTCAATCACTTAAATTAAGACAAGTCAATGCACTCAATTTAAGTTCATGCTCAAGAATGCCCAATTAAACTTAGATTGCGTTTCTAAAGTTCAACCCTAAAATAGTCTCAAACATTCATAAACTAAATTGGCCAAAAATAATCAATGAATAAAGATGTCAAGAACAATGAGCATGAAACAAAACACTAAAATAATTATCAAACCACATAAAAATTATCCATTTAAAGTCACATTACTAAGATCCCACACAAAACGATTTAGCTACTCATAATCAAACTCAAATCCAGATTTCTCATTACAATTATCATCAAAAGAATTTTAATGAGGAAAAGAAAGATTACAAACAAGAATCTACCCACTTTCACTCTTGCAACAAGAACCTTGATGTTGGATGATCACCTATCTCAAGTCTCTTGATGAAGCTCCAATGGAATAGCCTTGATGAAGCAACTTCTCTCCCAAAATTGTATGAAGAACTCTGAATTCGGCACTGTTCATGCGACACTGTTCACTAGTTTTTTTGGAGGCTGATAATAGAATCTGGTCAATGGAGGCTAGGGAGAGAGAGTGTTCTTTTTCAATTAGGTCTCCCCTTTTTATGTAAGGGTTTTCCAATTTTTCTGTAAGTCTCGTGCCTCAGGAGAAGTCCAGTCGCGCGCGCGCGCGCCGCGGCGCGCCTTTTTCCATGCCGCGGCGCAGCATGTGATACTGATTTACAAATAAAAACAGAAACCTCCCCGCCGCGGCATAACTTTTCCTCGCCGCGGCGCGCAATGTGTTCATGATTTGGGTCCAAAGCAGAAACCTCCTCGCCGCGGCATAACTTTTCCTCGCCGCGGCGCACAATGTTTTCATGATTTTCATGTTTCAACCCGAGAGCCTCTCGCCGCGGCACACAATTCCTTCGCCGCGGCGCGCCTTGCATGTAACAGTGTACATGGTATGTACACTTATGTACATACGTTGTACATACTCTGTTGGTTATCGATGTAAGGCTTACAGAATGAATGGCACCTAATGTAAGGCTTATATATTTAGACATTTTTACTTCATTTTTGCTCTCTTTTCTACATTTCTTTCCAAACCCACTTTGACTTGCAAAACAATATAATACCCTCCAAAACAAGATTATAACGAGATTAATTGCAAAATAAACACTCAAAAACATAACAAATAGTAGATCAAAATAGTGTTCATCACTTCACAACCCAACAAGTTAGCTAAAGACACCACCTTATCTTTGGCACAATTGATACGAAGATGAAACTTTGAATAGATTTATTTGCAATCCTAACTCATAATAGAACAATTCAATCACGGTAACCCAACTTGAAAACCCTTTTTTCAAGTTATACTTTTTTAATTTTGTGTGTTTCCATAACCTTAATGATAGTGGGTTGAGGACATATCATCTTTACTGAATACAATCAATCATGTATTCTGCTTCCTACTAGAATTAGATAAGACATCTTGATCCTTAGTTTAATTTCTTTCTCATGTAAATCCTTCATCAATATTTTGATCACTGACTCCTCATATTCTTTATATCTTTCTAAGTCTTTCATTTGGAATTTTATGTCTCCTCAAAGGTTAATTTGATTTACTTGGTCTCTATCTCATGAAAATTGCATACTACTAATTTGTTTCCTAGAAGAAGACCATATTCTAGGCTATCTTTTCATTGGTGTATTATATGCAAAAACAATGGAGAATTAGCCTCCTCGCTTAGCTTTTTCCTATGTCTTTGAAGCTGAGCTAGCAACAACTATTTATTAGATAAAATATGTAGATATGTATGGCTGGAAGAGGATTTCGATGGAGTTGACTCGGCGTATGTAGTGGCTTTATTTCCAAAGTAGATCTTTTTGGTGCCATGAAATTGGCTTTTATCTTGGACATATTGTTTGGCTCAGGTTGCACGTATGGAGTTCCATTATGGGAGGATAATTCAACAATAGATAGCTTTGCTTTTAGATCTCCTAATTTTTATTCTGCGACATGGTAGTGGGATATACCATCATTCATGCGTCATTTTATTGTTTTTGATATGGTTGGCAGGCCATTTTATAGGTTCTATTGATGCATTACTTTGTATACTTTTCTTTTTATTTATTTAATTTTATTTGTGGATAGTGAGAAGATGAACAAGGTGCTAAGGATTGCTTACCAATTTGATGGGGCACCCTAATGCACCAGTTGATTTCTATCATTTATTTGCTACAAAAAAAAAAGGGAGAATCATCAAACCCATGCTTTCTTAGTTTCTTACATTGTTATCATCATACTCATGTATTATTGTGAGCTAGATGTTGTCTTCTGAAAGGTAGTTTAGGGGATGCCTATGAAAGTTTCTCAATTATTTTCAATGGATTTTGGAGGTCTAAGATAGATATTTTTCTTTTGGAGAAGTTCATTTTTTGCCTTCACTTTGGGTCATTTGTACAGAGGAATAAAATATTTTTTATTATAAGTTGAAGAGCTGTGGAAGTGGGTAATCTATAATGCCATATTCTGGTAGTTTTTAGTTGGTATTTGTATGCATCCTTTTCTGTTTGTCTTTGTATTACATTTTACTAAATGTGTGATGTCTGGTTGTTTGGGTCAGTACCATCCGGATGTGAACAGGGATACTGGAGCAGAGGAGAAATTCAAAGAAATAAGTGCTGCATATGAGGTATTGTTTTTCCCCATAATTCTTGCCTTAACATCCATTTGTTTTTTTCCCTTCTCTCTCTCTATGGAGATTTGTTTTCTTAGGCTGTAATCACTCCGTCCTTTTCTTTATCTTTTGCTTTCTTTCATTTTTAAATCTTTTTTTGTTCTTTGGTCATGCTTCAGATGTGAACAGGTGATGACGTTAGATATATAAGTTGGTTTATTATGAAAGTTGTGCATCTTAATAATATTTTTTTATAAGAAATTAAATTTATTTAAAGGAGATAAGTTTAAGAAGCAAACTTGGACTAGTTGTCCCATTTTATAGAAATGGAGAAAATAACCTTGCAAAACATTTAATAAAAATAAACACAAAACTCATGTAATCAAGTAACTATATGTCACTCTCCAAAACATTGGAAATACAAAATTCTTGACATTCCTTTAAACAAAGAAGAATTACAACACCACAAAGCAGCACCGTACACATATCTATTTCAGAGGTCTTCAAACCTCTCCTTATTATTAAAAATTTGTTTTTGTTTTCATCATCATTTTCTTCTTTTATTTGTTTTTCTGTTTTCTTTTTCAATCGTATGGTAATGACACAGTTATGTAGGTCCTATCAGATGACGAGAAAAGATCTTTATATGACCGCTTTGGTGAGGAAGGTCTACAGGGAGAATATGGTGGATCAGGCAATGGTTCAACAGGGGTGAGAGCAAAATAGCGAGTCTTTCCATAGTTTCATTGTACTTCAGCTTTCCTGCATTTTTCTTCTTTGTTCTTGACTTGTTTTTAATTGATTTATTGAATTTGTTTTGCTAGCTGCGGCGCTGCTAATTTGGTCTTTATGCTTATATATTGTTTAAATTTTATAGTTAGATCCATTTGAAGTTTTTGATACATTCTTTGGAGGATCAGATGGGTTTTTCGGAGGAATGAATGATCCAGGAAATTTCAGTTTCAATTTTAGAAACAAGGGAAATCAGACCCTTGACATCAGGTAAACTGTCTGTCTCTCAACCACTGTTAATTTCTAATAGTTCTATTAAAACATATTTGATGAGCTTTTGTTTTATAGAACAAATTCAAATTTATTAAAACGGGAAAAAGAACACAAACAATATAATACTTTTCTCTTTTTATTTACTAGTTAAACATATTTAATTTTCTTTTCAATTCTGGATGTTGAGTTATAATACTCTTATTTCATTCCCAACTCTTTAGGCAGTTGATTATGCATGTAAAGAATCTGCTCAATATTAATGTTTATGTTGCTTGTGATTCTTTTAAATATATTTTTATAGAGTTAATATGTGTGACTTCAATTAAGTTTAGAAGCTCTACTGTGAGAAAACTTACCTTGAGTCTGAAATTTCCTATTGCCATCCCATACATATGGTATTTACATTTTAGAGTAGTCAAATATCAACATAAGAGTCAGGGGTATCCAATACAGATGATATTTAGAGTAAGTTGTCAAATATCCCATGTGAGTGATGGTATGGTCACACGAAAAATTATTTAATGGTTAATGAAAGAGAAAATGAAAACTTTTATAATGGAAAATAAAAGAAAAAATGAAAATTATTTAATTGAAAAAAAGAAGAAAAAAAGCTTATTTATTGAAAACGATGTGTAATTTTGTTTATAATATAAAATATTCTTGACATCAGCTTCTTAGCTTTTTAACAGAGAGTACTACTTCAATCTGGTATATTTGGATCTAACATACCGCTTTCTAGCTTGCAGTGCAGTGAAACAAAGATATACTTTGGCAAGTTATAGGAGTCGCTGAAACAAAGTTTTTTTTAACTTACCACTTAGTTTTTTTCGCTGAAACAAAGTTAACATAGTTGTATTCATGAAGGAGGCATTATAAGATATTTTCTTGCATCTGAATTACATCTTTTCATTGAGGCGTTCATGTTATTCATTTGTCCTGGCTTGTTGGTGTGGCATTAAGCATAGAATGACATCTTAAAAGAAAAGAGTTTTGGTAATATGAGTTTGAGATGAGTCCATCTAAGAAAAAAATTACTTTATATTGTTTTCCGCTTATGGAAGATTACCTGCTTGAAATATATCTAGCCCATGTATCAGAGTTTCGTTTGCTTAAAGCTTTGAAATCTGAATACATTAACTGAAAAAGGTTGCTTAAATTTAAACGCCTTGGGGTAGGGGGAACTCAAACCAGGGCTGGTAAAAATTATCGATCTTTTGTAGATTTAATAAGTATCACGGGTGCCAATCCAAAAGGTTAATCCAGCCTTATTGTTTAATTTGCTTAGATCTGGGTTCTACTCTTTATATCACAGATATGACCTGCATTTGAGCTTTGAAGAAGCGGTTTTTGGAGGAGAACGAGAAATTGAGATTTCTTGTTTTGAGATGTGTGATAGTTGTGATGGAAGTGGTGCTAAATCTAGCAGCTGCATAAATTCATGTACTAGTTGTGGAGGAAGAGGAGGGGTGTTAAGAACTGAGAGAACACCATTTGGAGTGATGTCACAGGTACTTTACATGCTACTCCAATTTTTTCTCAGTTTTTTTTTTTTTATTTGAAAATTTTCTCTTAGTTAGGGTGACTAATACTAAATCTATTGTTCTTCTAGAAATGATAAGACTTTTTTTTTTTTTTTAAAGACTTCCACTTTGATATGCATTATTTAATGACTCAATAATGCCTTCATAGGAATCATAAGATCAAAAGTTATTGTTAACATTGTTTAGTGACGATTCAAAAGTATGGGGGGTGCTCAACTTAATCCTCAAGGGCATTTCGGCTGTTTTTCTCTGTTCTTCGGCCTCACTGCTTGTCACTATTTATTTGACATGCAGCATATTGAATTTTTTTAGGTGTCTACCTGTGCAAAATGTCAAGGTGATGGAAAGGTAATCACTGATCATTGTCGAAAGTGTGGGGGTCGTGGACAAATACAGTCAAAACAAAGAATGAGTGTGGTCATCCCAGCTGGTGTTAATGATGGAGCTACAATGCAATTGCAAGGAAAAGGGAACTTTGATAATAAAAGGTTTGCACTATAATGAAGGCTTTCTCCCTCTCTCTTATCTTTTTGTTTATTTAATCATTTGCTTGTGGCATGGAACACTTGTTTTCATGCTCCTTTATTATTGCTTGAAATTTTAAAGCTTGGCTAAAGCTAAGTCAGACTAAAATAAGTTTTCATCTAGAAGAGACCCTTTTTTGAAAAATATTAATGTAATACTCATGGGGTTACCTGCTCCTCAGAAGACCCAAATTCGTTCTCCAACATGCAACTGCCAGTAAACTCAAATTTTCAAACTAAAAAATTCTGCTTTTTGCTAAATGAAAATTCGTTTTCACAAAGAAAACGTACGGACAGGTGGATTGAAGTTTGAAATCATGAAATTGTCTCTTCACGTCTATCTACTCCTCTAAAAAGTAAAATAAATGGAAGGAGGCTACTGCTCCCTCTGATGTCAATGGTGAAGGGGAAAGGAGATAGCTAAACAAAATTGGGGAAGAACATACAAAAATAAGGTTAGGGATGGAAGAATAGAAATATAGTTCGAAAAGTAGACAAAATAATAGGGAGAAATAAGATAACCAAATTTAATATTCCAAGTCCAAATCTAAATTTATGCCCTATTTATGGCTGAATTACACGAAGTCCATAAAATTTTTCACATTCTATGATTTGGTCCTAATTTCTTAGTTTGATCCTTTTACTTTTTAATTTTTACACTTTGGTTCCTTACGATTTTACTTTGTTGAAACTCAATTTCAAGTTGGTCTAAAATTTTAGACTAAATATGAGAAAATTAAAAAGTAATTGATCCAATTAAGAAAAAAAAAAAAGTAACAGAACACTTTGGTCAAATAAGAAAAAGTTTAGGACCATTTGTGTAGTTCAACATCTATAGGTCTTCCCTAACAAATAAGAGTATTCAAATTTAGAAGACAATAGACCTTAATTCATAATGAAATTGTAAGGGATATTAATAGTCCAATATAGGCAAACAGTGAAAACATTGTGATGCAAGAGCGAGAGGTAAGCCACCACCAACCACCCAACCCAAAACCTTGTTCTAACCACCACCAATAGTTTCCTTGGTCGAGGAATGCTACCTACTAGCAACAAACAACATAATAAGGTAAGGGTGATAACCCACGAGTATTCGACTATCCATTGACTACACAAAGCACAAAGTTTATCTACCATAAAAGGCACTAAATAAGAGTTTTCACTTGAAATGTTTCTCCATGCTTTTCATAATATTAAACCAACTATAATGGAGGCTTTAACACAATAGAGTCAAATTCTAATACCTTTAGAACTTGTAACCTTCAACCTAGTCCTCCCTTTTGTAAGGGGATTACATTTACTGGTCCACTTTGTAATTTTGTAATTGTTATTTATATTAATATAATATAGAAAAAAGTGTCATCTAAGTCTAAGACTTAGAGTGTGTTTAGTTCCTAGATTATAAAATATGTTTTTTTAATTATTCCCTTTGAAAGAAGAGGCCAATTAAGGAAATATAATATTATTTTAATGATTTTTTTATTAAATATTTTTTTATGTCAAGTGATTAAAATGCAAACCTTTAACATTGTCAAAGTGATAGTTAATATGATTTTTTTTATTAATTCTTTAAAACAAATCTATTTCTACTATAAAAGTATGAGTTTAAACTTTTGAAACTAAATTGCCAATATAACGTCACTACTCAATAATTTACAACTTCACCATTTCAAATTATTACATGACATTGAAAATTGGTTTAATCATTATTTCATATTGTTATTATGCTATAATATTTCATTATTTGATATTAATTATGCATTAATATTTAGCAAAGAATCAAAGATCAAGCCAACAAGCATTAATACTTTTAAAATATAACAGTTTTTAACTTTCAATTTTTTTCTTTTCCAAAACTAACTTTCAAGTTTTTCGGAATAAAAAACGTTCAAGCTTTTATTAGTTATTATATTTTATAAAAACCGAAACGTTGAACTTTTGAGCTATAACATTTTTAACAATTGAGTACAATTAATTAAATACAACCAAATGTTGGATTTTTGGTATATTAGCTATGTGGTAATAATGGTATTATATAGCTTTCTTTCCTTAATCCATTTTAGGTGAAGATTTTATATTTCTAGGTCCATGAGAAATTTGAAATAAAGCCTTTTCGAGCATCTTTTTACCCAATTTCTCAATCCTCAAACCTACGTACTATTATCTTGTTTTTGTCCTTAATTTATAGTTTTAGTTGGTGATTATGTTGTATTACAATACCATTATATAAATGGTATTTTCCTCGGCCTTGAATTTATGATTCTTATGTTAGCATGGATTATTCTTTAATTTATATGATTTTTAATATTGTTATATTGTTTTGTTTTCTCATTTTTTTTGTTATGTTCCATTTTATTTTATTTTGCTGATAATGAGTTTTTCCTATATTCTTCGATATAAGTTTTTGAAACGAAGTTTATCTTCATTTAGGTTCTTTTTTTTAAGAGTAACCTCTTCACACTCTCAAAAAGCTTATTTTTATCATCTAAGGTAACAGAGAAAAATTATAATGGTATTATTCTTTTATTTTAATTTTTTCAATTAAATGTTTGTGCTTTATTTACTTTTTAAATAATCACTCATTCTTAGTTTTGGGATATTTGAGGCTTGAAATTTGAACATTTAATCAAGGGCATCAAAACATTACCAATTGAACCATAAAAGAATGTATTGTCTCTCTTTTGTGGAGAAAGCTCCATAAGTCTAACATTTGAATTCTTATGTTTTTATTTAAATATCTTATTTTTAGATTTGATATAGGGGTGTTGTAAGATTTAAATTTTACATTTTGTTGTAGTTTTTCAATGCTCATATACCAACAATCATCTATTAATTAAAAATTATCATTATAAATAAAATATATAACAGTTTATTTAAGGAGAAAATATGTTACTTTATTTGTAATTATATATGACATTTATTGTGAAAAGAAAAACCCTTAATACTATATCCATGACTGAATCTCAAGGAGTATTGATATAATATTATTCTTAGGTATTGTTACTACTCTATTTTCATGTCGCATTCTCCTATTCTATTACAACTTTTCATTTTGACATTATTATTTTAAAATCTTGCTATCATAGTCTAATTTGGATAAACAAGCTCCTGAGTTAAAATTAATAAGAAATTGAGAATAATTTTTCATTTATTTAGAAACTGACATCTAAGATGAAGCTAAAAATAAAATACTTCCATAAGAAATTGTGATCATTCTCACTATCATCAAAAGTTCTCTTGTTTGTCTCCACCCATAAGACCCAAATAATTGCTCCCATCCCGCAGTTCCACAACACTCTTGCCTTTGAAGCTTTACTGCTCCTCTCATCAGTATAAAAGGTTTCTAGAAATAAAGATGGGCAAGATACTGGAGTAGCTCATTGTAATCCCATGTTACTCTGTAACTTTGACCAAAGAAGATGTGTAGCTAGACAATGGAAAAATAAATGATTAATATCTTCTAAACTATTCTTGCAAAGCACACTCTTAGGAGAAAAACAAAACTTGAAAAATTTTAGTTAAATTCTATCATTTTTGTTCACCTTTTCAAGACTAATTAAACACTTTAAAGCTCAACTTTGCTTGGAGTTGGGCAATTTCACATGAAGCAAAGTGATTGAAAAACTCGAAATAAGATTTGCAATAAAAACATCTAGATGAATCCCTAGTCCAAATCCTTCCATCATTGCTATTGGTTCTTATATTGACTCCCAACTCTAACATCAAGCTCAAGAAATCTTCAACTTTCCAATCATTCAAGTTTTTTCTAAGCCTGAAATTTCATCATTCAAGTGAATGCAATCTACTTATAGGAATATTATTTTCCAAACATAACCTACAAACATAACCTATAAAGCTTTGGATATCTAGCTAAAAAAGAATTTACTCCCAACCATAGATTTTCCCAAAACCAGTTTTTATCTCCATCTCTTAATGTGTATCTAAAGTTAGAAAAGAATAAATCTAAGTCTTTACAAATTTCCATCCATGTAGTACAACACTCTCGATGCGAATTGCAAACTGCCTCCCATCCATTCTCCTTCAACATGTATCTACTTTTTATAACCCTATGCCAAAGAGAATCTTCCTCTAATGGGAACTTCCAAAGTCACTGCCCCAATAATGCCTTATATCTCTTAATGATGTTAACTATTTCTAGCCTTTTTTTTTCTTTAAGCTTTAAACAATCTCCCAACTAACTCTTCCTCTCTTCATTAGCACATTTTTACAAAACATTCTTAATTATTTTCTCTATTATTTTTGCAACTCTCACTGGTTTTTTGAAATTTTATAAATAGTAAGTTGGACGACAAAACTATATTTATCAAAGTTAACTGTTCTCTCTAGAAAAAAATCCCTCTTCCATCTTTCCAATCAAATATTCAATGACCGGTGATCAAAACACAACTACTCTTGGATTGCCTCTAAGAAGTAAGCCCAAATGTTTCATTGGCCAAGTTTCAACTTCACAACCCAACAAATTTTTTAAAGCTATTACTTTGTCTTTGTTATAATTAATACTCAAGATACAACTTTTGAAAAGATTTATCTTCAAGCGTAATACATAACAACAATTCAATCTCCTTAACTGAATTTTTAATTTTTCTTCATTGCGTGAAGAAAAAAAAATAGTATCATTCCAGAAATTGAAGATGAAAAACTTCAACATTTTATTTGTCCCTACAATAAGGCAATCAAACAAGTTAAAACCTTCTTTGCTCTTTCTACAAATTTGCTCAATCCATCAGCTATCATCACAAAAAGGAACGGCAAAATTGGGTCTCGCTTTAAACCTCTTAAAGCTCCAATTTTTTGTTAAATGTAATAATTTTATGTAATGAGTTTTAAAATTTAATTTTTTTGAAGTTCTACATTAATTTTCATTGATATTGGTAATATTTTTAATATTTTCGTAAAATTGAAGTTTTAGTATATTCATAATATTTTAATCGCTGCTTATAAGTTGATAGCTAAAAGTGCAATGAGAGAAATATGGGCTTTTCACATGCTATTAGGGATGTTCGCAGTCCCTTTTTTAAAAAAAATTCAAAGCCGAACGAACTGTTAATAATATTGAAACTGGATTGAATTGTACCAGTTAAACCGTATAATTCGGTCCAATTTTTAGTTATTAACTGTAGTAGCTAACTTAACATAATATATTTATTGACGTTCTACGATAAAATTTGGCAACTAGCACAATAGATGGGGCTTTAGTCCTACGTGCAAGCTCCTTAGTTTGAGTCTCACTACGTGCATGCATTCATTTTTTGGGACGTGCTACCGGCCTACTATTTTAACAAAATTAATTCTATTGGCTCAAGGGTTCAAACTTCGAACCTCTTGAATATAAGGAGGTGCTATCATTGCTGGACTACATGCGCATATGTAGAAATAAAATCACAAAATCTTATATATTTCGGTTAAACGATCTAGTATGGTGTAAAGGTTATCACTCGCAATTAATCAAACCGGAGCAATTAGTATTATTAACCATTTGGGTCGTCTGGTTTTACGGTTTGGTCAAGTTTTATGGTTTCTTTGGACACCCTTACATACTATGATTGATGAGGAAGGATCGACATGTACGCAAATTTTGAATGTGCGAAAGAGAATACTCCTTTTTGGGTTAGCGTAGCTAAGGGTAATGGTCATGTCAACAAGGGTTCCGGTCTCCTCAAGCTTTCAGTAGGCTTTTCTGAACATTTGATATAGGTTCCTTTCGTCTTACCAAACCTCTTTGCAAATTGCCAAAAAAAAAAAAAAATCGTGAGAAAGTTGTACTTTACAATTTTTGAAAACTTCATAGGACTACTTGATTTTCCCACTAAACTTTTCTTAGGCACAATAAATTGTCTTGTACTATTGTTGAGTGACATTGTTAAGTATTGACGTAATTGGTATTATTGAATTTGGTAACTTGCTTTGGAACTTGATATATTTATAAAAGGAGAAATACCTGATTTTGTGGGTTTGCAACTTTTTGTTTGAGAAGATGTTAATTGCAAATCTTGAGAATCTTTTTAGGTTGTATTGGTCACCACTCACCACACCTCTCGAAAGCTTTCTGATGGAAGATGGACTAACATTTCACTTAGTACCATTTTGTGTAATACTCTTCTCAAGTTAGCAGACTTAATTCACTTTTAAACCCATCACTTGAAATTCGTTTAGTAAGGATTTGATCACAGGATCTAACATTTCACTTTGGTTGCCTGTCCTCAAAAGAAGATGGACCAACATTTATATAATTTTTTTAACAAATATTTTGTTTGTTATTTAGTGTGTTTTTTGTGTTGATCTAATTTGGCAGGGGCATAGCTGGTAACCTCTTTATAGTGCTTCATATAGATGAAAAGCAAGGAATTTGGAGGAAAGGCCTTGACCTTTATTCAAAGGTTAACGTAGATTACACGGAGGCCATATTGGGCACAACTATAAAGGTAAATTTCTCTTTGCAATGTTACATTAGATAGGTGCTAAAATATTGGTTACAGTTTCTTTCCCCTGCCCCCTAAATTCGTGGTGGTTTTAAGGAGCAACCAGATTCGAAAGTTTAAGTCATTGAAGTTGTTTGAGGAATTCTTGGGGTCATGTAGATTATATAAAAGGCTAAATTATATCATTGGTACCTAAACTTTAACTAAATTTTTATTTAAGTCTTTAAACTTTTAAATTCTACAATTTAATCTCCAAACTTTTAAAATTTCACATGTAGCTTCCTAAACTTTTAAAACCTACAATTTATTCCCCAAACTTTTAAAAGTTCAAACATAAGTTTTAAAATTTTGATTCAAAAATATGTATTTTAGTACCCAAGATAGGACCTATGTGCGAATTTTTAAAAATTTGGGAACTAAATTGTAGGATTTAAAAGTTTGAAGACTAAATTGTAAGATTTAAAAGTTTAGGAACGTATGTGTAAAATTATAAAAGTTTGGAGACTAAATTGTAGAATTTAAAGTTTGAGACTTAAGTGTGAATCTAGAGCTTGGGGACCATTGGAGTAGTTAAGCCTATATAAAAAGTAGGGTAGCAAATCATATTTGAAATTATAATATGTATGGGGAGCATTGTTGTTATTAGTGACTACTAAACCCTAATTATGTAAATTAGGGAAAGTAACATAGTTGTTACTAATCTTGTGAAATATTCCTTCCTGTGTCTTGGGGTGTATGAGTAGTTTGACCAAGAAAACAAAGAAAAAATCTTATTTGTCTAAGTTACTGCAGGTGGAAACTGTTGAAGGCTTGAGAGATCTCCATATTCCTTCTGGAATTCAGCCTGGAGAAACAATTAAGCTGCCGCATCTCGGGGTCCCAGACATCAATAAACCTTCTGTTCGAGGAGACCATCGCTTTATTGTGAATGTGCTAATCCCCAAAAGAATCAGGTTAATGCAGCTCCATTTTTTCTTTTTTCTTTTTTATGTAGTTTCAATATATTAGTTCATGTAACATGAGCTAAAACATAGGTCAACACACTTGTCATAGATGTCTAATAAGAGCTAAATGGCTCTGAAACACCCTGCTTACAGAGTGGCACTAGTGTGTTAGTAATATGAGCTAAATAGCTCCAAAACACCCTATGCTTAAAGAGTGGCACTAGACACCAGGGTTGTGACACTAGTTTCATGTAATTTATACGATTAAATTATCTTTACTGCAATATATTGTAAAGCTGTTAACCTAAATAATTCAATTAAAGGGGCAGGGATGAAAGTACAATGCAGAGTGCAAGCTTCTATCTTTATTTTTTAATTGGGGTGGGATATTTACCGGAGAATTTAATCTATTATGAACTAGTGAGTAAAAGTTGGTTATTATTTACCATTTCACCAATAAGTGTTTTTGTTATTTGGTCTATGTTTTTGTTAACATCCAAGCCCTTTGTGCGTTATGTTATAATTTTATAAGATTCATGAGCTTGTAGACTGCTAATTTTATGTGTAGTTTTCCCAATGTTGAAACGTTCTATATTGTTAGTATTTATGTGGTAATTTAATTTAACCAATTACTGAGTGAAACATTGATGACTCTTGTTTTCAGCAGTCGTCAACCACCGAAAAAAGTGTTTTTAGCAATTCTCTCTCTGTGCACTTCCAAGTTTTCAGAGTCTTGGTCTCTATTTTCATTTGATTCATGAGGTTTATAGGCTTCGTTTGATTCTAAGCATTGTTTGCTCACGTTGCAATTAAAGCGTTTTTAGTTTTCACCCCACAAAAATGCTTAAAAATTGCAGTTGTTCATGTATTATTGACAATTGTGATTTATATAATGGCAGTGATTCTGAACGTGCACTTGTCAAGGAGCTGTCTTCATTCAAGACATCGAGCAAAGGCTATTCTTTATCTTCTGAAGACACTGGTAAGTTTTTATAGTAATTTATGTACTTATTAAGATAAAAGCAGATGAACATTATTGTACTAAATCATTCATTTGTTTATGCTTTTACCATTTTAGGAATGACCAAAAGGAGCTCTGACAAGCACAAAAGTGGAGAACAAGAAAATTATGGCTCCACTCGTGAAATAAAAGATGATTCTGCATCTCTATGGAACAGAATCAAGTGCTTTTTGAGGTATATTTTCATATCATGGGTCTTTCACATGCATCTTGCGTTTCAGTCCCTTCCCTATACGCTGATAACTAGAAATATAAAAATCAATGTTGGAAATCAAGGGTGACATTAAGGATATGCTACTTTGTGAAGAACAGTCAGTTAGTTAACTATGTGCTCAAGTTATCGAAGCCCAAAGTATCTCAATTTGCAAACAGCCACAAATGTGGAGTGGTTCCACTGGACCATTTCTACATTTTTGAGTCTTTTCTGGGATACCCTGGTTAGTTACTTTTGTTCTTTCTTTCTAATATACCCTGGCTAGTTACTTGAAATCAGAGGATATTGATAATTTTCTAACCAAAAGGCATATTTCGTCTGCCTTCCAAATTACCCAGTGTTTATCAATATCAAACCAGTTCCCAGGAGAACTGTCCATATTTAATGTATGTGTTGTCTTTCTACAAAATCATATTTAAAGTTAAGAAAATCATATTTAAAGTTTGATTGGATAAAATTAGTTTATTCATGTTGTCTTATAGAGAATGATAATTATGAATTTTTTTCTTTTCTGCTGACCTTCCTTTTAGCTGGAAATTTGTTGGCGAGACCTTTTATTTTCTGCTGGGAAATTGTTTGGTGGCACCCTATTTTATCATCTGAGAATTGTTCATATCCCAGGAAATTGAACATTTGTTCGGGAATGTCATGAGCATTCTATATGTTTACATGCTTACTTTTTAATTGAAATTTCAATTTTGCAAGTATTTGTTGGGATTGTTTTTGTCTAATTTGTTCTTGGATTTGAGCAATATTGATGAAATACAATGAAAAAACCTACTCGACTTTTCTCCGAGGATAGTTTTGGATTTGCATTAAACTCTTATCTTGTTGAAATAAATTTATCCCATTTTGCAGGGTAAAGCAATCTCAAGATGGATTTGCAGCTGTCAGTGTGGTGGATACATCACAACTATTTTTGAAAGCAAAGAAATCTGATTCCTCAGTGATGTTGTTGTCAATCTTTACAGCTTTTCTAGTAACTTGTATTTGCATGTTGATGGGCAAGACAGCTTTTACCAAATTGCTACGACATAAAAATGGTCCTCATGCTAGTAGAACTCCGAAGGAACAATGATCCAAGAAAAGTTTATAGGAAGATAGAAGATGAAATCTTTTTTTTTTTACTCACCTTTGCAGACGGAATATATATTATATGCTTTGATTTATCTTATCTTATAATAACTATTATAAATGTTCGATTTTGCATTTTTATATGAAAATGATCATTTTAGACTTATAAGTGACATGTTATATTTTGGTTAGTGAGGTCTATCATAAGGAAAAATGTATTTTCTCATATAATTTAATCCAATTATCTTTGTATTAAATATATCGTATGTTTTGACATTTTTTTTTAAATTTAATTAATTGTAAAAATATAATTAATTATCATTTGATTTTCTTTAAAATATAAATTAATTGTAAATTTTTTGACATTCTCTAAAATTTAATTGTAAAAATGTAATTAGTTACATTTTGACATTATTTAAATTATAATTAATTATAAACTTTTTAATGTTCTCTAAAATTATAATTAATTGTAAGATTTGTAACTATTTACTTTTGATTTTCTTTAAAATATTAATTAATTATGTCTAAACATTATTAGCATGTTTGTTACACTATATTAAATATTTTTATTATATAATTATATATAATCATGCATTTGGCTGTAAAATTAAACCGTATCTTATAGTATAAAAATAGTACGGTTATGTAAAAATTTTGAACGACAAGATGTATTTTTAAATTGTATTGGACAATTAATTTAGTGTGTCTGAATTTTTAATTATAAAATTATGTTTTTAACTTTTTATTTTATCTCAAATTAAAAATAATATTTTTTTTATTTTTATAAATATAAAAATAAATTTAAATAAATTTTATAATAAAAAATATTTTAAATATAAATTATTTTAGTAGTTACATATCGCATACATTTATTTGGGTTAAATTTTTCTAAACTTTAATATTTTTAATTAAAATTAAATATTTATATAATAATAAATAATATATATAATAACTTAGTTAAAAATGAAAAAAAAAGAAATTCAAAAGTCTTAAGTTTTGATTATTCAAAAGTCTCCTTAGGAATGACAATTTGACCTAATAGTTTGGATATTTATGGATACTCGACTCGTTGGGATCAGATCAAATTGGGACAAATTGGGTCAAAAAGAAGGTGGAACATTTTCTATTTTATTTTAAACAATTTGGGGCAAAAACTTGGTCGTGTTGAGGCACTATTCGGGTACTTGTGTTTTGTTTTCTTTTTCTTTTGCTTAATCACTTATCTAATTGTAACAATTAGCAATTTGTACCTTTTGTAATTAAAAATACTTTGTAATTCGCACACATATTAGTATTTGGTTTACATAGTAATCTAGCTCTAAGACTCCTGTCTCTCTAATTTAAAGTCAAGTCATAAGTTTGAATAATAAAGTATTGTTTTCTAAAAACTTCAATTATATAAAAATTATACTATTTTATTTTCATTTGAAAAATGGAAAAAAAAAGGGTCAATGGTTTGAATTTTTTGAGTTGCGGATATTACCCAAGTTGAATTGAACCCATTTGGTTTGAAATAGTTCAATTAAATTTGATTTGCAGGTCAGAACGGGTCGGGTCGAATCTGACCTGAACCAAACCATTGCCATCTCATAACAACAGTCATAAGGGAATAAAAGCTTATGAGCATGCTAATTACTCTTTCTCACTTTATGAATTATGATTTAAAAGTTTATGGTTAATATTTGAGAGTTTTTATAAGACAATTGTTTGCAAAATTTCTGTAGAATTGCGAAAATAAATTATTTTTGAACCCTTGTATTACTCAATAAATTTTAAATTATTTTTATATTAAACTAGACTTCTTAGCGAGTTCAAAGATTATTTATTTTTCAAAAACTAAGATATATTGAATTTATTATGAATTTTTAAAGTTTATGTTTCGAATCTATCAATTTTAAACAACTCGATTTTTAGGATTGTTTTATATGTTTTTCAATTGTAATTTGAAGACAAAATTTTAATTTTTAAAATTAGACACAATAATGAAAATTTTGGCTTTAAAATCATTATTAAAATCTTTGTACTTAATTTTCTATAGCTTATAAATTCTAAATTTTTATGCTGAAAATAAGACACTTGATAGATTAGAATAAAATTATTGAATTAATTAGTAGTGTTATAAATGTTAGAAATATGTGAAAATTTTTACTATGAATTATATGTGTCTTATTTATGACTTTTTAGAGCAGATATATATATTTTATGAATTTAAAGTTTTTAGACATATTTATATAATCAGTTTCAAAGCCCGTTTTACTCATGAAAACAGTTTTCAAATTAATTGAAATATTTTTTATATAATTACGTCATAAAACTACTTGAAAATTTTTAGATTAATATGATTTACTAATATTTTTTAAAAATGTTTAAGTTCAGTACTTTTGCTAATTTTTTTATATTGGCAGCTTTAAAAGCTAGTTAATAAAAATCATTTTTGTAATAAATATGTATACAATTTTATTTAAAAAATTTATTGGGTATTCTACTATATCCTCTATTTAAATTATATAAATTCCAATTAAGTAAAAAATAAATTATATAGTTTTTGATGTCAGTATGAATAATGAATAACATTGTGATAAAAAAATATGAAATATTAAGTCTAAAATAAGAGTTTGACTTAAGTATTAAAAGAATTATTTTGATTAAGTTATAAAAAAAGGGTAATTTAAAATATTATGAGAGCTAACATTTATACAATTTTAACTTATTTAAACTAAATTCAAGTGAATTAGTTGCTGTATTGATTGTTATTCATATTAGGTAAGTAGACTTATCTTACTTGCAATCACTACAACAATAAACTTATTTAGGTACGGTTCTATTATTAAAAAATTGAAAATAATTATACCTAAATAACTTTAGATACGGTTGTACATGATTTTAAAAATAATTAGTTTTAACTACAGTTGTTAACCAACCTAAAAGTGAATCAAAACACAGTTAAGAATCTTATGCCTTGCCAAAACTGAAATTTCTTTCTGTGCAAAGTGCTACATCTTCATTCACTTTTTACCATCTAGGAATTTGCTGTTGAAATACAAAAATCTCTAGACTAGTTAAACACTTGATGTTGAAGTCGAGATTGGTATGTTATTAAGAGCTAAGCTTTGTAGATGTTGGACTTATCCTTTTCAGATAGGTTGCATGATGCTATTTAATTTACAGTGAAGTGTGTATATTGAGGGCTTAGAGACGCTAGACTACTTTGATTTTCTCATGAACAGAATGGAAAGGTTATCAAGAAATGTCTACTATTTCTTCAAGCTATTGCAGTGGGCAGTTGGATCCTCGTAAGGTTCTTCATGGCCTTCACTGATTTAACGTGAAGTTTCTCCTTTAATTTAAGCATATGTAATACCAGCATTCATAGTATTGGACACACTAGCTAGATAATTATATATTTCATATTTTAATATTAATTAAATTAAATTTATATGTATAATTGATTTTAGTTAGTGGCATAAGCTTGTATATTTTAATTTATTGATGTGATGGGCGATATGCTTTGTAAGAGATATTTATATGCTTGTTCCTACAGTTTTTGATTAATGAAATATATATGAATTTCTAATCACATTTGGGATGTATATATAGTATGATATGAGTAGGGATATAAACAGGTAAAAAAATGTTTACAGAAAATTATTATTTTAAAAAAGATTTAATTTTTAGATACAGTTAACAACTGTACCTAAAATCTTTTAAAACAAACAACAATTATACCTAAAACTATTTAGGTACAGTTGTTAATCGTATTTAAATTTTTTTAGGTATGGTTAGTAAACCGTATCTAAATAGTTTTAGGTACAGTTGTCGTTTGTTTAGATACAATTGTTAACCCTACCTAAAAGATTTTAGGTACCGTTGTTAACTGTAGCTTAAACATTTTAGGTAAGGTTACAAATACTTTTAGGTACAACTGTTAATTATACTTAAAAGGTTTTAGGTACGGTTAACAACTATACATAGAAGTTCAACCTATGGCGACGGTAGCTATTATGTTTTCAACCTATGGCAAGTCCTAAGACAACCGTACCTAGAACCTTTTAGGTATAGTTAACAACTATGCCTAGAACCCTTTTTCCTTGTAGTGAATATTAAGTATGTTTTATGTTTTCATGCTCTTATATAAGAGTTCATGTGCCATGATTATGTAATATGTGATATTGTGTCTTTGAATGGATTAGGTGTACTTACAATTACATGGTTATTAATGGCATGACATATACATAATTCAATCATGGCATTGTAAATACAAGTTTTAAAAATATTTATTTTATGCTAAGCTTTTGAAAAATGATAAGTTTTATGTAAGGCTTAAAGTAATAAATTTTACATGATATGTTTTATGTGATATTTAAACTATCATTATAAAATTTTATGTTTTGGAACAATATGATAAGTTAAGTGCACTATAATAAGTTTAAGGGCCATGTGTAGGATGTGTCACTAGTGTTAGTTCGGGTACCTGGGAGCATAAGAGTCCTTAACTTTGGTTTGGACGCATGTGTATATGTGAGAATTATGTATGAAATTTTAATTTTGCTAAGTTATATGTTGTCTCACTTACACATACATTTCATACATGCTAGTCATCGATGAATGACTTATGTAAGACTCTGTTTATGAAAAGTTTTTAAATAGATGGTTCAATTATTTAATTATGATGAGGTTTTTATATGTTTTTTTTTAAGATAAGTGCATTACAAGCCCTACTTCATAAGCATAAGCATAATCATGTCATAATTGCTTACTAGTTTTTAAGTGTTTACATGTGTCGCATATGCTTAATGTTTCAAGTAAGTTAAATTTGCTTATTGAGTGGTATCACTTACTCCAAATTTTCCTTCACCTTTTCAAAACTTTATGAAGAAGAATTGGCAATATCATTGAGAATCGTTGGTCCCCTAGGTTAATTTTACTTTAGTGTGTTAGGTTTAAAAACTTCGTTAGCTAGATTGTGTGACTATTAGGTTTTATACATAATTAATATTGAGTTTCTAATGTTCCAAATTGATAGTCATTTTATTGAGAGATTCTTTTTGATATTTTATTTTACAAAATTGGCTATAGTTATGAGTTATCAAGTATTAAAAATATTGGAGTATTACATAGTGTCTCAATATGTGACATGAAAAAAGGGTTATTTGATGATTTGAAGATTCAGTGTGAAAAGCAATATAGGCATGTTTAAACCCAATTTTTTTTATTTCATTATTATTTATCTTTTTCATTCGTCTTAATATAACTTTTAATGCTTAGAAAGGCAAAAAAAAAAAAAATATCAATTTAATTTTGGTTAATTTTAATTTATTTTAAAATGTTTTTAATAAACTATATAACAAAATTCCTCAAAATAGTAAAAAAATTATCAATTTAATTTTGGTTAATTTTAATTTATTTTACAATGTTTATAATAAACTATATAACAAAATTCCTCAAATCAATTGAATTTGTTAAATTTTTTATATTTATGTATTTCTTAAAAATTATCTTAACTCTCATAATGATTTAATCTATAAAAAATTTGCACTTTTAGAACTTTATTTTATTTGCCTATTATATTTGATTTTTTACAATATTTTTTTATGTTATACAAAAATGTTAAACTCTCAAATATTTAGTTAGAGCAATAAAGTATCACTAATAAAAATAAACTGCATGTCATGTTTTCCCGTCCCTTGCTTTTGAGGTTTTCGGTTCTTCGGAAGAATCAACTTCTCTTTCATTGATCTGGGGGAAAAGTCTACCTTACTAGTTGGGAAGCTAGACATCAAGTGGCTTGATGAGGACCACTAAGTTGACACATTGGAGTTGGCTACTGGCACAAGGTGGTGCCTTATAGGCGACTGCCCGATCGAAGCTTTCGGTAACATTCGTGGTGGTGCTTTAGGATTCCAATGTACTGCGTCCAAGATCAAAACAAGCTTGCTGGCGGAAGGTTGCCGTCCCATTCTTGAGTGAGCTGGAGCCATCTTATCCACTATAAGTTATCGGGTCGAAGCACTTAAAAAGGACCGAGAAACGCGGCGACATAGGAACTACGGGACCACTAGTAAGGGTTTTTTCAAAAAGCTTTGTACTAGCAACCCTTCTCTCAAGAGTAAGAGAAGCGCCCCTTTGTAGTACAACACCGCAAGCACACAAAGCGCTTAATTAACTTAAGGTTGTTGAAAGGGGCTAGCTTTAGAGCTCTTCTCATATTTGAGAAGAGGGGCGGCTACATTAAAACTTTCTAGTTCTGCTATATAGCAAAAGGTTAAGGTTGCTCTATTTCTCTTTTGCTAAATGGGGCTAGCTTTAAAGTTTTAGCGTTCTTCTCATATTTGAGAAGAAAGGCTACATTAAAACATACTTTCTACTCATACTTTTGCTACAGAGAAAAAGGGCCTAAGCTTTCTCTCTCAGAGGGAGAGGAAGGGATGAAGTAAGAAGCGCTAAATAGAATCTTAATAAAAGTAAGCCTGCCTTACTCTAAGCTATTCAAAGCGGGAGTCTTAATAAGAGACTCCCTTAAGCTACTCAAAGCGGCTAGATAGAATCTTAATAAGAGTAAATAAGCCTTACTCCCTTAAGACCTTCCTCTTTAAGAGGTAAGCTTCATTGTAGCACCAACAAGACTAACTAGTTTGATGCCTTACATATTAATAATTAGTGTTCTAATTTATTTAAAATATTTTAATACAAATAATTTGAAAAATTACTTAAAATAATACCCTTAAAATTCGTAATAACAAAAGTAGCATCATTATCTTAAATTTGGATGAACATGAGTTGATGCAAGATTTTTGTTGTTATAAGTTTTAGAGATATTATATTTGTTACTTGGTTAATAAATTGTCATAAATAAAAATAATTTTCTACGAATTTACAAGTGTAAATTTTTTTCACTTGCATAAAGATAACTAATCCAAAAATATAATTAGGGAATGAGTTATGGATCACTAACATAAGGTAAAAGTTTGTTTTAGAGAATGAAAATCATTTATACAAACATAATTCAATTATATAATTAATTAAAATGGACAGATATATTATAGTACAAATACATTTTTAAATTATTTTGGTGTTAATTTAAGTAGTATTCGCCTAAATTAGTGACTTTTGTTCGCCTGAATTGTTATAAGCATTGAATTAATGTATTCAACAAACTTTATTAATTCATTACCTGGACTCCAAAGTGTATCATTTCCGACGAATAAAATTGCAGATCTAAATCTAAGATTAGATCCAAATTAATTTTTTTTATACCTAAATAATAACAAAAGCATGCCAAAAAATCACACTAGAAAAAATCTATGCGAAGAAATGTCACTTTAGATCTAAACCTAGATGGAAAAACATCCCAAATTGTGGTTGAATTTTTTTTTATTTTTTATAACTAAAATAAAAATAAACAATTTTTTTTTTTAAGCAAATGAAATACTGGAATCAGTAGGCATACCAGGGTGCCCTATCAGAATGGAAAGCAGTCCTTAACACCCTCTTTATTTTTCAACAACCCACAAATATTATTAAATAAATAAGAAATAATGAATACAAAGTAAAGCATCAACAGAACCTATAAGAAGATATGTCGATCATATTAAAAATAGTAAAATGGCACACAAAAGATGATACATCCTATCACTAAGTTGCGGAACAAAAACTAGGAGATCTTGAAGCTAAACTATCAGCAACAGAATTACTCTCTCGGTAAAGTATGATAACAGTGGAAGTCCATGCGTGCAATCCAAGCCAAACAATCTGTTCAGGGTGAGATCCATCACCATGGCACCATATGTCTAGTACGGAATAAAGTCATCACATACGCAGAGTCAGACTCCAACCAAATCTTCTTCAAACCAAATCTGTTTGCATATCTTATCGTATGAATAACCGCTGCTAGCTCAGCCTCAAAGACATAATAAACTCTTAAAGGAACGCAAAAAAAAAACTTACGCGCAGTCAGGCAAGATAGTAACTCTCCCTCCAATTAATAAGAAAAATATAATAGATAAAAATGAAGAGAAAAGAGAAAATTAGGATTTGGAGAGAATAGCTTTTAATTTAGAGAGCACCATTTTCTTATAAAAGGGGTGATTCTATATTCGAGTTTTAGTTTTACATATATAAATAATATATTCCTTTAAAAAAAAAATAATTTATTTCACAATTATTTTAACATTGTCCAAACCCTAACTTCACATGCATGTTGCACTATTCATAGCAATTGTAGAATCCCATTTTTAACATCATATTTTGAGACCCTAGCCATATTTGTTACCTAATAAATATATTTTATTTAATAATTAAAATAAATATTAAAACATTAATGGAGAAAATACAAGCACAGGGTACTATTTTTTTTTTCAAATTATTTTAGCTGCTACTTTATTTTACACGTACGAATATAATTGTGGCAATGAATGTTTCATATTTGTTTTTATCAAATATGACCCAAAAAAATCTCTTTATTTTTGATACCATTAAAGAATTTCTTTTTCTTAAAAATTACATATTTAAAAATTATACATGCAATATAATTTGTAATAGTTGGTCAAATAACTTGGTTGCTATAATCTTTTCTCCCTCTCTTTCTTACTAGTGATGTAATACTTTATTTATTTTATTTAATAGTTTTCTACTTGTATTTTCAGATTTATTCATTAATCTCAATCATAATGCATGTAATCATAATAAAATTTTAAATTATATTTTCTTTTACCGAAAAAAAGAACTCATTTTGAGTGTGGGTAGAAAAATTAATGCTTCGATTGAGTCTCAAATCTACAATTCTTTAAACATACAGCACTATTATTTACCACTTAAACAGCTATTTAGATTAATAATAAGAGATATCGATAGATACAGTAAAAAAAGAGAGATACAATAGGTTAGTCTTATTTATAATAAAAAAAACGGTAGTCCAAAAGTAAACTTTTCCTCTCAAGTGATGTAATATCATACTGTGGATCATAATTTTACATTCCAACATGTTAGTCTTTAGTAGTTATTTAAATTAATATTTATTTTTTAAATAAATTTATTTAAAGAGATTTAGAAGTTTATAATAGTACATATTCTGCGAGTTGTCTAAAATGTACAAAATTTTAACCATCCTAGATTGGATAACTGCAAACTTGTCTTAATCCAACCTAAATTAAAAAAGAAAAGAAAAAAAAAGAATAATATTAAAAGAAATCAATAACAACAAAACAATAAAAATATTAAAATTACTAAGAATAAAAATAACATTAATAATATTAAAAAGAATTCAATTGACGTGTTTTAAAATGATCGTTATTTAACTTGATGGGTGTTAATATGAAATGATAAACTTAATAATAAAAATGTTGGGTATAAATTAAATCAAGTATGCTTGACATCATTTGATTAGTCCACGTCAGTAGGAGAAAAATAAAATGGTACAGTTAGTGCACAGTAAGGTATATCTTCATTAAATAGGGCATATTAATGGTAAAATATTTATATTATTATTAAATAATATCATTCATCTCTTTCCCTAAAAATAGGACCTCATAACTGGAAAAAAAAATGCAATAGCGCCTACTCAAACTCTCTAAACTCTTTTATAAACTTAAAGTTATTGTTAGTATCTGACTTAAGCATTGAAGAGGATATGATACTTCACAGTGTTGTACCACCTAATGTAGTTTGCTAGTAGCATGTAGGTCGACGTGGAGGAAAAAAAGGCTGGACATAAATTTAATCCAACATCTGATGCCGTATGTGGGAACGAAAAAATGTGATGTTTGATAGATCGAACTAGTAAAAACTCAAGAATATTCATCGTGTTCTTCGCATTCTTCATCACATTCATTACGTTCTTTATATGTTTTTTCCATAAAAGACCGCTCGATTCATCACACTACTGAGATGAGCTCTCAACATGTTCTTGATGATATTTTACTTCCCCAACATGATCATAATCAGGTTGGCCACTAGAAACACCAACCTACTCTCGACATGCTTCTAGAGAATGAGCACACCCAGAAGGAACCTAGTAGCCTCATTATGGGTTGCTACCACTAGCAGTCCTTACCCAAATCAAGATGTAGGCTTCCAATGGGAAACTCCAAAAAGCACCTAAGTAGGAACTGGACCCTAGACTGAGCCACGCTCCGATCATTAACCTAGTTGAGAAAATCAGAAACATCATTTGGGAAGAATGACAACCACACTTGAACTTGTTATGTACCACCACATCATCAAGTGATGTAATATATCATAATTTTATATTCCAACATGTTTGTGTTTAGTAGTTATTTGAATTAATATTGATTTATTAAATAAATTTATTTAAAAAAATTTAGAAATTTATAATAGTTATTTTGTAAGTTGGCTAAATTGTACAAAATTTTGATAACTACAAACTTCTCTTAATTCGAAACCAAATTAGAAAGAACGAAAGAAAGAAAAAAGTGAGATTATTTTAGATTGTATTAGTTGGAAGAAAAAATATTAAATTATTTGAAAATTTTAATAAAATAAAACCTTCAAAACTTATAATAAGAAACATAGCATCAATAATATAAAAAGAAATCCAATTGATAGGTTTTGAAATGGTCGTTATTTAACTTGAATGATGTTTAATGTGAAATGATAAAATTAATTATAAAAATATATGTGTTAAACATAATGTGTACTATTTTTGTGATTATAAATTTATTTTTGTTTTTTCAATTTTTTTAATCTTATGTTTTGTATTAATGGATAGTGATTAAGATATAAGAAAATAGGGAGCCACATTTTCTCAAAACAAAGGATACATAGACATATTGATAAACAGAGGAGGGCATCAAATCTTTTTACTTGTCAATTGTTTCTTAATCCTCTCTACTCCTCATTCCCATTTATACTCATATTTACTTCTATTAATGACCCCTACATCGATTAATCAGTGATTTGTTTCCCTGAATATTATTTTTGTTCTTCTTTTAAGGAATTATGGGATCAAGGTGACAAATCAATATATCTTAGATATTGTAATATAAATTGTAAAATAATATCTATCGAAACAAATATATACAAATATTTTATTAAGTTAAAAGCAAAATTACATATAAGTCCTTAAAGGTTAAAAACTAATTCATAACAGTTTAATTAGTTATGTCGTTTTACAACAATGAAACAGAACATGCCAAAGTCTGAGTCGTCGAAAAGCCCAATCTTATCCCTTGCTTGTAGTTCTATTCTCTTCACAAAATTTGAACTCCATTTGCTAATTAGAACAAAAGCTCCTGATATCCATTGCTTGAATACTAATTGGTGCAAACTATGACTATTGGATGATTAAGTCCTTTTAACACTTTCAACTCCAAAATAAGTGATGGGGTCCACCTCATGTTTTCTTTCTTTGAGTTTGGAGCAGCCATCTTTGAAGAAGAAGAAGAAGAAATCTGCAGTTGAAATTAGGCGGTGTAGCAAATGTTGAAATAGGAGGGATGCAGATGTTGTAAGCAATGAAGTATTTGCTATTACATTTCTCTATAAATTCAACTCCAAAATAAGTGATGGGGTCCGCCTCATGTTTTCTTTCTTTGAGTTTGGAGCAGCCATCTTTGAAGAAGAAGAAGAAGAAGAAGAAGAAATCTACAGTTGAAATTGGGCGGTGTAGCAAATATTGAAATAGGAGGGATGCAGATGATGTAAGCAATGAAGTATTTGCTATTATATTTCTCTATAAATAAAGATGGAAATGAGCAGAATAAAAAAAAATCTCAGAACATACATCTGAGAGCAGAGAGAAGAGTTGATAAGAAAATCAGCTGAGAAAATACCACAACAAAATTCAAGCTGTGAGATAAAAGTGAAGTGTTCTTACAGAGAGTGATAAATACATACAGAGATAAAATAGTGAGAGATTTACCAAAAAATACCACAAAATAGTGCGTGTGAGAAATACACTTTGTGAGTGTAATATTGTAATACCTCAAGTTTTAGCATAAATTTGAGTGAATTGTTGAACCCATTTTTGATATAGTAAAAGTTTTTTGGAGTTGCCCTGTGGTTGCTTCCCTCTCATATTAAGTGGGTTTTTCCACGTTAAATATTTTGTGTCACTTTACATTACTCTTGCACATTTATTATTCATTATTCTCAATCTGTCCAACACTCCGTTGCACCACATATCCCAACAACTGGTATCAGAGCTCAAGGTTGTGAAGTTCTTGTACAGAAAATCACATTGTGCAAAGGTTACTATTCATCAAATAGTAGCGGGTACTGTGCAAATAGTTGAAGTACTATTCACTAATAATAAAAGGAAAAGAGAATAGTAAAAGTCAAAAGGTAAATAGTAAATTTACTATTTATGTCACTATTCACACATCATTATTTTAGAATAGTGATTTTGAAGTGATAAAATTTGAGTGTCAGCAAGGTTGGTTCACGATAAATAAAAATGTTTGGTGGTAAAACAAAGATTGAGAAGTTTACCTGCAATAACAATTTTACCCTTTGGCAGAGCAGAATAAAGGATGTTCTCATTCAACAGAAAGTTCACAAGGTTTTATTGGGTAAATACAAAAAGCCAGAAGTAATGAAAAATGAAGATTGGGACGAGATTGCCGCTAGTACAATTCGTCTTATAATTTCTGATAATGTTATTCAGAACATTAATGTGAAAGGATGCAAAACTACTTTAGATATTTAGAACAAGTTGGAGTGCTTATACATGACAAATAACTTATCAAACAAGTTCATGATATGGGCAAATTTATATCAACTACGGATGCCAAAAAATAGTGACTTTATGCAACACTGAGTACATTTAACGGTATGATTTTCCAACTTCAGAATTTTGATATCAACTTCTCAAAAGAAGAAAAAGCAGTTTTACTATTTGTGTCCCTACCTTCGTCGTACCACCATCTAAAGACGACTTTCATGTACAAAAAAGATAAATTGGTATTTGAAGAAATTTTTGGAGTATTTTTGTCTTATAGTAAAAATAAGACAAAAGATAGTGAGTCGTAAGCCCTTGTTATGGAGAATAGAGGGAGAAGTAAAAACAAAGGATGGAGGAGCCAGATAGACAAGTCCAGAGGAAGGTCAAAGTCAAGAGGAAGAGACAATAATTACTTCCATTGTGACAAGCCAGGTCACATAAAGAGAAATTGCCAATTATGGAAACAGTTGCAGAAAGAAGGTCAAATAAAAGATGACAACCATACAACAGTAGTAATAGCAACAAGAGAAAATGAAGATGTTGCGATAATTGTTGATGAATATCAACATATTGGTGATAACATGATTGAATGGGTCATTGATACTGGTGCATCTTATCACGTCACGCCCTATGAAGAGTTATTCTTTACATACAAAGCAGGAGACTTTGGTACTGTGAAGATGCCACCACATGTTCAAACATAGTGAGAATTGGAGACATTTGTGTCAAGACAAATGTTGGGTTCCAATTAACATTGAAATATGTGAGGCATGTTCCTGATTTACGCCTTAATTTGATGTATGTCAATGCTTTTGACAAATAAGGCTTTCAGAACCATTTTGGTAATGAAAAGTGAAAACTCACCAAGAGATCCTTGGTTATTGCAAGAGGAGAAGCTTGTTGCACGCTGTACAAAATCAGTGGGATGTTTTGTAATAATGGGTTGAATGTGGCAGTCGATTATTCACCAAGTTTGTGGCATAAAAGAATGGGCCACATGAGTGAAAAAGGACTGCAGATTCTGGCAAAGAAGAAACTTATTCCCTTTTTCAAAGATAGCTCTCTTAACCCTTGTGATTACTACTTATTTGGAAAATAGCATAAGGTTTCATTTAGTAGTTCCTTTGCAAAGAAGTCTTAGGGCCTCAAGTCTCCATCCTGGGGAACTTCTCCACGAGTTGGTTTCACGAAAAGTTGGGGTACTTTCTAGCTTGGTGCGTTGTTTGACACTACACGCCAAGTGGGCCAAGCATGACTATACATAGCCCAACAAAAATACTTTGTGAGGTTGTCTAGGGAACCCGGTTGAATACCTCTAGAATCCAACTAAGTCTTGATCTTGGATAAGCTCAGGTACCAACGAGTACGAGTCCTTGCATCGTTGCCTCGTGAGGTTCGGTCCATTAAGACGCTAGTTGACCATTGTTAGAATCCTGGATCATGGACGCAAGTTCCAAGTATCTAGTACAAGTTTCATTAAGACAAATAGTGTACTGAGGCATGGGTTGTCCAGCTTCCTAAGTAAGACCTAATCACGAGTTGGTCCTAGGTAGGTGTTCCTACTGTATCCAAGTGTGACAATAATGCTATGGTGCCTTAAGCCTTAACCCAAGTAGATTGCATGCCCTGGTCTAGTGGAAGGTTGTGGTTCCTTCCTGACCCGGTACTTGTTTAAGTCTGGTGCATGATCCTACTGGAAGATGAGACTTCCCGATCGATGCTTGGATAGGCTGGTTGTAGTTACTACTGGTTCCAGCTGTGAGCCCCAGGTGTTCCTAGGGTGAGTAAGGTGTGGCTCCACTCACAAGTTTGTCTCAAGTTCAACTTGAACTTTGGGTAGTAAATCTTCTTGATTGCAAGTCCTGTAAGTCTCTTTATATCTTTGTTGGCATTTTTGTGTGCAAAATACAGAGTCTAATTTTTTTACTTAGTGTTTTGTCTACCTCTATATACGTTGGTTTGTTTGTGATAAAAATTGCACACACTCATGTAAATTTTAACACTTTTGTATGCTTGTATAATACACACACCATAGGGTGGTTGGAAACTTATAAATTGAATGTTAAAATGTGTTTTTACTTGCATTTTTTTCCCATAGTTGGTGGGTATTTATGACTCTTTATTGGTGAAGTTTTTCCTTAAAAAAACTTATTTTTATTGGCTCGTTGGGGTCTCGCAGGTGGCTCATCGAGATGGTTTGCAAAGGGTCCGCGAGTGTGCACAAGGTGAAATTGTAACTCTTTGGGTCTCATTGGGGGTTTTCTGGAGTGGTTAGCGAAGCCTCTCAGAGGTGTGCGGTGAGGGATTGGCGAGTGTCCTAAAAGTTGAAAAATTAGCTATAAATACCCCATCCTCTCACTTATTAATTATACATTTCTACACATCTCTTATCCTATCTCTTACCCCTTTCACATATATTTTTCACACTGCATATTTGCCGTTGCATGTTTTTAAAACTTGTAAAAAATATCTTTGTTTATTTGAGAAATATTTTATTTTCCATATTACTAAACGTTGAGTGTGTTTCTGTATTAGTAATTCAGAGGTGATTCGTTCACTTGGAGTTTAAATATTTTCAAAAGGTGATTATGTAATTTTAACGCATCGAATGTTTTTCTATTTATTAAACTCATTTAACAGAATTTCTGTAATAACAATACATCGAGTGCATTTATGTATTGTTATTACGAGGTGGAGTTTCAGTATCAACATACATTGACTATATTTTCGTATTATTGATACGAGATATTTTATCCTAAAATCATATTTTGGATAAACTGCAAATTAATTATACACGTATACTGATTGCTAGTATTTTCATCACATTACGTGGTGTAGTGGCTTTAGAGGTGAGCCAGATCTAGTGAGGATCAAAGTAGCTGTGGTAACAGTTGGTGATAGTAGCCTAGGTAGTTAGGATAGGTGGTCCCTAATTGATAGAGGTATTTGACATTTTATCTTTATTGAGTTTGTAATAATTGTTTGATTTTATGTAGTGAATTTGGCTACTGAGTGGTTGCTTTAAGTAACTCATGGATGTTAATACTTAAGAATGGAGCCTAAGTGGGTTTACCACGTTATATTGTTATGTTTGTTTGATCTTTTGCATGAGTTAGTACAATCTAAGTATCCAAAGTATATATGACAACATATATAGTATTTACTAAAGATTGGAAAGGGAGTTGAAGACTCTAAAGTTGATGATGATAGACCTTAGTCTAGGAGTCAGACTAGACAGGTTAGGTGTTATAAGTGCAAAAAACTTTGACACATTGCTGCTCAGTGTCGGTTAAAGGGACGAGACAAGGCTATGTTGACAGAGGTTACTATTTTAAATAGTAGCCGTAGTTCTGAAGAGGATAAAAGTAACTTTATAGCCTTTATAGCGACTAAAGATGATCCTCTTACTACGACCTCTCAATCTTCCAGATTCCTCAATGATGATGAGTTCCTGGATACCTACAACGAATTACTCAGGGAGCACATTAAGACTGAGAAAGATCAAAAGAAGGATTTGGATAGCCTTAAGACTAAAGAAAAGGAGTTGAGTACTCTTAAAGTTGAGTTTGACAAGAAGTAGTCCACTCACTTGACAAAAATGATCTCAGTAAGAAATGTGAGATTATACAAAAAAGATTTAACGACATGGTTGTTGAAGTTGAGTCAAACAAGCCAAGAATGAGATTCCTTGAACAATCTCTGAAGAATCTTTATAGTATTATAAATTAGTGGATAGTTAGTGTGGATTTGTCAGAGGACGAAGTTGAAATAATCTTACTTCTAGGAAAGAAGATTGAGATCTTAGAAAGTAAAAAAGATATATCTTGCTCATGCCGTTTCTGAAAAAGATGAGGAGTTATTAATTCTTTAGGATAAAGTTCAAAGTTTGGGCAGTTCTGCCAAATTTATTAAGGCATCTGTTAAGGAAAAGAATGACATACTCACTACTTTGAGTGCAAAGCAGTCTGACCTTGAGAAGGAGTTGGAACACTCCAAGATCACTATTAAGAAACTTCTTATGGGTACTCAAAAGCTTAATAAGATCTTTGTTGGGATCAATGCTCCCTTTGATAGATGTGGACTGTGTTTTACTAATAATGGTTGTGTAGCTTCTTCTCATACTACTGATGAGTGCTTAAAAAGTACTAATATTCTATGATTTATTGTGTTTAATTGTAACAAATAGATTTGATTATAACTCTTTTATTTAATTATTTGTATAAATTTATCAATTCAAAATTATGGTATATTTTTATATATTACAGGTGTTTTTAACTTCAAAAGAGATGAATAATGTAAGCATGTGAAGATGGGACACTTAGAACATTCAAATAGCAACCTAGGAGTAAAAAGGACTAAGCATGTAAGCCTTACATCAGAAATCAACCAGTTTGTAAAGGCTACATAATCAGCTTGTACTGTAGCGGAGGTTTTTGTGTGCCATGGCGTACTACTCTCGGATTTTTGTAAGGGGTAATTTTTGAGCTTGTGCCTTGGCTAATAAAAGTTGTGCTGCGGCGCGCTTGTATTTTTGGAGAGTCCAAATTATGTACAACCCTTACATCTATAAAACCCCCTTATGTTTTTAGTATTACATAGAATTTTTTACACAATTTGGGGGCGATTTTCTATTAAACTAAACTAAGTTTTGGAGCTTTGCCACATCTTAGGGAGGCAAGAGAGGCACATCTAAAGGAGACAAGAAGTCTCTTAAGATTGAAGATCAAGCTTTTGAGGAAGGAAGCATTATCCAAGCCAATTGTGATATCTAAATTTAGGTTACTTGTTGTTGTTAGATATTTCTTCTTCTTCTTTCCTCTCTAGAATGTATGTTAGATTATATTTGTCTATGAATATTAATCTAAACATGTTTGGCTGAATTTAACTATGTATGTCTAGTTTTTGTTGCCATGTTTGCTAAATTTGTTATGGTGAATATTTTTATTGCTTAAATAAATAAAATTACCCTTTGATTAAGAATTTGTTTAAATATTTATTTGTGAATACTCATGGGCCAATTTCAGGTTCATAAATGGATTGAAAAATCTTAGAGTTTAGTTTTAGAAATTCACCTTGACTATATTTTGAAAAACTTAATCAAAACTTCAAATTGATGACCTAGCCATGACATTGATATGATTAACATATTTTTTCTTGTGCATAATTTGTTTGTTATTTAATATACCCTATCGTAGAAATTTTCATAAACAAAAAGAAAGGCAGTAATCTTTATTTATTAGAACATTCATGTTAATTTACTATAATATTTCGATGCAAGCATGGTTAACAAAGCTAAACGTCCATATATCCTCAATTGATATTTATCGACCTTTTTGAGTTAGTTTAGATTTGAAATATTGTTTTCTTTCATTTATTTGCTACCATTGATCTTGTTCTCGTGTATAATTTCATTTATAGTTTTATTAGCCTTAAGATTCTAATTATTTAAAGTTTTAGTAGTTCAAGAATTCTAATTAGTTAGTACTTTAGTTGCTACAAGTGATTCGTACACTTGCGAGTACTATAATTTACACATCAAATTTTTGGCACTGTTGTCGCAGAATTGACATTTTAAATAATTTTTTTCTAACTTTTTTACAAAGCCTTTTGAAGAGCTACATGATATGACAGACATGGAGGTATGTGGCATTTGTGGTTTATATGGGCATTATGCTAATGTTTGTACTTTTGTAGGTGATTACTATACATTTACTAATTCGAACTTTGATCTTAATGAGGGATGTTACCCACCCTGGAATGATCTCTATTTTAGTACCTATAATCCTGAGTGGAAAAATCACCATAATTTTTTATGGGAAGCAAACTCTACCCCACCTTATGGCCAATACAAAATGCAAGGCTTAAATTTTCATCCATATGACCCATCTTATGCCTAATACCAAATGCAATGCTCAAATTTTCATCCATATGACCCATCTTATGCCCAATACCAAATGCAAGGATAACATTTTCAACAATAAGACCCATCTTATGCCCAATACCAAATGCAAAGCTCAAGTTTTCATCCATACAACCCACCCTATCCATCTAGGAAGCTCACTTTGGTGGAGAACTTGAATTCTTTCATACAATCAAGTAGAGCTTCTAATCAACATAGGAAGCCAAACTTAGAGGAAACCTTGAATGCTTACATACAATCTAGTAGTGAAAGGATGGAGTCTATGGAGGCATCAATAAAAAAGATAGAAATGCTAGTTGGGCAACTAGTGGTGAAAGGATGGAGTCTATGGAGGCATCAATAAAAAAGATAGAAATGCTAGTTGGGTAACTAGTGGAACAAATTCAAATACAAGAAGAGTTGCCTAGTCAAACTGAGCAAGTAAAGGATAACACAATCCTTAACAATATTTTTCCTAAAAATACTAATGATTTACCATGTGTTGTAGAAAATATAGATGGAGAGCAAACAAATCTCAAAGAAGATCAAGCTAAGGACACTACTACAAAATTGCCTTTATAGGACGGTCACTGACCGTCCTATAAGTCTTATAAGACGGCCAGTGGCCGTCCTATAAAGTCCCGTCCTAAAAGAATCGAAAAAAATAGGACGTTCGCGGAGCGTCGTAAAAAATTTTTTTATAGGACGGCCGCTGACCGTCCTATAATTTTTTTTTAAGACGGTCAGTGTTTTATAGGACGGTCACAAAAAAAAAAAAATTTATATAGGACGGCTTTTGGCCGTCCTAAAAAAATTAATATAGGACGGCTTAAAAACAATAAGCAAGTAGCCAGTCACTTTTATAATCTCTTTCGCCGTTATTCATTATACAATTTCTTTGTCACATCATTCATGTACATCCACCATATAATTTCCACTCTCAGACAGAAAGAAAGTAACTACATCAAACAGAGATTTCATGAATATTCAGCAAAAGATTAAGCAGTATGGGACATACAAGTTTAATGAATCACTCAAATACACAAGTTCAACTATAAATATAGTAAATAAAAAAAAAAACATCAACTAACAATGATATCGACGTCTCGGGGATCTTGGTGGAGTTCTCCTGAAGCTTCCTCCATATCGGCCACTTGAACTTTAACAAAAAAGAATAAGTACTTAGTAAACAAATTTTCTAGAGAAAAATCTAAGATGTAAAAAATAAAGGGCGTTTGATATAAATTTTTTTTATATAAAAAAACTGAATTTATAATGTAAAACATTAATTCCATTTTACTAATTAGACTGTTCCAGTTCCAAAAATTCAAGCTTTAAAGTTCAAAATCTTCCTTCGCAAGCAAAAAAACCAAACCCAACTCAAAATGAAAAATAAAAATTCATAGATTAAACACAGACCCATTCAGTTTCCACCGATTTTGGAACTCAATGTCTCGCCATCGAAGCTCTTCTTCTTCCGTCCTCACTTCGCCATTACTGATCATCCTCTTGCCCATCTTAGCTTTTCTCTTCCTCTTCTTAGTAAGGAGGAATGGTTTGGATTTTCCCAAGAAAACAATAACAAGATCTATGACTCTGCCTTTTCGAGTGTACCAGAAACAAACAAGTTGAGAGTAAGGAGGAATAGTAGATCGTACCCAGATCTGAGAGAAGAATCGATTTGGGAAAACAGAGAAGAAGAGCAACAGAAGTTTCAATTTCGCTTCTTCGATGATATTGAAATTAACAAGCATCGGCCACTTGAACTTTAACAAAAAAAAAAAAAACAATTAATGTACGTGTGAAAGGGGATCGAAAGTATAAGTAAAAAAAAAATTGAAAGTTTTTTTTTAGGACGGCTATTAGCCGTCCTATATGTGGGAATATAAGACGGCTATTAGCCGCCCTAATAGAAAGCTTACAAATTTTTTTTAAGACGGCTATAAGCCGTCCTATAAAGTAACGCCTATCTTTTTCCGTAATAGTCGTCCTATATTTCTTAAACGACGGCCATATGCATGTGACCGTCTTATTTGTTTCTCACTCTAAATTTGAAGCCGTCCTATATTGCTTATATTGTAGTAGTGGGAGAATCAAATTCTACAACCTTTCAAGGAGAACAAGAAGGAATCATCTTTACCTCCTATGTTGCATAAGGTACTTGAGACTTATGCACTCCCAAATCCTTTTTCACGCCGTTTAAAGGAGACCCATCTTAAGCTTAAAGATAAAAAAGAGTTAAATGTGTAGGAGAATGTGTGTGCTGTACTTCAAAGGAGCCTATTACCAAGATGGAAGTATATGCTTAATGAAATACTAGCTCAAAAATTTGAAATCACACACTTCAAGATCTTTGATGACGATGGATAGAAACGAATTAGCAACATCTGGCTAAGACATTAAAAAAAGCGCTTAGTGGGAGGCAACCTACCATATTCGGTAGTATCAACTTCTTTTCTTTTCTTTTTTTTCTTTTTCTTTTTTTCTTTTTTAATTTATTTATTATTATTATTATTATTTTAGTTTCTTTAGTATTTCTTCTATATTTGCTACCTTTGAATACTTTCCTAAACATATACTTGGTTGAAAACATTGAGGATAATGTTTAGTTTAGGTTTGGGGTGTGAATAGGGGTCAACTAAATTTTTTTTAATACAAAATAATCATGCTTTTGGTAAATTTATGGTGAGTAATTGAGTATAGTATGCATATTATGTTTTATTTTCTTTAACATTCTAAAAATTTGTTATAAGAATTAGTTCATACTTATAATCCATAAATCATGCTCTTGATATTGAAATTGAGATGAACCTAAGTTTAATGTTATAGAATCAAATAGTGGAGACTACCTTGTGAGATGTTTGAGCCTTTAGTGTTCCATTATGAAAGATTAATTTTTTTCTACTCTTATAAATACATTCCTTATACGACTAAATTATTAGATGATCTCTATAGGATTTTTAATAATTAAATGAAGTTCATGTTGTTTATTTTCGTAACTCTAATTGAATAACTTGAGTAGCAATTGAAAGTGAGTGTTTAATTACCTTCATGCTTGACCTGTAGTGCATAATATTATATATGGGGTTCATTTAGACAAAAAAAAGTTATAATAGCCACTTAAAAAAATATACAACAAAAAAAAACCTAAAATCTTAAAAGTAGTAAAGTGACTATAACAATTTATAAGTAATAAACTTTTGAAGTCAAAAGCATTTTCTTTCATCCATAGGCACGTACTTGATATTGTTGGCTTAATGAGTTTGATTAGAGTATGATATGAGTAATGTGATTCTTCATAATCCTAGCAACTGATTTCTTCCATGAGATGAATTTTGTTGCATTTGAGCTTTTATTCTTTATATGCATATGTGAACCTATTTGTTTTCTTCTTTACATAACTTCTATTCGCATAAACTTTGTTGAGTGGATAAACCCTTAGGATCAATGTGATAATAAGAGTGAATCTTGTGAGGCTTAGAGTCGATGCGAATTCAGATTCTTGACATTAAGTTTAGGAAATTTGATATGAATATGTTGGAGCATTGGAATATGGATGAATAATATGAATTTGATTTGCATGATAGACTTTGATGTGGGTTGAGAGGTTAAACATGATTATGCATAAAACTTAATGATGAACTATAAAGGAACTAAAGCATGGGAAATTTTGTTGATTTAAGTTAATAGTTTTGTTTGTAACTAGTTTTAGTTTATTTTGTTTGTTAAGATGTTTGTGGGTATCAACACTAGAAACCTTCATGAGACTATAACTTGTCTACTAGTGCCACCTAGGGGTTTAAAGGCTTGTTGCATATGCTAAATGCAACCGTGATAATCTACAGAAATGATTTAGTTAGTCTAGTTTAATTTTTTTATTTTCCTTTTAATTTTTAGATCGCTTCACTTGCTAGAGACTAGCAAGAAACTGGTTGGGGGTTATAATGAGTGCTTAAAAAGTACTAATATTCTGTGATTTATTGTGCTTAATTGTAATAAATAGATTTGATTATAACGCTTTTATTTAATTATTTGTATAAATCTATCAATTCAAAATCACGGTATATTTTTACGTATTTCAAGTGCTTTTAGCTTCAAAAAAGGTGAATAATGTAAGCACGTAAAGATGGGACACTTGGAACACTCAAATAGCAACCTAGGAGCAAAAAGGACTAAGGCATGTACATCAAAAATCAACCAGTTTGTAAGGGTTAGATAATCAGCTTGTGCCGCGACGGAGGTTTTTTGTGTGCCGTGGAGCACTACTCTTGAATTTCTATAAGTGCCAATTTTTTGGCTTGTGCCGCAGAAGATAAAATGTTTACCACGGCACCCTTGTATTTTTGAAGAGTCCAAATTCTGTACAACCATTACATCTATAAAACCCCCCCTTACGTTTTTAGCATTACATAGAAATTTGCACAAATTTGGGGATGATTTTCTACTAAACTAAACTAAACTAAGTTTTGGAGCTTTGTCACATCCTAGGGAGGAAAGAGAGGCACATCTAAAGGAGACAAGAAGCCTCTTAAGATTGAAGATCAAGCTTTTGGGGAAGGAAACATCATCCAAGCCAATTGTGGTATCTAGACTTAGGTTACTTGTTGTTGTTAGATATTTCTTCTTCTTCTTTCCTCTCTAGAATGTATGTTAGATTATATTTGTCTATGAATATTAATCTAAACATGTTTGACTGAATTTAACTATGAATGTTTAGCTTTTGTTATCATGTTTGCTAGATTTGTTATAGTGAATATTTTTATTGCTTAAATAAATAAAATTTTCCTTTGATTAAGAATTTGTTTAAATGCTTATTTGTGAATACTCATGGGCTAATTTGAGGTTCATAAATGGATTGAAAAATCTTAGAGTTTAGTTTTAAGAACGTTACCTTGACTATATTTTGAAAAACTTAATCAAAGCTTTAAATTGATGACCTAGACATGACATTGGTATGATTGACATATTTTTTCTTGTGCATAATTTGTTTGCTATTTAATATACCTGATCATATGATATTGATTAGTTAATCAACAAAGAAAATTTTTCGATCGTAGAAATTTTCATAAATAAAAGGAAAGCTAGTAATCTTTATTTATTAGTACATTCATGTTAATTTAATATAATATTTTGATGCAAGCATGGTCAACAAAGCTAAACATCCATATATCCTCCATTGATATTTATCGACCTCTTTGAGTTAGTTTAGATTTGAAATATTGTTCTCGTGTCTAACTTCATTTACAATTTTATTAGCCTTAGAGTTCTAATTATTTAGAGTTTTAGTAGTTCTAGAATTTTAATTAGTTAGTGTTTTAGTTGTTTTAGGACTCTAAAGAGATCAAAAAAAGATTATTTATAACCACTGCAATTCCTTAAGAGATTGACCTCTGAAGTTTGCTTATCGCTTGCTACAAGTGATTCATACACTTGTGAGTACTATATTTTACACATCAACTACTACTACTTCTACTTCTCTCTTTGTTAAGTCTACAACTTTTATTGCTCCTGCTTCTACGACTGCTCATCTCTTCGTTAGATCTGTTATAGAAGATCCTCATCACAAGACTGTTGCTACGAAAGGAAAAGTTAAAGTTGCTGCAAAAGGTAAGTAGCATATATCATTTCAGCCAGTCTCTTCTAGTAGGGTGAACATCTCACCTTCTTCTTCTTCTTCACGCCATACCGGTGATGGTCTATTGCTACTACCTACACGCTTTATCCCCTCTTGTCACCACTATGGCGAGCATGGGAATATTAGACCTCACTGTTAGAAGTTGAGTTCTCACCCCCATATGAGACTCAATGTAGGCACTTCTATCAATCCCTCTCCTACTCATGTTACTCCTCAAAGACAGAGACCCAATTCTTCTTGCTCCCCAGTTCGTATTTATTATTCTTGTGGTACTATTGGCCATCTTGCCAACTAGTGTCCAAAATATGATCGGAGTAGTACTAGAAGATCTATCCCTCAATCATTCAGACTTCTTAGGGTGTACCTACTGTAGTTCATATGAGCACTTTGTTTCTAGATGTATTATGCACTGGCGACATAGTTAAAAAAGGACAAAACTTTTTGAAAGCTCTCCTAGTTGTTTATATGACCACTCAACAAGTCATTTGAGAAGTTTTAAAATAAAGAACTCTTGAGTGGTTCATACTCCACATACTCATATGAACCAAAGATTACATTATGCTTCTATTGCCCCTCATCACTTCTTTTTCAAATGGAGGGATACAATTTGATCACACTATTTTAGGGTGTGAGTCTATTTGTTTTGAGTTATTTCTTCTTTTCTCTCTCTTTGTGTAGTATTTTCTGTATGTGTTTATTTCTGTGTTTTTTTTCTTCTCTAAATGTCTTTATTTTTCTTGTACTTTTCTTTCTTTACTTTAATATGCTTAATATAATTTTTCTATGATTTTTTCTAAAGTTTTAAAAGTTTTTTCTCTCTCCTCACCTTAGGGTTCTGAGCACCCTCACTGAGGTCACGCCGACTATTTACTGAGGTCTTAACGAGGTTGTGTTTTGCACACTAGCAGGTACCTTATCGATCCCTTTTGCAAAGGCTTAGCAAGGTTTACAAATTTTTTTATATAAATCTCTTCCCTCATTTGTTTCAAACCACTGAATTTTCTAAACACTTTCTACCTTCAAATTCTTTTGCTTACTATCTTCTAAATTACTTTTATCTACCTTTAAATACTTTTATCCCTCTTTCTCTCTACAAAATGCTTAGACAAACCAAAAGATCCTATGTTATTCAAGATGAAGCTGGTCCCTCTTCTTCACCCAATGGATCTGCTTCCCAACCTAAGAAGTCTCCATCTTGCCTTTGTGTGCGTGCTATTCTGATTAAAGAGTTTCCTGCAATCCAGTAAAAGTTTGTATACTTTTCTTGACTCTCTCTTCGTTCTCTTGCTTAATCCTTCAATCCTACTTTTGATGTGGAGTTTTATTCTACGATACGTGCTTATCACACTCGTCGCTTCCTATTTCTTTTTCTTTAAGGGGACATGAGGTTACCTTTTATAGAGATAATTTCTTAGGCCTCTAATCCCTTTCGAATGTGAAAAATTTTAATTTTCCCATTCTTTCTTTCGAATACGAAAATCTTACCTATCCTAACTTTTATGATGATTTTGAGCGTCTTAAAACTTGAAATCAGTCTGTCATGGCTACTATACTTCCTAGATCTGACACTTCTTTTACTGGAGGTACTATTTTTGTTAACAGTTCCTCTCTTGGATGAATGCTTTTGGAAGTCATTTCAACTTGCGTCTTTCCTTGCACTCATGTCTATTTTGTGCCTAATGTCGAGGGACATTTTCTTTTTGTCATTCTTGATGGTGAAACTATAGATCTTGCGGTATGATCTTTAAGACCATCATTTTTTGCTCCGTCTCTCCTTCTTCTTGTACTCTTCATTATCCTTCTTTAATTACTCGCTGGGGACAATGTATCTTTGGTGAAACAATTAGAGTTTCTATGTATGGTTGTACTCCCCTTTCTATCAGACATATTTAGGCTTCATGGCCTTCGTCTAGGAACTCTAAGCCTTCTTCTTCTTCTTCTCAGAGTGTCTCTCTTTCTAACCCTTCTACTTCACTTCTTATGCCTCCTCCTCAATCTTCTGAGTTTGTCTCGTTAAATGAAAATTTAGATGCTTTGACCCAATGGTTGGATAAGGCACTGTGATACGAACCCCGCAACACGATTCCTACGACCCAACTAGCTACGAGGCTAGAGAACCACAAAAGGACGGTTCAAGACCCAACAACAAATTAGTAGGGATTTCTAAGCTCAAAAACCAAATTTTTGATAGCAAGGAACTCACCTCAACACATGGATATTACGCACCACGCACGGAGAAGATGTGAACGCCATAAAGGGATGCAAGTCCTTTGATAAGTTCTTGGGTTTGCTAAGGAGTAAAAGAGCTCTTGGCTCTCAATTTGTTTTTCAAAACAAATATTTCATAAAATGATCAAAGATTTTTTTAAGCTGCTACAAATGGTCCTTATATAGTGTACAAACAAAACCTAAAAGAAAAGAAAAGATCTTAGCCATTGGATTTGATCCAATGGTCAATATTACAAAATTAGAATTTGTGCCGCGGCGGGGATTTATCTATGCCGCGGCGAGGAGGCTCGTGAAGACAATTAAAAGTAGGTGGGCCGCGGCGGAGAAAATTCCATGCCGCGGCAAGGAACCATGGCATCCAACCCGAGAAGCTTGTACCGCGGCGTCCCAAAGCCATGCCGCGGCGCGCACACCTGCCCCCACTTGAGCGCACTTCTGCTCAGTCTGCGCGCGCGTATGCCCAGCCTTCATGCCAAAACAGAAAGTCTTGTGCCGCGGCGCATATAATTCATACCGCGACGCGCATGCCTCGCCAAAAATCCTTACCAAAATAGAAACACTTATGTCGCGGCGCATATAATCCATGCCGCGGCGCAGCTCCAAAATCTGAAATTCCACAAATTAGCTTGGCACTCCCATGGCTAACATGTTTTCACCCTAGCTCGTGTTTGTGGCGTGCCTCTTTGCGCTGATATTTCAACCCTCTCTCGACCTGGTCCATGATACGTGTCAGGCCTTATTAGTGGCGCGATCTGGTTCGTATCACTCTGGAAGATCTTTGTGAAGAGCGTCAAGAATGCAAACTCTACAGACTGATGCTGATGAACATTAATGACAAGGTGAGTAGAATTGATCGTCTTCAGCAGACCCATCATGGCTATCCACATTCTTCTAGTTCTGGACTATCTATTTAGCCTTTAGTAGGGTGGATCGTTATCAGATTTAGTTAGTTGGAGTGAGCACTGGTGCTCTGCTTAAAGATTCAGACTTTCAGCTGCCTCAGTCTTCTAATTCCTTTGCACAGATGTTTGGTGAGATTGCTACCTTTGGTGCTGAATTTTCCAACCTCATTCAGTCTTCTTCCCACCCTTCTGATAGTAGGGACTTTGGCATAGGTTCTCAACGTGACCCTGATAGAGATGAAGGGAGAGGAGAATCTTATTTTTTTTCTTTATTTCTTTGTTTTTATTACTTCTTCTAAAATTCTTGTAATAAAAACTTTGAATTTAATAAAATATGATTTCTTGGTTGTGTGCTTACTTCTGTCTCTTTTACTTATGCTTTGTTTTCTCTCTACATGTATTGCATGAGTGTATACGATTATTGCATTCTATATGCCTTCTCTCTCTCATATGGGGGTGTTTCTTTAACTTTCTGTGTCAAAACAGGGGAGAAGTTTATACATTGCACAACGTATTTACATCTATTTTTTGCTATGTGTGGGATGTGAGTATAGGTTTGCATCATACCTTTTTGTCTGACTTGCATATATTCAGGGAGAGTGTTACATGAAGTCAAAGGGAGTTTATTTAACTACTTGTATTTAGTCTATCAGTGTGTACCTGTGTAGGGGTAACATGATAGTATTTGTTATACTACACATAGTTTTGCATGATACGTTCACGAATTTGTATTTGTTTCGTGTGTGCAGTGTTGTAGTTTTGGATCTTGTAGCTCACTTAGAGCTGGTAATAGCATCAATACGAATGTGTTAATTCATGAACATGGATGGAGCATTACAAGATGGACGCACTTGGAGTGTAGATATGTTTGGGGTGTCTTTTCTATGTTGGAGTTTGTTCATGGGAATAAACTTCTTTAAAACATCTTGCATGAATGTATTGTGTTTGATGCTCACCTTGTATAGGTTGTGCAGTGCTTTGCCACGGAAAGCCAAAGGGGGAGATTATAAGTTCTGTAAGTCCCTTTGTGTTTTTGTTGGCATTCTCATGTACAAAATATGGAGTCTGTTTATTTTACTTAGTATTTTAGCTACCACTATGTACGGTATTTTGATTGTAATCAATATCCCACACACTCACGTAGATCTTAATACTATTGTCTGTTTATATGATACACACACCACGGGATGGTTAGAAGCATATAAATTGCATGTTAAAATGTGTTTTTACTTGAATTTGTTTTCCAGATTTGATAGGTGTTTATGGATTTTTATTTGGTGAAGTTTTTCCTTGAAAAAATCTTATCTTTATTGGCTCACCTTGATCTCGCAGAGGTCTCATCGGTGGCTCGCCGAAGGGTACGTGAATGTTCACATGGTGGAACTGTGACTTGTTGGATCTCGCTGACATCTCAAGGGGGGGGGGGGGGGTTTGTTAGGGTGGTCAGTGAAGCCTCATGGGTGACCAACTAAGCCTTGCGTGGGTGCGTGGCGAAGTGCAGAGAGGGATCGATGAGATTGTTGGAAGTTGAAAATTAGTCATAAATATCCATTCTTCTCACTTATTAATTACACTTTTTTACATATCTCTTATCCTCTTTCTTACTAATTTTACATATATTTCTCACACTGCATATTTGGCGTTGCATATTTTTAAAATGTGTGAAAATATCTTTTGGTGTATTTGAGAAGTATTTTATTTTTCGTATTACTAATACGTTAATGTATTTTCATATTAATAATTGGAGGTAATTCATTCACTTAGAGTTTAAATATTTTCAAAATGTGATTATGTAGTTTTAACCCATTGAGAGTTTTTCTATGTTGAACAACGAAGTGGTGGTGGAGTTTATTAAACCATTTAATGTTTTTGTAATAACAATACATCAAGTGTATTTTTAAATTGTTATTACAAGGTGAAGTTTTCGTATCAACATACGTCGAATGTGTTTTTGTATTATTGATACGAGGTGTTTTATCAAAAAATTATATTTTGGGTAAACTGCATATTATTTGTACACATCTACTGATTGCAGGTATTTGCATCACATTGCGTGATGGTGTGGCTTTGGAGGTGAGCCAGATCAAGTAAGGATCAAAGTAGCTATGGTAATAGCTAGTGATATTAGCCTAGGTAGTTAGCACAGGTGGTCCCTAACAAATAGAGGTATTTGGCATTTTATCTTTATCAAGTTTGTATAATTGTTTGATTTTATTTAGTGAATTTGGCTACTGAGTGGTTGCTTTAAGCAACTCGTAGATGTTACCACTTAGAATTGGAGCCTAAGTAGATTATCACGTTATATCGTTGTATTTGTTTGATCTTCTGCATGAGTTAATACAATTTGAGTATCCATAATATATGTGATAACATATATAATATATACTAAGATTGGAAATCATTTATTGCTTTTACTTCTATATCTAATCTTTGCTTTTTTATTTATCTTCAATTATGTGTTATCTGTTAATTACTTTTCACTGCTTGTACTAAAGGATTGAGTTCTTAGGTGTCCGTATCAACTAGACATGGTTGTTTATCAAGTTGTGACTTCTTTCATTGATCATGACTCTGACTAATTCTAGCTATCAGGTCCCAAGGAAGGCCATAGCTTGCTCCCTCAAGGTAGTAGCACGATAGTGTAGGGTAGTTAAGGAATGAGTTTCTTAAGCTCATTCATGCTTGTAGCACCTAAATCTTAGCTAAGGCGTGAGCTGGCTACCAAGTCCTAAGGGAGGACAATTGCTTGCTCCAGAGACTAAGTAGGGCTCATGGATGATCGGGCAAAGATTGGTAGAATGAGTTGTTAAGGCTCATTCACTGTTGTAGCGCTTAGATCTTGGCTAAGGCATGAGCTGGCTACCAAGTCTTAAGGGAGGGCGAGTCCTTGCTCCCGAGGCAAGGTAGGGCTCATGGATGCTAAGTTAAGATTGGCAGAATGAGTTGTTGAGGCTCAGTCATTATTGTAGCGCTTGGAACTTAGCTAAGGCGTGAGCTGGCTACCAAGTCTTCAAGGAGGGCGAGTGCTTGCTCCTAAGACAAGGTAGGGTTCATGGATGCTAGGCTAAGATTGGCCAAGTCTGTTGGTGACTTATTGCGGTAGAGTCCAAGGTGGATGCTTTAAGCTCTATCTTGGGAGCTATGGTGTGACTATTGCTTATAGAAATATAAAGTAATAAGTATAATATTTGATGATGCCAAAAATGGCTACATATTCTTATTCATTTTTATTTATTAGTGTTGGTGTTAACATGATCACGCAGAACCTCACAGGATACAATGTAAAGTAAATTACAAAAAAGAGACAGTAGATAAGCTGTCAAGACCATGCTTCTTGCCGATGTTTACTCATATCTTCTGGCCTTGGCAGATCCCACATAATAATAGTCCCGAGCTACCTTCTATTCTCCAAGAACCATTCCCACTCCTATCTTAGTTAAGAACTTGCCCTGGATACATGGAAGAATGGTTGTCCTAAGATGCCATTGTATGTTGAGGGTGAGTCTACCCTTCCTAATTGTTATTGGTAGCTCAACACTCCCCTTTAGGGTGAGGAGTTTCCTTGTGAAGCCGTAGAATGAACTGCTGACAAGTCAGAGAGGATGCTGGAGCTTCATTTGTTTTCAAGCATCCTTAAAGAAGATGTCCACTAAACTTCCTATGTCAACCTACAACTTGTGAATCTTGTTGTTAGCGATTTGTAGAGTCACTACCAGTGCATTGTAATATGGGTGCACTAGACATCTAGCTTCCTTTTCTGTGAAGACCAATTCTTCACCTACTAGTCTTGGCTCCTTCCCTTTTCTAATGGTCTGAATGATGCTATAAACTTCGTGGCTTGTAGGGATCCCTTTGGTATGCGCCTTCCTAGCATTATTAAAGTCTTTACCGGTTGGTCCTCCTTGGATTGTACGAACCTCATTGAGAGCTGAGGGTTCGCACTCCTCTGTTAGGTATCCTGGATCGGCAGAGTGATTACAATCTCTTAAGAGGTTGACACAATCTCTGAAAACATCATTGTGAGCATAAAGGTTGACCAAATCTCTAAAGAGGTCAAGGTTGTCCAACAAATCAATGGACCTATCATAAGCTGCAATGTCGGCTGCTTGAACTTCCCTCGAAAGGGGTTGATAAAACTTCTGAGGTGAATGGGGCTAGAGTTGAGTCTGTGAAATCTTGTTCATGTCTCTCGCCATTCAGCCTCTACTACATTGTACGAAGCTTGAACTCCAAGTCCCCCATGGGTGGGGTTGGAGGGGTGATCACCATCACTGGACCCTTTGATTTAGCATGGGCGAAATTAGCAGTATCGTCATTGTTGCTCTCTTGGCCAAGAGCGTGTGCGAAATTTTGACTCAAGGTGGTTCCTCAAGTCTCTACGCTTAGTGCGCTAGCGCTTTAGGCCAATTGGTCTCCACTAGCTAGGTCATTGGTCTCTTGTAAGGGTGGTGGTGGGGCATCATCGCCACTCTTGTGAAGGGGATTCATGTCCTTTGGATCCTGAATTCGAGGGCCCAAATTGCTTTGGACTGATCCTCTTGAGTTATGACTGACGTTGGGTGCTAGTTGATGGTCATCCTAGGCATCAAATCCTAGGGGGCTCGGTGGTAGTGATTCTGCTATTAAGGCATAGGGTTGCCCCTGAAAGAAGTACTAGAACTCCATAAATCTAGTCATCATGTGTTCTAGTCTAAGGTTGGTTTTTTATTTTTATTTTTCTTATTTTTGCTCTTCTTGGGAGGTGGTGGATCTCTCACCTAGACCTCAGCATGCTCTTTACTCTTTTGCGGAGCAAGAGAGTCTTGAAAACTTGATTGAGAGCTCATTCTTGCTAGAGATGGATCGAGCGTGGAATGATGTAGGAAACAAATCAAGAACGCAATGAATGTGATGAAGAACACACTGAATGTTCTTGAATTTTTACTAGTTCGATCGATCCAAAATCAAATTTCTACCCGACAAATGGCTCCAGATGTTGGATTTGATTTCTGTCCAGCATACGTTTCTTTTCACGTCATTAGCATACAAATTCAGGAGGCACAAAATCATGGGATATCGTATTCTTTTTTATGCTTAAGTCAGATATAAACAAGAACTTTAAGTTCAAAAAAGAATTTAAGAGCTAAGATATGAGCTTATGCATACCTTTTTCAGTTATAAGGCCCTATACATAAGAAAATAGGTGAATGTCATTTTAGTAAATAAGTCATATTAATTAATATTTGTATTATTATTTAATAATATAAATATCATATAATTAATATGTCATATTTAATGAAGAATTACCTGACTGTAAGGTGACTGTACTATTTGGCTTTTCTCCTGCTAATGTGGACCAATCAAATGGTGCCATGCGTACCTAGTATAACTTCTACCCAATAATATCTATTCTTATTTGTATATTTATTCTCCCTAAGCCTAAGTGGATTACTTTGAGATGCACATACATTGGTCAGGCTAAGCTAAAAAAAAAAAGGACTATGTCTAAAACTATCAATAATGACTTTCCATGGATTCGCCTTTATAAGCCACAGCTAAGGTTGTAAAAATAAGAGCTTGAATAACTCTTGTAAATAATCTAAGGAACATGACTGGTATAGGAACCACTAAAGGTACTAGAGAAACAAGAACAACAACTGCTAATTCATCATCCAATATATTTTCAGAAAGTTGAAAACTAAGCGAGATGGGTTTTGTGAAATCTTCTGAGATGTTAATGGGCTAAAAGATTAGAGTTGGTTGAATGTATATACTGAAATTGCCCAATCCCTTTTTGGTAAGGCCTACACAGAAATATGTGTGTATATGCATATTCGACATATAAATTAAACAACTTAATAAATTTAAAAAGCAAAAAATGCTCAATTAAATCAATTAATAAGTTAAAAAAAATCTTGATAAATTTTGAATGAAAATAAGATTTGAGTTTAATTATGAAGAATAAAAAAATTTAAAATTTTGTGAATTTTATGATCTACATTATACAACAAAAAGTTAGTGGAAAATTATGACAAATGTCATTTTACATGTATAAAATAACAAGTCTTAAACATATATTATCGTACTAATAACTTGTTATAAAACTAAATAAAAATAAGAGAATAAAAGTATAAAGAAAGTAAAAGAAGTATTTCTTATTATTGTTGTATTAGCAAGATATAATACGAATTTTGAATCTAATTTGTGATAGAGATTAAATCACCATTTAAATACAAATTTATATTACAATAGAGATTAAATCTTTATTTGAAACTTCAAACAAAGCTGAAGTAAATTTAACCATAAAAAATATAATATTATATTTAAGATTTGACATTCAAATTATAACATAATTTAAATTTTCAAATATTATAAGTTTTCAAATTAGATATGTTTGATAAAAAAATTTCAAATTTTATTTTCTAAATTTTGAATTTCAAAAAAGACAGTTTTGGAGTTTAATTTCAATTTTTTATTTATTGACAATAAAAATTAATAATCAAAATGATTAAAAAACTAAAACTTATTAAAAATTTATCAAAAATAAGTTTGGAATTGAATTTTAGAACTCTTAAATTTGAAAATTTGAAACTAGGAATTGACTATCGAATAAGCAATTTTCAATTTATATTTTTTAAAAATTGAAACTATTAATTGATTATCAAGTGAATTTTATTTTATTTCTAAAATATTTTTTAAATAAAAAATTCAATTCCAAAATTTAAAATTGAATTAGTTATCAAATATGACTTAAAGTAGCTATGAAGAAGGTGTTAGTTGGAAGGAGAAAAGTATGACCCAAGGACTCTCCAATTTCTCATGACATATTTGTTACATAGTATTAAAAATTTTAATTGTATAATTTTTGAGCAATCACATATTTGACTATGATATTAGGCAATATCGTACTATATAAAAGTTGTATAATTATATAAAAATTATGTACTATTAAGAGTGTGAGTTTAAATCGTGTTAGATATTTAACTTAATCTATTTGAATTTTTAAACATTAAATTATATGCATTAATTTTTTCTTTCATTTCAAATTAAAAATAAAATAAATATTAATTTATATAAATTTTTATAATAAATAATTTTCATACGGAAAGAACTACATAAATTAATAAATTACATACTATTTCAAATATAAATTATTGTATTAAAATATTTATCCGATCATCATGATATCATTTTAGAATTAGGAAAATTTGGATAAAATGATAATATTTTATATAATTTTTGTATAAGTACGCTCAAGTAATATTGGTAATTGGGATTACAGAGGCTTGGAGAAGATATTAAAAAATGTAGTAATGTATCATTGATTTGATATTAATTGATGTTCCAAGCTTATAAGCTTAATATTACATAGGCATGATAGTAGCCTATTTATAATTGTTATAAGCTATCATTTTTCTTATAGATTAATTACATCTTTTTTATTTAATATTCTAAAATATCATCCAATATATGTTTATCTACAATTCTAAATTTTTTATTATTTAATAAAAATTAGATATTATCCATAAAAATTTAAAGTTTTCTCCGAACATATTTTTTAAATATATTTTTTAATTTTTTAAAAAACGTGCATCAATTTGTAACATTCATTATTGTACATTTTGTTGTGATTCCCCCTGAATTGTCATGCGTTCGAACGTAAATTATCAACCGAACTACTTTGTCCTTTATATGATTTCCAAATAAGTGGGTACACATCTTTTTCCGATCTTATCATCACTCGTAACGATGGTGGTGTTTAGTTGGCATTATATAGCTGTGGGATTTTGGAAGGGTCGAAAATACTTACTGTTCATAGTTGTGTAGATTTGTACATGCATGTTTATAAATTTCACACATTTGTGATGGTTACTACGGTGTGTGGAATATCTACCCGTTTCAAGATGTGGAAGGGAAGCTTGTGAAAATAAAAAAATAAAAAAAATTCGGCGAACAATGACCGAGTTATATTTGGAAAGAGACGAACGATTCCTTCAGGGAAGTGACAAATATGGGTTGGTGTTATACTTTCATATTGACCAAGTAAATTTGTCAAAATCTTTGATCAAATTTGGATGTCATAGCAACAACAAGCCAGTTGGAAATAATTTTATCAAGAAGGAGCTAAAATTATATTTATTTCGACTTGGTAAAGACTTGGATGGGGACAATTTTGTTATTAATTGATAACTATTAAAAGGTTCCAAAGAAGGTAATTCAAATTGCTAATCCTAATAGGTGGGTTGTGAAAGCTTTTTTTTTTTTAATCAAGTAAATACTTTAATCATTTTATTTTTATCAAAAATATTAATGTTACTCTTTTTATAAAATAAAATATTGTAATCACTTTATAAATAATAAAATATTATTTTATTAATAAAAATTTTGATATAATAAAGTGAATCAAAATGATCATTTTAATATAAATGTTTTAAACTAAATTTGAATGTAACAATATTTTTTTTTTTTTTTTATTTTGGTCAAATTTTTTTGTAAATTTTATAGTATATAAAAAAATTGTATTTTTGGCCACTTTTTTGTATAATGTTTTATGTATCCAAATGCGTAACATACAAAAAACATGATACTTAAAAGTACAGAAAATTTCATAAAATATAAAATTTAAAATTTACAAAAACATGACAAAAAAAAATTGTATTATTCAGCTTCAATTTTTAACTATTAAAATAAAAGGACAATTTTGTACCAATTAAATTCACTTTATTATTATATCAAAAAAATTTATAATTTTTACTGTTCAAAAAGTGATTAAAATGTCACATTTTTACCAAAAGAGTTATCTAAATGTCTCTTGTAAAAACAAAATAACTAAAGTATCATAATCATACAAACAAAATAACTCATAAAATACTTTATCCTAATTTATTTCCAAATCCATTTTATGAGTTGCCTCATGATTTTAGTCCATGGACTATTGGATGAAGAGTATTAGTAGTTTTATAACTTTAAAAAAAATAAAAGTTTAGTTTATAGTTTTTAACTAAAGTAGCTTAATCCCATACATTTGTAAAAAGTGCATTTTACTCCCAAACTTTTAGTATAAAAATTACAATTTAGTTATTTTTTTGAAATTGTTACTACTAAAGTAGATCTTATTATAAAAATATAAGATTAAATTACTCCAATTAAAAGCAATAGGATTAAATTATTCATTTGTTTAAAATTGCCCTTCACCCTTAGACTATTTTATACATACAGTGTGGTAAGCATGGAAATTAAGCGCTATTAGTATTATCCAAAACTACTTCTTAATAAATGTGAAGTAAACTTCAAAGATTTCAGGTTCAAACAAAAGAAAGAGATGTCAGCTCTAATGTCAAAGCTTCCGTCACTGAGGTTAGTTGTATCCCCATAGCCATGACATTTCTAAGAACCTCCCAACTTCAACAAAAAAAAAAAAATACATCATATATATTCTTAGAGTTTGAGAATTATAATGTTTATTATTCCAAAAACTCAAACTCAAAGCTGTAATGCGAATTTCATGTAAAGTCAAAAAGCAAAAGAGGTATCAAAATATTTGAATTTTAACGGCATGAAGCTTAATTGAGCATATTAAAGATCTACTGCTTGAGTTTCAACTATAGGTACGTGAAATCAGTTGTATCGAAAAAAGAAGAGGAAATATTTTAATTTCATATGTGAATAACACGCAGCACAAAGAAATGCCTATACTAGGCAAGGAAACAGTTTATTAGGGAAAAAAAAAACTTATTTGATAAGAAAGAATGAATTGAATTCTATACATCTACAGCATGTTCTCCCTATCAAGCTTTCTACTACAAGATTTTTAGCAATGAAGAGAAAGAAACTTGAAGATCGAGATGCAAAATAGTAGCAAAGATCACCAAAACTGTTAAGCAAGAACTTGTTTTCGGCCAAATTCCTGAGTCCAAGATTGAGCTTTAATTTCTTTTGCTCTTCAATTTCTTGGTCCCCACTGAAAACTAAGACTCAAACTTTACAGCCATTCGCAGTTTCTATGTACAGGTTGTTTCGCGCCTCTCTTCATTTTGCGCTTGTCTATCAATTAATAAATCTAATGCTTCCTTCATCCACCAATGCTGACACATTTCTCTAGCTTCACCAACACTCACCTATATAAAAACAACACAAAATAAACAAGAATTTTAAGATTGAAGTTATCACACATATTGACACAATGCTTGAACCTTTAACTATTAATTTTGAAATCTAGATGACCAATAAATTTTTTACAAGTAACAGTTACAAATATGCGTTACTCTAGGTGTGATTGAGAGGCAATTGTGATTGATTTTACTAAAATGCAGGCACCCGACTAACTATGCATTAGAAAACAATCAAAACTTCATGAAATGTTCTACTTACACTATTTTACTTCATAATGGTTAAATTAAAGAAACTTTTCATTCCAAACTACGGGCATGTTCAGATAGTGGCAATAGATAAAGGAATGCAATAGCAACTTTTAATGTCAATAGTTGCAATTCCATAGGAAGATCCATTACTTTGTAAGAAGGAATATAAGTTCTTCACTACATGAGAAAATAGGCATTCCTTCTCCAAAAGGATTGTGATTCTAATATGTTTCACAAAAAAGCCTCTTAATTACTATATTACAGTTCCTGTTCCTGGTTTTCAATTCCATGAATTGTTTCACAGTTCATAGCATCTAAAAAATGTCGAGAATATTGAAGTTATACATACCCATTTTCTTTCCCTATTGTTCTTTTCAGGCCAAAGGTCCAATTGTTTCTTGACAAGCATGGGGAACATGTAACCCTCGTGTGTGGCGCCGTGGCTTCTGCTCTTATAAAGCCATTTACCCAATCTACACTGCAAAAACACCAAAACAACAAAAATGAGAAAGTTGCAAACTTAACATTTTATTTCGGGGTTAAAAGATTGTGCAGATATTAACCTCAACATTGCCAACTACTCCAGCTTCCTCCAAAGTCTCTCTTGAAGCTGCCTCTTCAATAGATTCATCAGTTTCCCAACCACCCTAAAAACATTGCAAAGAAATACAATGTCAGTGAATTTCAATAAAGAATATTGCTAGATATCACAAATTTCACAAATGAGGATGCATGATGAGATTGATGACTGATTTAGCAGGTGAACCACATAGGTTTTGTTTTGGTAATGAAATCCTGACACATCATTTGTATTAAATAGCATTTTCATTCCATAAATGATAAGCACTTTGTCACCAAATGCAAAGCAAGACCAAACAAACCGTACAAATAGTTGATAAGGGACAATTGAAGATTGAAATTACCTTTGGGAACAACATTCCTTTGCCTTTCTGTGAACTAATTACAAGAACTTCCAATTCTTTAGCAGAGCATTGTTTGGTATCCCTAAATCTGTATGGAATGCATCTGCATAATTTCAAAAAACAAAAAGAGCATTAGATTAAAAACCCAGAAAAAAAAAAAAAACTGTGACAGCAAAAGAGGAATTGAAAATTTCAACAGCTGTATCATAAAGATCAAAACTTTCAACCATTCAACAAAAACCCATTTCAAAAATATTCATAAATTCTAGATTAAGACTACAGATTTTTACGAAAAATCAAAAGGGAAATTTTTTTTTCCAAAAAAGAAAGGAAAGCATACCCTACAACTTGGCGATAACCTTCTTTATCATAGCGCTGTAAATGTCTTCCTGTGCGGGAGACCAAAGAGACCATGTTCCCAATTGGCAAAGGCATAAGCTTTCCACGAAATTCCTCAGACGAATTGAAAGAAGAGACAAGGAGATTTACATTACTTTTGGAAACAAAGACGCCCATTTTTCCTTCTTTTTTTTTTTTTAATTTTTTTCCTTCCCTTTATCCAAACAAAACCCAAATTAGGATTGACAAGAAATTGAAATGTTAAAGTGCAAAAATGAGTTCTTGTTATACGGAACCAAAGATAGGAGCTTAGGAAGTTGGGGAGAAACTATGGAAAAAGTCTGTTATGGCTAATTTTGGAGACACACTCTAGCTTGTTAACTTTGTGTGTCTGACATGAATTCTGAAATGAACCATTTGTGAAGGTTATATATATAGAAGGATCTGTTTGCTCCGAGTTGAAGGAAGACAAAGCCAAAATAGATATTTGACGGGTGGTGGGTTGTGACTCTTAGCCACTTAGCACACCTTAACGCGCTTATTTTGCTGTTACTTGCCTCGCTTTCACTACATGTTGTTTATTCCTTTTTTGAATTTTATTTATTTATGTTTGGTCAATTCTTTTAAATTTAATTGCCGAATTATATCACACATTTTAAATGATACTAATTTTGATCAGGTCACGTATTTACCATTTTAAAGCTAATTAACTTAAAATATAATTAATTAAAAAATTTATCAACTTAATTAACATAAATGTTATTTATAAATTGTTTATTAGCCATATTTAAAATGAGAGGGTTTTGTAATTATAATTCTTGTAATAATTGTTTTATGAAAAGAAAAAAAAAATTGTAAGTAAACTCTCCCATATTCTAATGTTGCAAGTCTCGTGTATCTTTCTAACTATGCCTCTTAAATTGTTCTCATCATTACCACTTATCAATACAAACCTCAATGTATAGATAAGCTAGGAAATGTATTTTAAATATAGCTCTTCAAAGAAAATACTCTTCTTTATGAACAAAAATATAAGATTTTTTTTTTTTTTTTTTTTTAGGATTTTAATATTTTACTTTTTCATTTGAAACGAAATAAAATAAAATGAGAAGGCTGCTATGAGGGCTACTTTTTTATTTGCAATTAGGAGAGTTGCTATGATTTTGTCCCGAGCTTCAGAGCTATGGTCTTCGGTTCAGTTTGGACATTGGATTTAAAGCTGTGCTAGTGGAGTCGGATTCGCTTCAAGCAATAAAAATGGTGAATAATGGTGCAAGCTTACTTTCAACAGAGGGTTGAATTATTCATGATATTTATTCTCTAGTGTCTTTTATTAGTTCTTTATCTTGTTGTCATAATTACGAATGACTAACGTTACTGCCACAATTTATTATTCTGGATATATATATTTATCTATGTGTTAATTACAATTTAGGATAATTTTGTCCGCTAATTTTTGTTTAATTATAAAATTATTATTATTATTTATTTTATTAATTTAATAATTAATTAATTAATTATATTATCTTATTATAAAAATTAGATCTTAACAGTCTTATTCACGATTTATTTTTTTCTATAAAAAGTTCTAAAAATCTAAAACATATAATTATAAATTTAAATTAATTTTTCGTTTTTTCTTTTTCTTTTAAAAATAATGGGTTAAAAATCAATTTTTATTTTGGACTATTTTCTCAATTTTTTTTTACTTTAATTACAAAATTATTATTAATTTTTATTTTAAATATGTAATGATAATGATTAATTTAAAATAATGGGTTAAAAAACAAAAAAAAAAAAAAAATTGTTGCCAACAAATAAAGAAGGCAATAAATTTCAAAGATAAAATATAAGATTATAATATTTTTATTTATAATTTAATTTTTCTATACAACATGTCATAGATAAACTAAAATATATATTTATTTTCAAGAGGCACTACTCATAATTAATGAAAAATTTTGAAAAAATTATTCAAATTGAATTACAAAAATTTTGATTATTATTTATTCTATTTATTTAATATAAAATATTATACAATCTTATTTATTGTTTAGAAGCCTACATAACCTAAAATACACATTATATGTTTGAATTAATTTTTTTCTTTTTCTTTCTTAAAATAATGGGTTAAAAAACAACCTAAACAAATAAAGAAAAAAAAATTGAAAGATAAAAGATACAATTATAAGATTTTTATTTATAGTTTAATTTTTTATATTACTAATTTCAAATAAGCTAAAATACATATTTATTTTCAAAATAGTAGTAGTATTATACTTAAAGAAAAATTGGATAAAATTATTCAAATTTATTACGAAAATTGTTACTTAATTTTATTTATTTATAATAATTAATTTATAATATAATTTTATTTTTTATATTACGTGAATATTAATTACTTTATAATTAAAACTTATTTTTTTAATTGTAATGCAAATTTTTTTCATACTTCAAATAATTTTTATTTTGTTATGGTTAATTATTTTCATAATTTTTTATTTATTTTAGTTTGAGCGTAACCAAATGAGTATTGGTATTGTTGCGCCTCATAATGAGATTTTTTTTTCTTTCCATAATGAAGTAGGTATTGAATTTTGAGTACTTTATTTATTAAAAAATTAATAAATATATAATTTAATATTACACAAAATATAAAAAAACTAAAACATAAAAGTAAAAAAGAGCATGTACTAAACACGTGTAGTTTACTATATTTGAAAAACCCTTTCACAAATTGAAGAAGTTTGATTTCTTATCTATTATAAATTTTATCAAATACATAGTTTGGTGAAAAAAACACTTTTTACGGTGTCCATAAATAATTTTTATCTATTAATTTTTTTTTAAATAATTACCCTACTTGTGCACACTAATGCCATTTGTATTTCAAAAAGTTCAGCACGATATTCAAGAACCAAATACATTGATATTTGACATAACTTCATTCAAGACTTAGCAGAGTTAAACACTTTTCTTTGTAGCATATCAGCATTGACCTTCAATTGACTAATTTATTTACTAAACCATTAGATTTGTTCATATTTGAAACCTTGAGAAAGGCTATTTGTGTCTGCATATCGCCTTGAAATTGCAATTTATGTCCTTCAAGCTGTGTGTTTGATTGTTGTAACGTGTGTGTTATTGTATTTTTGTCTTGTTTCCTATTTTACTTTGTTTTGTTTTCATGTGTTACATTTTATTATTGTTTACTTTAATTTTCTCTATTGTGTTGCATGAATCTATAAAATTATTGTATAATTATATGCTTTTTTCCTCTCATATAGGGGTATTCTTTTGCCTTTTTGTGTCAAGAAGGAGAAGAAGTTTGTGTTGTATAACTACATGGGAATGTGAGTGTAGGTTGTACTGCATCATGCTTATCTGACCTGCATACATTTAGGGGGAGTATTATATAAAGTTAGAAAGAGTTGTTGCATGATTTATGTGTACTTGTGTAAGGATAACACAATAGTTTGGTTAGATTACACATAATTCTGTATGATACGTTAATGAGTATGTATTATTTTATGTATGAAGAATTTTATAATTGGATTTCAGACATGCAGTTTAGAGTTTGCATAAGAAAGATGTGTTGATTCATGAATATTGATGAAGCACGACAAAATGGATGTATTTGAAGTAGGTGTGTTAGGGGTGTCTGTGTTGTATCAGAGTTTACTAATTGAAATACACTTCTTAGGTCATCTTGCATAAATATATTATGTTTGATGCATGTTTGTATAAGTTGTGTTGTGTTTTGTCACTAAAAGTCAAAGAGAGAGTTTGTAAATTCTTTGCGTCTTTCTTGGTATTCCGGTGTATAAAACACAGAGTTTATTTATTTTACTTAGTATTTTATCTTTCTAGTTTGTTTATTTTATTTAATGTGTTGTCTTCATCTATATGAGGTCAATTATTGACAGTTTAATATTGTACACACTCATATAAAAATTAATACTTTGTATGTTTGTATGATACAAATATCACATGATGGTTGAGAGCATGTAGTTTTTATGTTAAATTGTGTTTTTCTCTACACTTATTTTTCACTGATAAAAGGGCATTTGTGAAACATTATTTGAGATATTTTTTAAATGTAAAATAGCTATTTTGTTGAGCTCACTATGTGCATGCAAAGAGAGCAACAAGGTATTAGCGTGGTAGTGGCGAAGGGTGTCAATGAGGCGGGGGGCTATTACCCTCATTGATGTGTTCAACGAGGGCTAGTTGATGGCTCACCACCTATTTGGTAAATTGTCCAACGAGGTGTCAGGGAACTCACTAAGAAGCTCAAGAATTTTCTATAAATACTTCCATTATTCTATTTTTTCGATTTATTAAAAAACATGAAAAAACTTTGGCAATTTAAAAACTTGATATTTTAGTGAGAAAATTGTTTTCTAACTTTTAAATCGTTTATACATTGAGTAAGTTTCTATATTAGTGATTCATTAATGAGATTTTGAGATTTCGTATCATTGATATGTTAAGTGTTCTTCAGTATCAGACTATCAGTGATACGAGAAAAAGGTTTTTGTGAAAAATAAGTTTTTTGGTTGGTTAATTAAAATGAATTAAACACCAAGACTGAAATTTATATGTTAGGTATATGTGCATGAAATTTTTCCTAACCCTAAATTTTTCACTATATTAATTGTCAGTGATTATACTACACTATGTGTTAGTGGGTTCTAGATGAGAGCCTAATTTGTTAGTGATTGCAATTGCTGTGGAGACAATACAAGAGGGCAACTTAGGTGCAATTAAGTGTGGCTCTAATTAATAGAGATATTAGCATATATTTATAGGTTGTAAGCAATTGATTTTTTTTATTAGTTAACGTAACTCTTGGCTATCAAATAGTTGTTTTAAGAAATTTATGAATGTTACCACATACAGACGGTACATATATAGTTTTAGCACGTTATATTATCATGCATATATGATTTATTGTGTTGCTAGTACAATCAGAATTATATCAAAATAAACTAAAAAAAAATATCTAATAAAATAAAAATTAAATAAATATTGTTTGGTATGCATGTACAGAACAACTCTCTATTTTAACATTCAAAAACTCAAATCTTTACACCTTTATAATTCTCCAATTAAAGAACATAACACAGTCTATACATGCCCAAATAATTTTATCTACATTTTATTTTAATCTATTATCATCTTAATTTGATCAGTTTCTACGCACCAATAATTTCTCCTCTCTCTTTTTTATTCTGTAGGTCTTCATATATCACATGAACTATAGTAGTGAAGGGTACTTGAGCCTATAAATAAGCTTAATTATCTTGTACATTGCGTTAATTTTAATATAATTAATACTCTCATTCAAATATTCATTTCATTTCTTTGTTTAAATTTTTATTTTAAAATTTGTAATATTGAAATCCATAGTGCCAATAATAGCAGGTCACATGTATTATAAATATTTTTAAAATCTACGCATATTACATTGGATAAAAATATTAAAGGTACATTTCTCAATGCATGTGATAAAGTATAATTGATATTATATAATGCAAGACCCACCCATCAAAATAAATATAACAAGCCTTTGACCAATATATATATATATATATATATATATATTACAAGCACTTCTTTAACAAAAATAAATAAATGAATAAACAAAAAAAAAAAAAAAGAATTGTTTCATCATGATAGAGTTGAAATACATATCCAGGACGTTCTAACTGAAACATGATTATCACATTTGATAAGTAATAGTTTATCAATACTTCTATAGAATATAAGTCAAGTCAAAATTCGACACAGTATTAATCTCTAATCTCTTTGTTTTAATATATACCTAAATTAAATAAGTAATGTCCTTTTTTAAAAAAAAAATTGAAAGATTATTTTAAAAGAAGGGAAGGAGATTGGTAGAATTTAACCAAATATACTTATTTAATAATTAAGCTGCAATATAATTTTCAAATTTAAAGTTTTCACCAACTTATTGAAAGAAAATAGTATTAGAGAAACTAATTATAAATAATAACAAAAAACTAAAACTGAAATATATTCTAGTTAGTATACCACATCTTTCTTAATCATATATTCTAAAACCGACCAAATTTTCCTTTTCATGTGTTTTTATTTGCTTGGTTGACCTTCTTTTATAAGTGCATTATATTAAAAACATAAAAATAAGTGTAATATGTCGTATTAAATTATTTCATTTTTTAGATTATAAATAATGTTATTTTATATCTTAGTTTTCAAAAAAAAAAAAAAAGGTACAATTAAGGACAAAACACATAATTTTAATAATTTTTTAATTAAAACATTATTTTAAGAGGCCAATTAAGAACAAATTATATTATTTTAATGATTTTGATATTAAAATATTAATTTTAAAAAGAATATTTTAATTAAAAAATTATTAAAATTATGTGTTTTGTCCTCAATTGTACCTTTTTTTTTCTTTGAAAACTAAGATATGAAATAACATTATTTATAATTTAAAGGATCAAATGATATAAATGATATAATTTAAGAAACTTCTATAGTCTTAATCTCTAAAAATTGAAAAAAAAAAAAAAAAAAAAAGAAGGTAAAACTATATGTATATATCGATATAAATTTATATATAATTAAATTAATTTTAAAATAATATATTAGCCGCATATAGTGTAACTAGATGTATATATTTGAATAGCTTTTATAAATAATGAGTCAATTTTTTTTTTACAGAAATGCACATTAAAAAAGTGATAATTAAATCTTTAAATTAGTATCTTTTTACTAGTGATCTAAATTAAGAATTCTCTAACTTAAAAATGTTTTTTTAAAAATTTGTAAGATAAATAAATAAGTAAATAAAAGGCTGTAGAAAAAATATACTATTTAATTGTAAAATATTTATATTTGTTACTAGAGAGTATAAAACGTTCAACACTACTTGCACACGAATGTAACATTTGACCGCATATCCATTTTGAATTTTTGATAAAGTTACAAGCAAGAGAATCAAAGAAACGCGCTTGGAAGAGAGTAAAAAAGATTTGCAGACTTTGAATATTTATCATAAAATAATAATATAATATTATCTCAGTATTTTCGTTTTGACATGATTGCATTTAGAAGGAGCTTATAACTGAAGAATTAAAGGGAAAGCATTATCCATCATAAATTTATAATAATTATTGTAAATAATATAATCAAAGTTTATTAATTAAAATAAAATTTATATAATTTTATATTATTTATGATATAATAAATTTTGTGACATCTAACCCAACCTTACTTGAAATAAAAGGAAAAAAAAAAAAATAATAATAATAATAACTATTTGTGATGATGTGCGCGTAAATATGTATGGTCATTAACAAATAACGTGTACGCCATGCGTCTCAAATAACGGCACTACTCGGTGTTCCACTGATTCCTTAATGCCACAGCCCACACACAGGCTCACACGTTGTTTTAAAGTGGGGTACGACTTTTACCAATTCTTACTATTTTGTTAAGCAATGGATAATATCCCAATATATATATATATATATATATATATATATATATATATATATATATATTTATTACTAGATAAATTATAAATAATATATTATAATATTATTTATAAATAAAATTAAATTTATATAATTATATTTAATAAATTTATTTTTATATTAATTGTGACTATAATAAAATTATAATATCTTAAATTACTCTTTATTTTAAATATGATGTGAAAACTTTAGCTATTTTTTTTCCCTCTCCTTTAAAGTTTAATTTGCTGTGTGTAGGAGATGGATCTTCTTTATTTTGCTTATTTTTCTTTTTAAATTAGTTATTTTGCAGAAAATATATATTTGTATTTTTTCACTTAGATCTTTCTTGGAGTGATTTTATTATATTTAGATATTTATTTACAATAATTTATATCATATTTATATATGTCAAGTTTGTATTATCTTATCAATTTAGATCTGTTGTATCAAAGATTAGAAAGATTACAATTTACAATATAATATCAAGATTTTAATTTTTTTTAGAAAGATAAATGTATCATTAGAAGAAATCAAACAATCAAATCGGAGAACATCACAATAAAAACGAAAGATAAAAACTTATATTTTTTTCCGTATTTTTACCAAAGTTTTTAGTTTTGGTTTAAAAATTTTAATTATTAATATATTTAAATAGATGATTTTAATTTAATTGTATATTTTGATTTTTAATTAATAAAATTTATTTTCTTAAAAAAAGAATAAATTCATTTTTAAGGGAGCAGTTTGCATAAAGCTATATATAATTTGTACGACTCTTCAGCAAAACCATATTCAAATTAACTTTAGAAATGTAAAGAATATTTTTAAAGTCACCACTGCTAGTAAGAAAAATATCTTAAGTGATACTGGAACTCAATTATAGTAACAGCTAAATGTCTGTTTATGATCATAATGACATTAGTAGTTAGAGCTCCATAACCATCGCATAAAAGGTGTAGCACAGGGGACGGAGCTAGGAATTTATAATGGGGGCTGAAGCAGTGGAGCTGGAACCTCAAACCCATTCTCATTATCTCACCCATCTTCACCTTCCTCACATGAGAAATATTCCACGTCATTGATATCTGACTTTGAATTTTCTTCAAGCTTTGGTTCAAATGGGTCTACTGCTCATGGATCAATGAGCACAGCTGATGAACTGTTTTTGAATGGCAAAATCAGGCCTTTAAAGCCTTTGACCATTTTCAGCTCTTCAGTACTCCATCTCTGAATGTTGATAATGAAAATTACAATGATGACAAAGACCTCTTAGTTGAGCTTGTGAGAGGCATAGAACTGAGATTTGTGCCTTTTGATGAGTGGAACCAAAGCCACAAATCAGAGGTTAAAAACTTCTACTTTCCTGAATAGCTCCGCCCCTGTACACACACATATATATAAGCAAACTAGCAAATGATTCAGCAAAGGATCATAAATAAGAAATCAATATATGAGTGCATAGACAAGTAAAGGACAATCTTATGGATAAAATACAATATAAAAACAAAATAAGAAAGGAAGCATACATGTACTTGGTCAGCAAAAAAACCTACATACTTATTGAAACTGAAATAAAAGAAGGATTGAGGAAAAATAATAATAAATTTAAAACAATAACAGCATAAGGTTTTCAGAAAGTAAAAGTTCCCTGAAAATCATCAAAAATAAAATTCGAAAGTTGTCCCAGTGTGTAGAACCTGTTCGTTCTTAAGAAAATAATTTTTTTTTAATGTTAGTAAAATGGAAACAACAAACAGGTAATATAAATACTATTGGAATCAACACAGTCACACAGATCAAATTACATAAAAGAAGGAGCTGGTACTCAAAAGAAAAAAAGGGGAGCTAGTACCTGACGAAGGTAGGAGCCGAAGAGGGTGCTACTTGCGACTAACGACGACGACGGCGACGTGAGCAAATGAGAAGAGGAGCAACGCCGCAACGGCAACATGAACAAATGAGAAAAGGAGTAGGCGAATAGCTCTTGCTACACTGTAGCAAGAAATAACAATTTGTCTTGCAACCCTCTTAGATTTTTGTATACAATAATTATATTAACATGCAGTATCATAGATTTATTAACTTGTGTGTATAGAGACTTATTTATACATATGCTCAAAAAGCTATAAAAATATCAAGAGGAGCAAAATTAAATATCACTACTGTGGGGAGCTATATATATCACCCAATTTTCTCAAAAAAAAAAAAAAAAAAAAAAAAAAAAAAAGCCCTACATTCCACAAGTCTTTTAACTTGTTAGTCAACGTTACAATTTTGTCTCTATTTTGATAAAACAGTGCTTTTTATTTTTTATTACAATATATACAATTTGTATAACACAATTTATTGCTAGTAAATAGTCTCATAATTATGTCATCATTTTATATCACAAAATTCATATTTATTATTAATTAATATATTATTTAATAAATATAGCACTATTTATTTTGATATGATGCACTAATCATTAACTTTTGAAAAAAGAGAAGATTAAATCATTTTAGTTAAGAAAAAATTGATAAAAAATAAATCTGAGTCTCCTAATTGTTGACAATTGATTTACTATCAGTTGAGGTGTAAATATGATCCATTAATATGACACAAACATAATATAATGAATTTTTTTAATCAAACAAAATTGATTAGTAGCTGTTATATATTTTTGTTTTTAAACTGTTAATCTCATCATTTTAATAATAATAAAAAAAAAAAATACTCTAACTGTCCACTATTTCTTAAAAAAAAAATAGTTTAATTATTTACTTATTTTTAACAATATTTAAATTCTCTTCTTATAAAAAAAGACAGCATAAGTCTTCTTTTTATTAGAAAAAATGATAGCACAAATCCTATTTTTTAAGAAAATATCAAAAATACATATAGATTTGTCTATCAATTATAAAAGTTTATTTGTACGTATTACAAATTTTAAATTTTGGTATCGGTTTCATTAAGAAAATTAAATAAATTTTAAAATTATATTTATTTAATCTAATACAAAAAAAAGAAGTAAATTATCTAAAATATTGTAAAGAACAATTAATAAAATTAATACTTTAGTTAAGAAAATAAAATTATATGAAACAAGTAAAATGAATTCAATAATTAAGAAAAATTATAAATGTTATAAATAATAAACTCTTTTTGTAAAATCTAACAAATATCTAACAAAGGTTTGCTCTTATATAGTAAAAAAAAAAAAGACTAATGATGTTACTTTAAAAAAAAAAAAGAATTAAAATAATACAAAATATAAATAAGAGATTAAAGTGTATCTTTAAAAAAAAAAAAAGATATTTATAGTCACCTGCCCTTATTTATACTTATAATAAATAGATAACTTTATAAAAAATCATTTTATTTTTCAAGTATTAATCAACATGACAATTGTGCACTTACTTTTTGGATGCTTTGTTTCTTCGGAAGCGTCCTCTTTCATCTCACAAACTTCATAACACTTCGGAGTTGTTGGCTAAGGTAGTGTTTGGGATGTGGCAAGTTTAGAAGGCAAGAAATGGTGTGATTTTCAGGGAGGAACATGTTACATGTTGATGTTGGTAGAATTATTCTGCTAGCTAAGCGACAGTTTGATGAGGTCGCATCTACTTTTTGCTAGTGCTCAGTACTTTTGATGTGCATTAGTGGTAAGAGCCCTCTAGTTTCTTTATCTTTTGTTGTTATTTTTCTCTCAAATGAGAGGAATGTACTGGCTTATTGTTATTGGAACTACCGATTTAGTATGAATAAAATCCAGTATTTGTTGATTGGCAAAAAAAAAAAAAAATGATAACTTGACACAATAATACAACAAAATAATATAACAAAAAACCTTTTCTTTTATTACAGTTTAATAGAATTATTTTACTAAAAGTAGAGTAGAGCTCCAATACAAACATCACCTCAAAGAGAAATTAAAAAGCCATCTGCAATAAGATTGATAATTCATTATGATATATATCTTAGCATTTATAGAATACCTTTCATCAATAAATGATTATACGATCGTTTCTAGAATGTTTTACTTAATTAAAATTCTTACGAAGTCCACGGAAAAATTCTAATAAAAAATATATTAGAATTGATTAATCCACAATCCATAAGCTTTTAAATATTTTTAGTAGAGAGGAGACAACCTCCTTAACTGCTCAGCAGTTTTTTTTTTTTTTTATATTTATTATAATTATCCAACCAAATATTTTACTTTCTTTTAAATAAAATATTTGGATAATCATAAACGAATTGAATCAAGTACACTTATGGGCAACTCGTTTGGATCCAAGTCCAAAATCCAACACCTCCCACTTGCACGTGGAGTGTACGATGCTCTGTCATTTCTTCTCATATCTACCACACTAATAAAAAAATAATTCATACCAGCTAATGGATCGTGTGACCGTTGAGAACACATGCATGTGTGAGCTCTTTACTAGCAACTCAGTTCTGAGTAAACGACTCATAGAGACATTAACCCTTATCAATACAAACAAGAATGTTAGAGTATATATGGTGTCTTTAAATGCCCCAGATTCATCTAATCACATAAGGTTCAAGCAATTCTGATCCCTCATAAAAGAGTCATACTTAACCTCTCCGAAGTGTGATTTTATACTCATACATATATTACATCTCACTTAATGTGATACAAGTTGTCAACAATAAATATATAAAGAAAATATCTGTGATCTCAGATAATCTTCGCATTGCCAAGAAGCTCCCTTTGTGCTCCAATGGTGGTTCTATTGTGCCTTTTTTAAAACTCTCTTTATATTTTCAAAATAATGTAGAGAAATTTAAAAAGAAAGATTAAAAAAGCATTTTGCTGTGTGTTGGAGATGGATCTTCTTTGTATTGCTTATTTTTCTTTTTAAATTAGTTATTTTGCACAAAATATATTTGTACTTTTTTACCTAGATCTTTCTTGGAGTGATTTTATTATATTTAGATATTTATTTACAATGATTTATATCCTATTTATATATGTTAAGTTTGTGTTTTTTTTTTATCAACTTAGATCTATTGTGTCAAAGATCGATCTCAAAGATTACAATATAATATCAAAATTTTAATTTATTTTAGAAAGATAAATGTATCATTAGAAGAAATCAAACAATCCATCAGAGAACCTCACAATAAAAACTAAAGATAAAAACTCAGATTTTTCTTGGTATGTCTACCAAAGTTTTTAGTTTTGGTTTAAAAATTTTAATTATTAATATATTTAAATAGATGATTTTAATTTAATTGTATATTTTGATTTTTAATTAATAAAATTTATTTTCTTAAAAAAAAAAATTCATTTTTAAGGGAGCAGTTTGCATAAAGCTATATATAATTCGTACGACTCTTCAGCAAAACCATATTCAAATTACTTAAAAAAAAAATTTATTCTAAGAAAAATTACTCAAATATTTTGCCTCAACGTAAAAAGAATAACTTTCTAGATCAAATTTACTCATAATTTAACTTTAGAAATGTAAAGAAGATTTTTAAAGTCACCACTGCTAGTAAGAAAAATATCTTAAGTGATACTGGAACTCAATTATAGTAACAGCTAAATGTCTGTTTATGATCATAATGACATTAGTAGTTAGAGCTCCATAACCATCGCATAAAAGGTATAGCAAGAAATAACAATTTGTCTTGCAACCCTCTTAGATTTTTATATACAACAATTGTATTAACATATAATATAATAGATTAATTTTAAATTTTATTTTTATAAAAATTTAAAAAATGTTAATGATATCAACAATCATGATATACGTTGCATTTAAGAATTTTAGTTGGGCAGTGATTTCGCATTTATTAACTTGTGTGCATAGAGACTTATTTATACACATGCTCAAAAAGGTATAAAAATATCAAGAGGAGCAAAATTAAATATCACTACTGTGGGGAGCTATATATAATTATATATAACCCAATTTTCTCAACAAAAAAAAAAGCGCCACAGTCCACAAGTCTTTTAACTTGTTAGTCAACGCTACAATTTTGTCTCTAATTTTGATAAAACAATGCTTTTTTATTTTTTTATTACAATATATACAAACTGTGTAATACAATTTAAATGATTTATTATTATTAAATAGTTTCATAATTATCATCTTATAATCACAAAATTCATAACATATTATTTAATAAATATAGTACTATTCATTTTAATATAATACAATAACCATTAAATTTTGAAAAAAGAGTAGATTAAATCATTTTAGTTAAGAAAAAATTGATAAAAAATAAATCTGAGTCTCCTAATTGTTGACAATCGATTTACTATCAGTTGAGGTGTAAATATGATCCATTAATATGACAGAAACATAATATAATCAAATTTTTTAATCAAAATTGATTACTAGCTGTTATATATTTTTGTTTTTAAACTGTTAATACTCCTTATTATAATAATAATAAAAAAAGAAATACCCTAAATGTCCTCTATTTTTTTTGAAAAAGGAGTAGTTTAGTTATTTATTAATTTTTGACAATATTTAAATTTTCTTCTTATAAAAAAGAATAGCACAAGTTCTCTCCTTATAAAAAAATGATAGCACAAATCGCATTTTTTAAGAAAATATCAAAAATACATTTAAATTTTGTCTATTAATTACAAAAGTTTATTTGTGCATATTACAAATTTTAAATTTTGGTATCGATGCCAGTAAGAAAATTAAATAAATATTAAAATTATATTTATCTAACTTAATAAAAAAAAAGAAATAAATTATCTAAAATATTGTAAAGAACAATTAATAAAATTAATACTTTAGTTAAGAAAAAAACAAAAGAATTATATGAAACAAATAAATAAATTCAATAATTAAGAGAAATTATAAATGTTATAAATAATAAGTTATTTTTGTAAAATCTAACAAATACTTAACAAAGATTTGTAAAAGTTTTACATAGTAAAAAAAAGACTAATAATATTACTTTTACAAAAAAAAGAATTAAAATATTGCAAAATATAAATAAGAAACTAAAATATACCTTTTCAAAAAAAAAAAAAAAGATATTTAGAGTCATCTGCCCTTATAATAAATAGATAACTTTATAAAAAATCATTTTATTTTTCAAGTATTAATCAATATGACAATTGTGCATTTACTTTTTGGATGCTCAGTTTCTTCGGAAGTGTTATTAACCGTTTGTCCACCTCTTTCATCTCACAAACTTCATAACACTTCGGAGTTGTTGGCTAAGGTAGTGTTTGGGATGTGGCAAGTTTAGAAGGCAAGAAATGGTGTGATTTTCAGGGAGGAACACGTTGATGTTGGTAGAATTATTCTGCTAGCTAAGCGACAGTTTGACGAGGTCGCCTCTACTTTTTGCTAGTGCTCAGTACTTTTGATGTGCATTAGTGGTAGGAGCCCTCTATTTTCTTTATCTTTTGTTGTTTTACTACAAGTAGAGTAGAGCTCCAATACAAACATCATCTCAAAGAGAAATTAAAAAGCCATCTGTAATAAGATTGATAATTCATTATGATATATATCTTAGTATTTGTAGAATACCTTTTACCAAGAATGATTATATGATCGTTTCTGGAATGTTTTACTTGCTTGAAATTCTTACGAAGTCAACGAAAAAATTCTAATAAAAAAAATATTAGAACTGATTAATCTACAATCCAAAAATTTTTAAATGTTTTTAGTAGAGAGAAGACAATATGAATCTTGGATATATATATATATATATATATATATATATATATATATTTCTTTTTTCTCTTTCATCTCTTTCACAATAGCATCTTTTCTTTTTAAAAGACCCCAACCTCCTTAATCGCTCAGCAGTTTTTTTTTTTTTTTTTATATTTATTATAATTATCCAATCAAATATTTGGATAATCATAGACGAATTGAATCAGGTACACGCATGGGCGACCTGTTTGGATCTAAGTCCAAAATCCAACGAAAAAATGACTTCTCCAACTTAGTGAACTTGAAGAGATTAACGATGAAGCTTACGAGAATACCAAGACTTATAAGAAGCGTACTAAGCCCTATCATGATAAAAGGCTCATCAATAAGTCTCTAGTTCTTGGAATGAAAATCCTTTTATATAATTCATGTTTGCGTTTGTTTCTAGGAAAGCTACATTCTAGGTGAAGTGGACCATACACCATTGCCAACATATTTTCACATAGAGTAGTGGAGTTGTTAAATCCTAAAACACAAGAACTTTTTAAAGTGAACGGGCATCATATCAAACCATACTTGGAAGGAGATGGCAACATGAAAAGCATATAGAGCATACGTCTCCAAGATTCTTAGCAACATAATAGCGGTATGAAGGTGTAGCCATAAGAAATAAAAGTTTTATAATGGAGAGAGGATTAGATTTTGGTGAAGCGGGTTATTCGGGAATTTTCAATAGAATTCAAGCACTAAGGTGGAGAAAGTTTGTACAAGCACTGTAAGCGGGTGTTAGTTCTTTTCCGAGAATTTTACGTGAATGTCCCAAAAGCCTAGGATGGAATGGTATGGGTGAGGGGTGTTGAAGTCCCCTTTAATGGGTCCGTTATCAATGCATACTATGGATTGAAGGATATTTGTGATAGTGGATATACAAAGCTTACTTAAAAGAAGTGAACTATGAGGACATCACAAACACCCTTACCAACAGTAATGTGGAATGGGAAATAATGGGAGAACGAGTGAACACTTTCCAAGAAAAATATCTAAGACCCGTCTCCCGTATCTGGTAGTACTTCGTATGCTCTAGATTGATGCCAACCTAGCACTATAGTTCTGTTGATAGAGAAAGGGGAATTCTGCAATACGCAATAGAAACCAATAAATTAATTGATGTCGGGTGGATCATCCATCAAAGAGTTTTACACTCAGCTGAGCATCACAACTCAGTTATTTTTTTCCACAGCTGATCACTGCCCTTTATGGCAAACATGGAGTACAATATGACACGAGTGAGGTACTTTTGCAGCCAATAGTCTTACATAAGGCACCTCATTAGTGGGAATAAAGGGGGACAAGGTGGTAGAAAGAGTATTGAAACTTCTTCCAGAAGCGCTACAACCAAGGATATAATAGGAAATTTGGGAGAGAAAATGAATAAAATGCAAGAATACTAGGGCCAACAACAAGGATGGTTGTGTGAACAGATGAAAAATTCCTATGAATACCAAGTTTTACTCTACAGGATGATGAGCTTTCAATTAACACAAAGTGGAGTAGACACCAATCAATTTGGTAGAGTTCCTGACTACTCTGGTCATGATTTTGTGTATGTGCCACTCGAAGAAGAAAAAGAGCAACATGACGATGTGGAGGATTAAGCCTCCTTTTGACCTTTTATGTTTTATCTTTTCTGTAATTTCTTTTCTCTTTCGTTTTCTTTTTCTTTAGCTTTTATTTTATTTTATGTCTCTTAATTTCAGTTTTTCTTGTATCTTTTTTTATTTATTTTTAGTTATGTAATAAGACTATTAACTTTGTTTAGTGGTTTGTGATTTAATATTTTTTAGTTGAGTTTTAATTTAGTCATTGAGTTGTGAAGCAAAATTTAAAAGTTTCACTTATCATTCAATTTGAGAGCTAGATGCTAATTCATGAGAAAGGCAAGGAATGGTAAAACAAAGCTCAATTGTATATGCACACAATGACATACAAATGGGGGGGGGTAAAGATTTTACTTATTCTAAAGGAGTACATCATGTGTATGTACATTTGAAATTAAATATATATGGTATATGTTGATAATTAATATTGTGTACTTATATTGTCTATTTTGCAACTCAATTGGTTATGTTTATAATATTTATGTTGTCTATTAATATGCTAGAATAATATATGCAAAAAGCAAGAAGTTAGAAATAGCAATAAAGTTTTGTTAGTTAAAAGTCAATTTATGTTGTCAAATTTTTATAAAAATTGACAAGGTATGTGCAATTTTCTTGTCAATTTTTATATATAAATATCTGGCAAGATAGGTGTAGTTTTCTTGCCACTTTACACTTAAAAATTACCAAGGTAAGTGTAGTTTTCTTGTCAATTTTTACTTAAAAACTACCAAGATAGATAGATCTACCTTGGCGATTAAAAACTGCCAATGTTGATGGGTACCTATGCTGACACTGCATACGCAGACATTTTTTTGACTGCCTAGATAGGTCTATCTTGGCGATTAAAAACCACCAAGAAAAGTCACTATTGTAGTAGTGAGAAGCTGGTTAAGGGTTGTGATGAGTACTTGAAAAACACTATTATAATGTGATTTATTATGCTTAATTTCAATAAATAGATTTGATTATGACACATTTATTTAATTATTTGTAAAAATATATTATTTTAGAATCACGGGTATGTTTTGGTGTATTTCATGTGTTTTTAGCTTCAAAAGAGTTAAACAATGCATGGTGTTTTATCGGGACCTCATGGTATTACAGCTCCTACCCATTTTCTTTATGCAGATGATTTGATCATCTTTGCAATGGCTAGTTCTCACAATATCCAGAATATCTCTTAAGCTCTTTAGCTTTATGGTGTTTTATCAGGACAATTGGTTAACTTTGAAAAATCAAGCATCTATTTCGGCAAGGGGGTGTCAAGAAGTGGAATTCAGTCTATTCAAGAGCTTTCGGGTATGCGTTTGGGTGGTGATTCTATGAGTTATCTGGGGGTGACTCTTTTTCAGGGTGCCCCACGTCGATGCTAGTTCTAGGGTTTGGTTGATCGGGTTAAAGTTCGTTTGGACTCTTGGAAGGGATTTTCACTTTCTCTAGCAGGTCGTCGCTGCTACCAGAGTATGTTCCTGCATTCTTTTCAAATTTATAGATGGCCAAAAGCGGTTCTTGATGACCTTACTAAAGTTTCGAAATTTTTTCTGGACTAGCCATACGGACAAAGTGAAATTAGTTCAGGTCGCTTGGAGAGATTGCTGCCGTCCTCTTGCTGAGGGGGGTTGTAGTTTGAGAGATTTGAAAACTCTAAATGAAGCCATGTTACGAAGATTTGCTTGGCGGTTATTTGAAGGAACCTCTCACACCTTGATGTACTTACGGAGGTGATTTCTTGATAGGAATGATACTCCTAGAGGGTATCATATTTGCTCATCTATTTAGCCTGGCTTGAGGTCCCATTTCCTAGCTTTGATTGCCGACTCCCATTGGTTGATAGGTACGAATTCATTGGTTCGTTTCTGGACAGAAAATTGGCTGGGTTCACTTCTAATAAAGAGAGTTCCTGAGGTTCCAGTTGATATGCCCTTGAATGCTTTGGTTGGTCAATTTCAGACAGAAGATGGTTGGCGATTGCCGCAAAATTTTGTTGACTCTCATCCAGATGTAGCCATGGATATTAACTCAGTAGTTGCAGGTATGAAAGATACTCGGGTCTGGTCTTGTTCAGTTAGAGGAGATGTTTCCACACGTGATGCTTATGATTCTTTGAGATCAATGGGGCAAGTTAAAAGTTGGGGTAAAGAAGTCTGGTCCCCATTTATTCCTCCATCCCGCTCTATACTTTTTTGGAGAGTCATTCAAGGAAAGGTTCCCATTGATTGCGTTGTCAAGAAGTGGGGTTTTTCCTTTCCTTCATGTTGCTTTATATATGGTAGATTAGAGGAGACGATCTCTCATCTTTTCTTAATGTGTCCTTTTGCTGGGGCTCTCTGGGACTTCATTGCCTCTTTTTTAGGTTTGTGCCCCCGCACTGACATGTCACTTTTGGAGTTGTGGAGGGATGCTATGGGTAGGTATTTGGGACCTCAAGTTCGTAATTTATGAAATGCAGGCATTGTCTCAGATATTTGGGTTATTTGGACAACTAGGAATAATTGTTGCTATGATGGGATTGAGATTTCTTGACATTCCTCTCTTACTACTATTTGGCGTTTTATTAGAGAAGCAGGCTTAATCCAAATTGGTGCAATGTGAAACACTTTGAATGACTTACAGATACTTAGTCGTTTGTGAGTTCGTGGTATACCCTCACGAGCCCCAAGGGTGATTGAAGTTAACTAGCCTCCTTCTCCTCCAGGTTAGTTAAAGGTAAACATGGATGGGGCTACTTTTGGGGCACTTGGTCTTTCAGGTTGTGCGGGAACTTTTCAAACCTCCAGATATTTTGTCAAGGATTGTTTTTGTGCTCCTTTAGGGGTTTCTTCTGTCTTTGAGGCTGAGCTAGCAGGGGATATTCATGCAATAAAATATGCAGACAGGTTTGGTTGGAGTTTGATTCTGCGTATGTGGTGACTTTATTCCGCACTAGATCTCATATGGTACCATGGCGTTGGCTCTCATCCTGGACAAATTGTTTGGCTCAGATTGCAAGCATGGACTTCCACTGTTCTCATATTTACTGAGAGGGTAATTCTGCTGCTGATGGCTTGGCTTCCAGATCTCCTAGTTTTTGTTCCGCGACTTGGTGGTGGAATGTACCATTTTTCGTGTGTCAATTTATTATTTCTGATATGGTCGGCAAACCTTCTTATAGGTTCTATTGATGCAAAGTTCTGTACTAATTGCTTTTTATTTATTTAATAATATTTGTGGGTGGTTGGAAAATGAAGAGGGTGCTAAGGACTGCTTTCCATTCTGATGGGGCACCCTAGTGTGTCTACTGATTCCAGTCTCCCATTTGCTTTTATAAAAAAAAAAAAAATGCAAACACATGAAGATGGAACACTTGCAACACTTGAATTACAACTTAGGAGCAACAAGGAACAAATTACGTAAGTCTTACACAATAAACCAACCAGTATGTAAGGCATACATATGAAGGCATAACAAGCAATGTGTGTCGTGGCAAAGGAAAATTTGTGCCGCGGCAAACAACCCTCAGGTTTTGTATCGAACTTAGAAACAACTTGTCCTGTGGTATGCCTTCAATTTTGAATGTTCGGATTTTATGTAACTTTTACACCTATAAATATTTCATTTAGGTTTTCAATTTACACACAACTCAATTTACGATTTATTACAAAACCTATTAGAATTTTTTGGAGTTTTTTCACATTCTAAGAGATAAGATAACCAATTCTAAGGATACAATAAGTCATTGAAGATTGAAGATCAAGCTTTTGGAGAAAGAAACACCATCCAAACCATTTGTGGTATTTAGATCTAGGTTTCTTGTTGTTAATAGGATCTTGCTTTTTTCTCTTTTCTCTATAGAATTTATATTGAATTGAATTTGTTTATGAATATTAATTCAAACATAATTGGCTAAATTTATCATGAATATTTAGATTATGTTGTTATGTTTGCTAAATCTGTTATGGTAAATAATTTTATTGCAAAAAATAAATAAAGTTACATTTTGATTAAGAGTTTGTTTAATGTTTATTTGTTGTGAATTTTCATAGGCCAGTTTGAGATTCATAAATAGATTGAAAAATCTTAGAGTTTAGGTTTAGAAACGTCACCTTGACTATATTTTGAAAAACTTAATCAAAATTTCAAATTGATGACCTAGTCATGGCATTGGTATGATTAGCATATTTTTTTGTGCATAATTTATTTGCTATTTAATATACCCGATCTGTAGGATATTAATTAATTAATCACCAAAGAAAATTACCCCATTTGTAGGAATTTTCGTAAATAAAAGAAAAGCCAGAAATCTTTATCTATTAGTTCATTCATTTTCATTCACCATATTATTTTGATGCAATCATTGTCAACTAAGCTAAACATCCATGTATTCTCTAATGATTGTTATCAACCTTTTTCAGCTAGTTTAAGTTCAAAATATTGTTTTCTCTTGTTTGTTTTCCATCATTGATCTTGCTCTCGTGTTCAATTTCATTTACAATTCTAATTATTAACAGTTTTAGTAGCTTTAGGATTCTAGTTATTTAGTATTTTAGTAGTTCTAGAATTTTAATTAGTTAGTATTTTAGTTGCTTTATGACTCTAAAGAAGTTTAAAAAATATTATTTAGAATCATTGCAATTATTTGAGAGATCAACCTCGAAATTTGCTTATCAATTGTTACTAGTGATTTGTATACTTACGAGTACTAAAATTTACACATCAACTTAGAAGATAGTTGAGTATGATCTTTAGTCACCTTGATATTGTTGGATTTATTATAAAGTCTAGGCTACTTATTTCGGCATGGTATAAAAGACCGTTGAACCTCTCTTTTGGTCTATTCTCTTGATATTAATGATATTATTATGCAATTCAGGATATTTATCAAACTATTTATCATGATATGACATAAAAGTTTGTTCTGTATCTTCTCTGATCTATTATCTTGAGATTGATTAAAAATATTATCCTCTTATCAACATGAGATTCTCATCACTAAGGACTATGTGAATAAACTTCCTCTTTTGGAGCGAGGAGACATTTGAGCCCCTATCCATTAGAGATGAGGGTGTAAGAGGTTCGCCACTTGTTAAACACCCAACCTAAGAAAGGAACTTGAGTTTGTTAATCACCTAGGGCGACAGACAAATAATAGCCCGGTGGTGACCCCACCATGCAAATAAAATAATGCAAAAATTCTGGTTAAAGCGAGGAGACATTCAAGCCCCCATCCAACTGGATGTCGGCATACCAGGCTTATCACATGCATATTTGTACAATGAGTTTGAGACGCCTGACCATCCTTTCAGTGCAAGTACCTTGGGCAACAAGCTTTAACCAGCTTAGTAATACCCCCATCGTGTGAATAAAGTAATGCATAATTGAAGCTAGGAGGCATCTGAGCCCTTATCCAACTGACACTTATCTAATAGGTCATCAACTAAGAACTACCCACTCAATTATATCAAAATTATTATGAAATTTGAGTTATTTACTTCGACAAAGTTTGGAAGGCCATTAAATCTCTTCTTGGAGTTATTTATTTTTAATGTATTTCTCTTAAAGTTTAGGCTATTTGTGTCAGTGTGGTGTGCAAGGCCTTTAAGCCTTTTATTCGTTGATAAACGTACAAATTGATTACCTCATTAAAGAACCAAGTAGAGTGTTCGAGATAAAAGTGCAAGTTATTCACCTTGGTAAAGAACCAGGTAAAGCGCTTGAGATGTTTTAATTTTGTCTTTTATAGATTTGTTAATCTAATTGGTGCTATAATTATATGTTTTATGAAATTATTATCTTGCCTGACTTATCTCGACGTGGCATAAAAGGTTATTCTTTCTGATTGATGATTTCTTCTCTTATTATTGAAGAAATTAGAACATATTGCAAACATCATCTGCGACATTATGACAAGCCAGTTATTAAAAATGTCATCTTGTATGACTTAGTTAGGTATGATAAGTTATTATTATGTTGAAACTTTAAGTATATTTTGGTCAAATCTATACTTGATTAAATTTGTACTAGTTATGATATTTAGTCCAGATGAGATTGATCGTATCTAACTACTATCATGTTCTCATGCTTTGAACTCAATAGCAAGAGACTTAATGTTTGGAAATATACATGGCTTATTATATGAGAGGCTCATCATTTAGGCCTATGCCCATTTGCTATATATGTTGTTTTCTTGATTAAGGGGCTTTTTTATGGTTTGGCTAACACCCCTACTTTTCCTCTCTTCACTTCATCCTTTTTATGAAACTTTTACTCTTGCTTTCATGGCTAACTTAGGCATTGGAAATTCTGTCTTTTGATCCATTTTTTGTCTTTCAGATTGTATTACTATCATGCTGTCAACCATTCCAACCATATATAATGTTGTCTCCTTACAAAAGTATAATAATAACTAAATTGAATTGATTCAATTGTTACTATATTTAAAGAAATAAAAACTAAATAAATTAAATATTAATTGATTTTTATAATAGATAATTAAATTAATATAATAAAATCTTAAAAATGAGTCATTTAGGTTGGATAGAATTAGGTAATTTGGATTGGGTTATTTTCAACCCTAAGGTATTGAATACTAACGCCCTCCACCCTTAATTAAAACTTCGGAATCTTTGCATACTTAATATGCCTTAATTAAAAATAGAAAAAATGTCTGAGAGGTCTCATAATTTTTATCAAATGAGCATATTAGTAATGTAATTATTGAGTTAGGTACTATACGTCCCATAATTTTTAAAAATGAGCATTTTAGTCTCGTAATTTATGAGTTAAGCACTACAAATCCTGTTATTATGAAAAGTAGGCAATCATATTCACATAATTTTTTAAAATGAACACTTATAGTTCAACAATAATATTAAAAATGAGATCTTATAGTGCCTAACTTTCATAAATAATAGGACTATGGGTATCTAACTAAAAAATTATAAGACTAAAGTATTCATTTATATATAATAACAAAATTAATGTGACTTTTTCAAAAATTATAAATTTTTAATATTTAATATTATAATTATAAAATTAAACTACTTAAATTAATAATTACGGGTTATTGGTGCCCAGCTTCCGATTAAAAACATTGCAAAAGCTCGCACTCCCCTTCAAGCCACGACTAGTAACTAGCAGAGACAAGTCCTGCAACCAAAAACGATGCCTGCAACTAGAAACCACCTGTGACCTGCAGAAAGCTAGAGACTCATAGTCAGTTAGTACTCACAGCTTGCTATATTGAATATCTTTATACATTTTTATTGTATGGTTTGATTGATTAGAGGTTGAGATTGAGAAGGTGGTACAGATTATTAGAAATTGTTGGTCATCAACTCTCTCAAAAGCTTAAGCTATTATGAGGAGGGCTAGCTATACTTTTATACATTCATCACTCCCTCACAAGTGTTGGCTCTATGCACCATGCAGGCCAAACACTTGCAACTTAATAATTGAGATTATTAGGCCTTGAACACAGGATCTCTAGCTCTGATACCGTATAAATAAAATATCATCCACATAAACCAAAAAGATGATGATATCAAATCCAATCTTCTTAGTAAACAAACTTGTGTCTGCATTCTTCAAACCATCCTTAAGTAACCAAGAACTCAATTTATGATACCAAGTTCTTGGAGCCTGTTTCAAACCATACAAAGACTTGCGAAGCCTACACACAAAATATGGCCGAGAAGAATCCACAAATCCAGGGGGTTAACGCATAAGAACTTTCTCCTCCAAATCACCACTCAAAAAGGCATTGTTAATATCAATCTAACGTGCATCCCACCCATAGTGAACAATGAGAGAAAGAACAATGCAAATAGTTAAAGTCTTAACCACTGGACTAAAAGTCTCCATGTAGTCAATACCATGAGTTTGTAAACTAATTTGGCCTTCCTTTTATCAATCTAACTAGAGGGCAACTCCTTAGTTTTGAACACCCAATGACATCCAATAACTTTCTGGTTAGAGGGTGGTGGTATTAGTTCCCATGTATTATTTTTCAATAATGCCTAATACTCAACATTCACAGCTATTCTCCATACTGAATATTGGTTTTCCTCAGAAAATTTCTTAAGTTCCCAAGGAACCTTATTAGTAGTCATTGATGTAAACAGTAGCCGAGGATTGGGTTTCACAATTCCAGCTTTTAGACGTGTGAGCATAGGGTGTAAATTTAAATCAGTGGGAGCAGGTACAGTAGGGACAGTAACAAGAGGACCATGTGTATCCACAGAGGGTAATGGAGATGGTAAAATAGAAGCTAAGACATGTGGTAAAGTGACAGATTGACCCAAAAAACCTGACATAGACAAAGACGGAACAAGTAAAGCTGAACTAGAAGCAAATGCAACAGGTAGTGGGGATAAACGGGGTAAAGACAAAGTGGACATGTCACTATTTGAGGGAATAGGTACACTGACCGCAGGCCCAAAAATAGGTGCAATGGAGGATTTTTGGAAAGAGTCAGAAGAGTTAGCATTAGCAGATTGACTAGACAAAGAAGACTTTTGCAATAAAGGAAAAATGTGTTCTACAAAAACATGTCTATTGACATGAATTTTACCTTAACTATTATCAAGACACACATATCCCCTTTGGTTTGACACATAGCCAAGGCACACACATGCTACAGATTTAACATCCAATTTGTGCTTTCTATAAGGTCTTAGGCATGGAAAACAAAGGCTGTCGTAAACCTTAAGAAAAGATAAATCTGGTTCATGTTTATAAAGGAGAGAATATGGTGAGTTATGAGAAAGAACCTTAGTAGGAATTCTGTTTAAGACAAACACAGCATTCCTAAAGGCATAAGGCTAATAGGATTTAGGAACCCTAGATTGTACCAGCAAAGTTAAGCCAATGTCAACAATTCTGCGTATTCGACTTTAGATCATCCCATTTTGTTCCAATGTATGAGAACAAGTTGTGCGATACACCAAACCCTTCTTTCTCAAGAAGAGAAGCAAGAGGCTTGAACTCCCCAGCCCCATCACTTTGAATAGATTTTAGTTTGCACCAAAATTGAAGTTCAACCATTGCTTTAAATTTAAGAAAAACAAATAAAGCTTGGTCTTTAGTTTTTAAGAAAAACACCCAAGTGAACCTAGTCATATCATCAACAATCAACAAACAATAACGTTATGCATTGATTGAAGTAATGGGAGATGGACCCCAAATGTCCATATACACAAGTTGCAAAGGAACAACAGAAGAAACATGAGCACTAGTATTAAAAGGTAGTTTATGAGACTTGGCAAAGGCACAAACCTCACAAACATAAACAGATGAGGAACCTTTTATTACATCAATATTGTGCTTATATCAAAGAGAATTAACTACAAGATTAGAAACATGACAAAGTCTATTATGCCATACAGAGGCAACTGCTAGAAAAATAGTATAGGGAAGAGCAGAGCCTTCTTCAAAAGAAGTCCTGAGGGAAACCATACCATTGATAATTTTGTAAAGACCACGATCAAGATGACCTTGTAGAAGAAATTTCCTCGAATGAACGTCCTTGACAAAAAAGAAAGCAAAATGAAACTCTACATAAACATCATTATCTTTACACAATTTTTTAATAGAGACTATATTAGAAGCAACTTTAGGAGCGTGTAACACATCTTTTAACACAAAAGAAGACTTAGAAATAGGAATAGTAGTAGAACCAACAGAAGAGATAGGGATAGAAGATCCATTACCTACTAGAATACCATCATATCCATTGTAAGGAATAGGATTACCAAGATTTGATGACTCATTAGCGATATGGTGTGTAGAACCTGTATCCAACACCCAATTATTATCTAGAACTTCTCGAGAGGCTGTAAAAGCAGTTGGAGTGGATTTGTTAGACTAACTTTTATTGGAACCACCAAGCAAATCCCTCAGCTTAAAACACCTTGAAGCCACATATCCCATTTTCTCACAAAACTGACATTGCACATTTCTTTTCTATCCACCACCTCCACAACCCTTTCCATGGTCCTTTGAAGTATATTGCAATCTAGACAAATCAGTAGAAGATTTTTGAGCCAAGAAACCAGTACCACCAGAACTAGAGGAAGAATTCTGAATAGTCATATTGTTGAATTTGGCTAAATTCGCTTTCAAGACTTGATGTTCTTCTTCTTTATCTTGTTGCTTCAATCTATTCTCAAAAACTAACAGTTTACTATGAAACTCTTCAATATTAATAGAGCCAGCATGTTCAGTGATAAAACAAACAAAAGGATTATATCTATGATTCATCCCTAAAAGAGCATAAAGAACTAGGTCTTTTCTTGGTACAGGTTCACCAACAGCCATGAGATTATTTGCTATAGCCTTTATTGACATTACATAGTCATCAATCGTTTGAGACTCCTTCTTGACAGTTTGTAACTATAACCTCAATTCCATAATTTTGGACTGAGCAGACGAAGCAAAAACTTCTTCAAAAGTTTTCCAAAGGTCACGAGCAAATTGCTTGCCTTAGCGATATCCTAAAACTTCACTAGTGACTGAACCATAAATCCAGGAACAAATAGTTCCATTGAAGTGTTTCCAAGAAGCATAACCAGAGGAGATTGAAGAGGAATCAGACACATACATGCTTGGAACCTCCTACGAACCATCCACATACTCCTCGACACCATACGCAGTAATCACACTCAATAGCTGCTCTCGCCATAAGAGGTAATTAAACATATCAAGTTTGATAGGAAAACTCAGATTAACATGGGGTATTACCACAAATTGTTACGATACACTGGAACGTACACCAGGATTAGATAAGGCTTGATCAGAGGACAAATTATATGCAGCCATACTGAGATTCAGATACAGTAACACGAAAAATCAAGAACCCTAAAAACTTTCAAGAAACAAGAAAAAAAAAAACTAAGAGAGCTTTCCTTAGCTTCGAGAAAAAAAAAATCAACCCCAATTGTTGATTTGCAAGTGTTTGGCCTGTATGGTGCATAGAGCCAACACTTGTGGAGGAGTGATAGATGTATAAAAGAAATGTTGGTCCTCCTTCTAACAACTTAAGCTTTTAGGAGGGTTGGTGATCAATAACTTCTAACATGGTATCAGAGCTAGAGGTCCTGTGTTCAAGGCCTAGTAACCCAATTATCAAGTTGTAAGTGTTTGGCCTGCATGGTGCATAGAGCCAACACTTGTGGGGGAGTGATGAATGTATAAAAGTATAGTTGGCACTTCTTCTAACAGCTTAAGCTTTTAGGAGAGTTGGTAACCAACAACTTCTAACACAGATAATCTAAGGAGCTAATATACTTTACCAAAGAAACCAAGTACCTTAATAAGAGGAGGCTTTGATGGCTTAAGAGGGTACCGATATAGAGGGAGATCAAATTATAGAATTGGGTGTTATTATAAGGAGAGGAATTAGATGGGTGTTATGGATTTCATGGGTTATGAGGGAGAGAGATGGATTTTAGGGCTTTAGATGGATTTTGGGATTTGAGTTATGGTGTTTTGTAGTTCTGTGCTAGGGAAGAAAGGGAGAGGGGAAAGAGAAAAACCATGTGATGAGCATGTGGTTGTCTAGCTACATTTTTTTCCTGAATATATGGAAATACCTCAAGTGCCCTTAACTTTCAAGTGCCATGCACGTGATACACATTTTTCGATCAATTACGGCCTGAATAGTTGATTGGAATAGATTTTAATAATACAAATTGCAACAAAAAATAACAAATAACAAATGTAATAAATTGAAATAAAATAAAGAAATTTCCATAGCATCTATTAGCTTTGTTTCTCTTTCTTAACGACGAAAAGAACCGAGCTTTAGTTGAGCTTTCCTTCATTACTTCACATTAGATGGGTTGCCTTCTCAGACTATCCTGAGTATCATGAAAGCATCACAATGAAATGAAGTTTCCTTCTTTTTTTTTTTTTTGTTAAGCCTGAAATGATTTGTAACCATTAAGTAGGAGTGAACAAATAAATTGGTGAATTGAAAAATTGTATTGCACTAGATAGTTTGGTCCACCTTGCTGCTACTCATTTTGGTATTTATAAAATTTATAAATTATTTAAACTAGACTGAACCATTTAATATAATATATATCTAAAATGATAAAAGGTTCATATTTGTTGACACAATCAAATGGATTTTGGGGAACCAATTATCCTTGAGGTTCCAAGTTGACTCCCAGGACTTCCATTATACTAGTTTTTTTACTTTATTTTAAAACAAAAAGTTTAAAGAAGCAATAATTCTATTGCTTATATTCGAACTTGGCATGCAATTGTTGAAATTGCTACTACCAACCCATGGTGGACGGACATACTTCCCATATACATGTTTGATAGAAGTATAGAACAGTTAATTTATTTATCTTCTACATATTTATTAAATGTCTTTAACGACAACTGAATTGATTGTTCCAGTTTTATCGGCCAGTTCCGGTCCCATTTTTGTAAATTTTTAAACAATTGGA